>OX101783.1:27393433-27909353 GCA_944452715.1 Ophion slaviceki
ATGCAACGATTTCTTTTTGCCAATATTGTTGTCATTGGCGAAAGGCTTTTTTTTGTTGCAAACTACGGTCGTAGATTTCTGATAACAATACGTAAAAAACGTTTGAGTGATTATCGTACACTGAGTGAAAAGTCCATGTTATTTACAACAAACGCCCATGGTAAAAGAGAGGCTAGTAAAATTCGTTGTAGTTTATTGACACCGTAATCATAATATGGTTAACACGGCTATAAACGAAAAGTATACCTAAACATGTGATTTGGGTGGCGTGTTTGACTATATATTATCCCCGAAATGATTATTCACTATTGTAAAAGGCTTGACAATATAGACATGGTTAATTCAGTGCTTTAACAAAATCGGCGTACAAATACTAATGTTGTATACTGTACGTTTGAGTTTTTTTCGGTCAAACTTCTACTAATCTTTTCAAGTTTGTACAATTCATATGGTTAACATTAGCGTTTGTCGAGTATAATTTCTTAGAAGACCTTATAAAAGCGAGTATTTGAAAAAAGGTACAGTAAAGTTTACTTATAGCGAAGACGTAAATCATTTGCAGTTCGAGCAACCGCAGTTTAAGAGTTTTAAGAACTACGCATGTCTCACAAACTGTTACATAGTTTTTTTGTTGCATTGCAAAAATAGAATATCGGTTCAACACTCTTTCTTGTAGTTCACCGTCTGTTCTTGTAGGACACACATTACTATGAATTTACCAGGTCGTACCATATAATATGGTATAAATCACCATTACTATATAAGGTGTAGTAAAAAAGAAATCCATTATTTTTGCATGAAATTAAAGGCTTTATTTAGCATAGTTATAATGATCCGATATAGGTCAAATATGCACCGTTTTGATCGATAACTTGTTGCCATTTTGAAGGTAATTTCATTATGCCTTTCTTATAGAAACCCTCGTCCCTATTGGCAAAAAAACTGGAACAGTCGATTTTCACAAGCTTCTCTTGAGGCGAATTTTTCACCAGCAAAATCATTCGCCATAGACAGGAACAGGTGGTAATGACTTGGTGCCAGATCCGGACTATAAGGTGAATGCATAAGAACCTCCCAACCAAGCTGTGTGTGGCCTGGCGTTGTCCTGATGGAACACAATTCCTCTCCTCTTGACCAAAGCGGGCCGCTTCTGGGCGATTGCTTCCTTCAGACGGTTCAATTGTTGACAGTACAGGTCCGAATTAAGAGTTTGGCCGTAGGGGAGCAGCTCATAGATGATTCCCTGCCGAATCCACCAAACCACAGCAAAATTTTCCTGACCGTCAATCCTGGCTTGGCCACCATTTGCGACGGCTCACCGCGATTCGACCACGACCGTTTTCGCTTGACGTTGTCATAAGTGACCCACTTTTCATCATCAGTCACCATCCGCTTCAGAAATGGGTCGATTTTGTTGCGATTCAGCAGCGATTCGCAAATGGAAATTTGGTCCATGAGGTTTTTTTGCGTTAACTTGTACGGCACCCATACATCGAGCTTCTTTTTGGATTCAGCTTTATACAAGTGGTTCCAAACTGTTTTTGAGCAATGTTTAGCTCCTGGGCAATCGAAACAGTGCTTACATGACGGTTGGACTCGACGATTTCCATTATTTTATCGACTTTTTCGCGATTGGCCTTCCAGAGCGTGGTGCATCTTTGACATAAAAATTACCGGAACGGAATCAACTAAACCAGAATTGCGCGTGATTGGCTGTTACAGTATTAGGACCATAAACACTATTCACATTTTCAGCCGCCTGGCTTGCGTTTTCGCCTTAATCGAAGAAAAACTGTAAAATATAAAGTATTTTTACTTTGGTGGTGGCCATCTTTGACGCGCGTGACAATATTGAGTCAAGCAATCACAAAACTGTCTGAGATGTTTATTTTAATACGAAATCTTGTCTTTTTAAGGCCATCTAGCCTAATCCGATCGCACTTATACAACGCGAGATACAGATTACAAAAACCATCTATTGCAAACATAATGGATTTCTTTTTACTACACCTAATATGTGGTACAAAACTATTGCGAAGCGCCAAAAATCCATTTAAACAGTGACTTATATTATTAAAAAAAAGATCAGTTCAAAATTTCACCTAAATCGCAGGTAACAGCTATTCGGAAGTACAGCCGGAATTACCTTTGTCTTATGCCATATCTGTGCTGAAGATGCCAAAAGTACTCGGTAGCGGAGTGGCAGCGTGCGTAGGATAGGCAAGAGGTAGGCAGTTAGGTTCTAGGTTCGATTCCGATTAGGCGGAATATTTTCTTCGAAATAAATCATTACAGGAAGTCAGGGAACGGCGAATTATGATAAAAAAATCATCGAGGTAGAACTCTCAGTTGCGTATTTTATTTTATTTTGGATTTACGAAATATGCGATGCATTTAGTAGACGGGCATTGATGTCTTGTACCAACGCTTGAATAACACACCAAATCAATCGACGCCACTGACGAACTGACGACACACCGCAACTCTATACAGTAAGATGTCCTTTTAGCAGACGACTTTCAACTTTGTCTCGACATTACGCGAAAACACGACAACAAATCGAAAATCTAATGACAGCTTACCAATGTAATGTAATTGTTTCCTTTCGATTTTGTTTGGCCTATTTTTCGATTCGTCCACTCAATCTTGAGATCTCATAATTTACTTTTGAATGAAATAAAGCCATTGGCTCATGTTGTAAACATAACACATACGCCCTTTTGTGAATTAACACTTTACCGAAACACGCACAGCAGCGCCACAGTTTTCTCGAAGGGCACGGCAGCTAACTACACCCTGCTTGCAATTTATATGTATATATACATACATACACTAATACAGTCGTTTTGACAGCTTCAATCACCAAACATGGTTATTAGAGCGTACGTGAAAAATAAAAACAAACGGCTCTTTTTAGGGCCAAACATTTATATAACAAAGGTTCACTGCGTCTCAAATTGAAGTGTGGATTATTTTTTTTAGTATCCGTAACACGCGTATATTTTTTTATTAGCCGTGGCGATCCCGCGGAATCCATCGGAGAAACAGCGACAGAGGAAGATACGCAAATTGATACAGAGTAAGTTAAACATATTCAATAATGTGCTTCTTTCTTTCATTTGCTTATGCCTAAAATTAAGAAATTCGCAGACAGACGGCCATGTGTAGTTTTTCTGTGCTCTGAAAACATAACTTAACTTCTATATGTCATTACCAATTCGTGTGTTCCCAAGTCCGGAATTCTGGAATTTACGTCGATTGGATCTATTTGGATTTACGTTGTTCCATTAACGTTTAATGAACATGTCCTCAACATTTTCCGAACAGAGTCTTCTCATAGACCGTAACAAAAAAATCGTATTACCATTATATAAACGTACAACGTATGTACCACACAAGTACACTGGAAATGCTGTGCAACGACTTGGCGTGCATGGTTAAGAAAAAAATCTCGGCGAAGAATTTCGTCTTCTCAACTACTTAACTCGCAGGTTGAAAAAACATAAATCGCCATTAAAAACATGAATAAATTAATACAATTTTTTATACAAGAGGAAATCAGATTAGTGATTCCACGGAGGACGGATAAAATTAGTGATGTACCCATAGACCACACGATACTTGAAATTTTATTTTTTCGCATACTTTAAAAGTTATATAAAAGTGTAAACTTTCTACTGCATCCATCACACAACTATTACACATTGAATGAAATTTTTTGTCGTGGTATAGACTTTGGTGTAATGGTAAGGTATCCGTCTCTACGCCAAAGGATCGGCAGGTTTAATGTTTGAATTAAGGGGCCGTCGTCGTATTGGTGGAAAAAGAAATATCTCGCGATTACTCCTGACACCTATGACGCTATACTCGATGTTTTGTCTGAGAACAGTCGCATATTTATCAGCAGTGGATGTAACGTAGCTCCGATACGGTAACATGAATTGAGTGGACCGACGTATACACCGATAACACTATATATCAATGCAACTCTGCCCGAATCACACTAGCGCAATAAGCAGTGATCTCATTATTAATATCCCTAGCAGTTGATGCGACGTTACAATGGAAAAATAATATATATGCACATTGTCGCAAAACTTATTTATGCAAGCGGAAAGAGCGGAAAACTCTGTATCGTCGCGAGCTTTTCTTCTTAACTATGCACGCCAAGTCGTTGCACAGTGTATACCAGTGTATACCAGTGTACTTGTGTGGTACACACGTTGTACTTTTATATAATGGTAATACCAATTTTTTGTTATAATAGTAATGTGATTTTTTAAATAAAACTAAAATATTTAAGAAAATATTATTCCTAAGGTTTAACAATTTTGTTTACGTTTCTAGCAAACTTGCTTGGTTATTTTATAAAAAGTTATTTCACTTTTGTTGTACATTTGAATTGGAAAAAGATAATAAACCCATTCTTTAAATCAAAATAACACATATTTTTAGATAAATCAGAATTTTTTATATAGTAAAACAAGCGATTATGTTTTCAGGAAGTTTTTTGTTACTTGGCGTTCTTTTTTTACTTTCATAGTATCAGGGAATATCTTTTTTATGAAACTACTATATTATATAGCATTGAAGAATAAACGTATGTTTGTAAGATTGGTGGTTGTGGTTAACATATGTGCATAGTTCATGCAACTGCTAAAACATCAATCAGCAGTACTATACTTTTGGCAGTAACTATGGCTATACAATATTATTGTCCCCTCAGAAAAATATAAAATATAGTTAAAATATAGTTGAGAACACTATACATTTCTGTCGATGTAGACAAAATCAGCCAAAAAAATGTTTGAGCGACTTAAAAGAATTGGTTTAGGTTGCATTCCAATGATGCAAAATTCAATGTCGTGTAAGGATGTAAGCCGTATCGGAAAATATATGCACTTCAAACTCGGACAGAACGTAGTTCATAAAATTTTCGACCGTACGACCCGACATTTGTTCGATGTGTTTTTTCATTCCTTAATACCAAACTGTTGAACTTTCTTATGTCGAAAAGCAGTTTTTTCCGTTTACACCTTGCCATTGTAGTATTTTTTTTTCAATTTTAGAACCGTACCCGGTCATACGAAAGTTTCGTTATCATACTAAAAGTACATCAGTTATTTTTCATTTCAGATCAGGCTAGTTGCCAGAACCAGCGACACCGATTGGCCATGCAGCAACGGCGGCACTTTGTTTAAATAATTATTTCATTGTTTATTAATATTTTTCAATAAAAAAAACATTAATAGTATTTAAAATCCCGACCTCAACACCCCGATACTCTCATCAGAAAAAATATTGAATATCGACCAGTTTTTATGACGTTGAAGGGTGCATCGTTCGTATCCAACAATTTATGTTTATTTATTTTTTAATTATCCTGCACCCTTCATTTTGCAAATTGAGGTCGCAAATCTCTAAGAATACGTCAACACGTACAAGAGATTTTAACGGCCGAAAGAGGTCAAACAAGATGTTTATGAATTTAAACAACATTGTGGCGTTACAAGGATGCAAACTTTGACATCTGTTTCTTCGGCCCCGAGCCAATGTAGACCCGTTAACAAGTGTGTTTAAAACATTCCAAAAAGTCGATTTTTCCCATCCTTTCAATGAAACTCGTCACGTACTTCAGTTGGAGACACACCCGATGAGTAAGTATCATTGCAAACTTATTGCCATACTGCAATTAATAAAACCCTCCTTGGTTCAAATGCCATTTGCAAATGGAGAAGGAATTGTTCCACTGTATTGCCACGCAGTACCGGATAACAGGCTTAGGTATAGAGAATTATGCTCGTACATATATGTTCCGTTTCAAATTGTCCCGAGACGGCGACCCTTTGTTCACGATTGAAAGAGGCGACCTTGGCTCTGAGTAAGAGAAGGCAGCGGAGGCGTTGGTCGGAAGGGCAAGCGGCGGGAGGGCACTGTGACTAAATTATTCACGGGGTCTTGCAGTGGGCCAACGGGAGAGCTTTGATGTCAAGGGTACCGCAATAATCTCCGGAAATCTGCCGTCACAAACAAATGTGACTCACTTTACGTGATACGAGAAAGTGAGTATGACGAAGGGGCTTCATCACTTCTCGTCACACCCTTCTCACTCATCAATAAATATATTTCTATGACGCCAATATTATCTTTCCATTGAATCATTCGATCTTGGCCCTTTAGACTATGACTTTAGACTTGCAAATTTGGAAGAAACAAAAGATGAACATTTGAGGGATCTACACCTAGTGGAAGCTTTAAAAAAATATTGAGCTTTGGTTTTCGCGGCATTCTCAAAATATAATATTCAAAAATCATGGCGTTGAAGTTTGCATCGTAGGAATGCAATGGGAGTTTTTTTTCTTCCTTTAATTTTTTTATTTTCATTATAATCCGAACCTTTTTTCATTTTTTCCAAAACAACGTTTTTCGACGGCTTGTTGATAAAATCTTCGAAACTACTAAACCGATCCTTATTAAATTTCAACCACATATTCTTTACAACTAGAGCTATAGTTATCAAGGATTTTTTTAATTTTGATATTTACAATTTTTTGCGAAAAAGCGTTAGCATTTTTTTGTTTCGGATGATCCATCTCCGAGATTGCATCAACAACGCAGACCGACAATTTTTTAACTACCATTTTCGTCTATAAATAGTGACTTAAACAAATGTTTTTTTTTAAATGTATTTCGAAATTATTTATTAAGTGTAACAACTTTTATATCAATATCTATGATATAAACCCATTAAAAAATTCATAAAAATAGCCTTTTTTAGCGTTTAGAGAAGACCCCTTAATGTTAACAAGAAAATGTCCAACGTGCAGACGTTTTCCCATAAAAAATTACGAAAAGTCCTATTCTGTCCGTCCACGAGTTAGGTGTAATCCGTTAAGAATGAATTTTTTAGACGTAGCTATGTGCAATCATAATTATTATGATTTTTTTATTATTATGGTGCATTTGTATTTTTGTATCATTCTTAGATAATATCATTCTGGAATTATATTTATAGGTTTTTCATTGTTTTCGTATGATCGTAGATTTTTATTGTACATAGTGAGCACGTTTCATTTTAGGCAATTGGCGTTCGCAAGGTTGAAATGTAACGAAAATTTTGTTTCCCCCTTTTTCCGTTATTGTTCAGAATCTTATAAGGTTGAGGTTGAGATATCGTTGAAATGCAACGATGTCTTTTGCACTTCTTTATTCTCTCCTTTTTCTCACTATACAAAGCCTTTTTAACAAATTAAGATCATACACCTCTCGTAAGAATACGTAAAAACATTTAAGTAATTATCGCAGTCTGAATTGGGCGAAAGATCTTGGGCAATAAAAAAAATAGCTTCCGTTGCATTCCAACGATCTGAATTTTAACGTCGTGCAATCTTTCCTAGCACTCTGGACTAGACCTCTAATAATGATCATAAAAAACGTTATACTTAAACTGTACAAATGGAAGGGTACTGGGAAGAGAAGGGCATAAAGAAAGAAAGAAACATGGACCAGGTTAACATGCGGAGATATAGGAAAAGGAGAGTAAAAGGGATACGCAGATACCCTTTATCGGTGTTGTAGGAAGAAAGAAAAAAGATTGCAACACATACTTGAATTCGGGGGAAAAAATGAATGACGAAGTGGTAGATGGTTTGGAAAAGTGGCGAAGAAGCTACAAGAGGGAATGTACATGAAGTTTGCATCGTTGCTATCCAACGGTTTCATTTTTTTTTTCGATTTTGTTTGGTTGGTCCGGTGGCCGTAAATATTTTTTATTCATTTTACCATATTTTTTTAGCAACTAGAGCCGAACTGACCAAGAAAAAGATAGGAAATTACAAAATCGAAAAAAAAAAATGAAACCGTTGGATAGCAACGATGCAAACTTCATGTACATCAAGAGGGAGGCACTAAAAGGAAATATTAATAATGAAATGAAAGGGAAACCGATCAAAGAATTGTTCGAGTATGTAAGAGCCTTCGAAATGCATGGTCAGAAAGGAAGCATAAAGAAGAAAAAAAGACGAAAGACAAATGTTAACAAAAAAGAAGGAAGAAACGTGTAAAAGGGTATCAATGTACAGAGGGAGGAACTGTGTGAAAACCCGCAAGGGTATACGTAGAAATACAAAATTACTATAAATGTACTGGGTGGCCCGAAAAATGACGTCCAAAAGAAAAATCTAGATGCTTCGTATCAATACCTATCCGAATCGCTTCCATGTATGTTCTACGATCTTTTTCTAGTTTTCGAGAAAAAAGCATTTTTTAAATTAAATTATTCTTTGTGTGTGTACTTTCCTCCCGATTTTTTTAAACTTGTCTTTTCGTTATGAAGGGCACTGTTAAGCTTTATAAAGGTCAAGCATTATAAAGGTGTGCGGGCTCGGCGGTCACTGAAGTTAAGCAGCATTGAAGGCTGCCAATACTTGAAGCGGTGACCGCTTGCCTGTGCACTGGTTTGCGCGTTAACCTCTGAGTGGGAGGCAGTTTGTGTGAGTTTCTGATGGTAATACAACTGAAACTCAGTCAAATATAGCCGCCTGTATCGGTCCAGGTTTTCGGCAGTTTCCCTGGGCCCTCGTGCAAATGCGATACAGTAGTGCATTAGGAAAGAGTGGCTGCGATCAACACTCTGGGGGGGGGACTCTAAAATGAATGTAGGGAACTCTGGAAGGATTGTGAATGTCTGAAGGAATGGAAGGAATAAACGAGGGGATGGTAAAAGGGAAAGGAGGAATGTACCTCTGAGGAATACATATACTTTTTTAAAAAAATTCAAAAAACGGTCAACAGGTTAACGTAAATGACTTGGATTTTGATCGAAAGTTTGAAAAATAGGTTTGAGAGGATCATTCACTAAGGTTCAGAAGATAAAAAAAATTCTCATACTAATCTCAATGACCCCCGATTGCTTAAAAAAACTTGTAAGAGAAAAGTACATAAGAGAGAAAAAATTGAAAACTATGTTACAGTAAAGCTCAAAAAAATTAATAAATGCTTTTTTCTTGCAAACCGAAAAAAATCGTGTAGCATAGGGGCCGATTTGGATAGGTATTGAAACGAGGCATCTAGATTTTCTTTTAAGGCGTCACTTTTCGGGCCACCCTGCGTACATACACACATTTCTTCCTCCTGTACACACAGAGAAAAAGGATGAATAATTATCAATAAAATCTGATCCGCAGAGATCGAGCAAGAGCAATTCATGATCTTCGCGAAACCTTTATCATCAATATAAGCCTCGATACGATCGATGCAAATACGGGAAAATGGCCACGAGCACGCACTAATTCCAAAACTGATAGTGGCTTTCTGCCACTTAAGGTAGGAGTCTCGCCACAGTCGTTATTAGATACATTCTTGATTGAAAAATATATATGAGTTTATGTTATAAACTTTTATATAGTGAAAATAATTGATACCTCATCGAAGATTCCAACAAGTAATGTTAGGTTGAAAATGGAAAAATGAACCCGTCGTTTTATGGGAAACCCGTTCCGTTAACATTGTAATTATCGAATTCATCCCCTTATCAATTTGATATCATTGATATCAAAGTTGCTACTTGTAAATTAGAATCTGAAGATTGCAACGTCATTATAAAAATATAGGTTCACCGAATTATTCGAAGCTAACTTTTAAGATAATCTCGATAAAAACTTTATTAAATAGCAGAAGATCGACCGCCGCGAAGTAGTTGGGTACACTTGGCAACATTGCATTTGAGCGTGTACCTGCTATCACTTTTGGGAGCTCTCGGCAATACATATATATATTACCGAGAATGCCCGAAGTAGATTATATGTTTATCTTGCTCTGAGCAAGTATATACTTGTTTTTCTTTTTAATTATAATTCTGCAGATAGCAATTTTGTTTATTATGTGAATGAAGCAAATAGCACTCTCAAAGTACAATTGAAAACACAAGTTATTTCATTGCATATATTTGGTTTATAAAACATAATAATTTGTACATAACATACAAAAAACAAAAATTTATAAAACATAGTATGCACCATATTTCTTCCGCGAGGTACCCTAATTCAACTACTCGACAATCTGAGAAAATGTACTTTTCCGTCGTATCCACGACTTTTTTTTTCCGATGCGAGAATATTTTCTCGCCACTGTTTTCTTTTTCGAGAAATAAACTGTATTTTGTCAATGCCGTGTTCGCACCGAATATTGTGTAGCTCCATTTGCAGATGACCGTCGTAAACTCATGCACCAACAACAATACAACCGGCGAGTACAGAGAGGTTAGGGTTGCTATTAGATGGCGACGAATATACATATATACAATATTGAAAAATGCAGCGCTGCCAGATCAACGTCGTACCAGGGAATTTGCATATATATATAGCTGTTTACAACTGATCGTAACCAAATCAAATCAGCAATTCTAAATTGTTTCTAAAAATAAATTACGAAATATAATTCAGGTTGAGTTTGTATGCGTGAAGTTTTCATCGCTCAAAGATTTTTGCGATGCAGAAAACTTTCCTTACATTTTGTTTTGTTTCAATGATTAATAAACCGTCATTTGACTACCACGTAGCGAGCCTCGTACCTTAATTAACACAAGTGCAAGATCGCGTTCGACATTATCAGCGTCACCCGAGTCACATCTCTCGTGAGCCAAGATACGATTTTCCGGTTATCCACATATTGTGATTTAAAAATCCCTATGATATATACATATGAACATGATTACGAAATAGCAGTAAATATATTATGTATTTCCAGTTTTTTTTTAATCGTAGATTCGATCATAGATAAGAAATCCCGGTGCACGAAAACCGGAATGCAAGAGTCTACAGCGTTTCAATCTGCGAAATCGGAGCTCACTATCATACACACTTGTATAATAATAATCGCTATTTGACCTTTTCCATTCGCGTATCTACGTGCATGCGAATGCGTTATTCAATTCTCGGTTAAACGCATCGAATTCATTGTCATTTAGCGAAGAGTATGAACAATTTATATGACGTTTACTTGGTCGATTTAGGCAAGGAAAAGAACTCGAACGTTTCTACGTATTCTTATGAGAGATTTACGACCTCATCTTGCAAAAAATTGCTTCGGATAATAATGAAAATCAGGAAATTTAAAATGACGAAAAAAAAACGTTGCATTCCAACGATGCATCATCGTAAATTCAACATCGTAAACTTTTTATGATAAATCATAGCGATATATGCACAAATATACACATATTTATAAATTCATAGACCCATATGAGCCTATTGCCGAAGATGAAAAAAAAATTCTCCCACCGAAGTTCATTTCTACGTAATTCACTTCTCGGCCCGACACAACGGATAAAAATACTGCTGATAAAACAAGAAAGATAATAATAATGTAATAATGATGATAGTAATCATAACAATGAATAACAATAAACAGTAATAATGAAGTATTAAAACTATATTATATATTATAATAAACAATGATAAAAATAAGAATAATAAATAATAATAATAACAATGACAATTGTAACAAAAACAATAATAATTACCACAAGCAGTGACACAATTAAACGCAATGATGATAATTCATCCTATTCATTCACACATTAGTGTTGTTGCTGTCGTTATTATTATGAATATTCGCATTTTCACTACTACTATTTTGTAAATAATAATAATAATTATTATTATTATTATACTGATAATTATGATTAAAAAAAGAATGATAACAATCGTAATACCCAAGAATTAAACGCTGTGATAATAGCAATGGATCGTACTGCTGTTATTGATGTTGTTGTTGCTGTTATCATTATCAGTAGTATTATCAATACTACTATTATATAAACTGCAATAATAATAATAACAATTACAATATTGATCCTTTACACTCAAGAGGTGACTTTCGCTCTCCACTTTCTATCCGAGCGCAAATGGCCCCGAGTGCAAAGGGTTAACAACAATAAAAAAAAAATGAGAATAATGACGACGCTGATCATTATACAGTGATAAAATTTAACGCAATAATAATAATAATAATAATCATTAACCGTATGATTGTTGTTACACTTATTATCATTATTGTCGTTACTATTTTTATTATTACGAAGTAAATTAGTGTGGCAATCATGATAATAATGATAATAAGAGCGTAAGAATGAAGTGCAGACTCTCCGTAACCTAGATAAGGACAACCTGCGAGCAATGAGTAAATGAGTCGACTTATTAGGGTCTCATTCGGGTCACGTACATGGACAGCAACGAACATAACGTACGTGTGTAAATTATATACCATATATACATATAACGTAGTGTACGCGGGACATTATTTCGCGCGCGTTTGTAAATTTGGCCAGCGTCGAGTTAATTGATCACGATCCACTCGTGAATTTGACATACAACGTACGTACGTATGAGCGCGTATACGCACGTATAGGGTGCGCCGCTACGAGTGGAACACGCGGGGGACATCTCAAGAACGGTGTACTACCAGACGAACAAACAAAAAACAACAAGAATGGCATGGTTTCTTAAAGCGGGGGAGGTGACGTGCTCAAACACGAGGGATGTTGGAGTTTGCATCGTTGCTATGCAACGACAATTCTTTTCACTTCCTCATTTCCATTGTTATCGACAATCATATTTTGTAGATTTAGCTTGTAAATCGGTAAATAAGGATCCTAGAAAACGGACGCGTGATTTTCGTAGCTCATCAATCATAGTATTGAAGTTTGCATCGTTGGGATGCAACGAAAGTATTTTTTTTTTCGTATTGCCTATTTTTTTGACACATTGAGGCTACAAGTACCACAGAAATATTATTGAAGATCTTGATTAGGGATCCTTAACCTAAAACTGCAAAAGAAGAGTTTACGTAAACTTGAACATCTTCAATCTGTCATGGTGAATTCGGGAATGCAACGAAAATGATTTTCTTTTTATTTTCCAAATTCCCTTTGGCATATTTTGACCTGCGAAAATCGCGCAACATTTTTAGCATTCTTATTTAGCAATGTACAACAAATTTGCAAATTATGATTTTGGATAATAACGAAAATGGGAAATGAAAAAGAATTTTCGTTGCATTCCAACGATGCAAACTTCAACCCCATCAAACTTTAACGTCATGAAACACGACGGTCCTGTCATCATCTCTGCCGATGAAGGTGTCAAAGTTGAATGAGGGTAACCTCTAGTTTTTTTTTTTCAAAGATAAGCCTGTACTTTTTACGGCGCACGATCGTGATGGAATCGAGGGCCAGTAATTCAACGAGAAAAGAAGAAAAAAAAACTTTTGTTGTCGTGGATTGTTTGTCCTCCCAGTCGCTCCCCCTAAAAATCGTTACCAGACGCAGAAGGCGGGAGGACAAAAAATACGAGAATAAAAAACCCCGCACTTGTTTTTTCATACTTTTCTTGTTTATTTAGGAAGATTTTCTTGGTTCTTTTCCGATCGAGACGCGATGTGTAGCGTTGCTATGTTATTGCTAATGGTTCGAATATATGCAATTACGAATTCGTTTTATATCATTATAATTATAATAAATATTATAAATATATTGTAGGAAAAATAATTGATGATCGAATCGTAGGATTTTACAGAGATAGTTTTAATTAAGACAATCCTTCCAGACGTTCAGTACTCTTCTATACATTAGTCAATTGATCGATTTAACAGATATAGCAAAGTCCTTAGGATAGTGATCGCGACTGGTCACTTCGAGGTCTGGAGACAGAATATTCCTTCGTTGTCCATTCCTAGGCGCCTCGCCTAGGACCCATTGGGCCTTCGTCCCTTGTCTTGTCCCTTAACTCCGGAATAAACAGCTTTGGCGTTTATGACCCACGCAAGAATCTCGTACCCCGATCTCTGACCGAGCCCCGTCGACGCATAAAGAAGAGGAACGAAAAACTTTTCCCACAATATAACTACCGTAAAGATATAATTATTATTAATAAATTAGAAATGAAGATATAATTAAATTATGGTAAATCAATTTAAAATAAATATATAATTAAAATATTACAAATCAATTAAAATTAAATATATAATTACGAATATACGAATTGCGATACCGCCAGTTGCTCTGCATTCGTTAGTTCTTTTCGGTCACTCAACTTATCCAGCCTCAACGTAGGCAACGTAGGCACGCCATACCCAAATTCGCCTTTTCTCGTCTCGTTCTGGCGCTTGTTCGGGTTACATAGCGCTACACCTGCGTATATTATGTACACACACGTATACCGATGAATACACGGAACGTGCAGCACCAAACACTGTTTCATTTTATCAGACAGTAATATAGTATATATATAGTATATATATATATATATATATATATATATATATATATATATATATATATATATATATATATACACATACATATATATATATATATATATATATATATATATATATATATATATATATAGGTTGTATAAGGCAGCGTATCTTTTTTATTTGGATTTCATTGTTATCTGTTTGTTCTCCATTCACACGATCTTCGGAATTTGCCTTCGAGCACATTGACCCAAAATTTTGGGCAACAGCACCGAAAATTCCATAGGACATTTTTCTATAGTGTAGGTGTTCGTGTTAGAAAAAAATGCCGTTGAAGTTTCCATCGTTGGAATGGAACGAATTTTTTGTTTGTTTGTATTTCCCAAATTTCCTTCCGCAGATTCGAGCTATGAAAATCACACGAACATATTTTCGGACTTATATTCGGCAATCCACAAAATATGATTTTTTATAATAATACAAAATAAAGTTGGGATCGTTGGAACGCAACGAAAGTTGATTTTTTTTAATTGCACGAATTTTATTTGGTTGATTTAGGCTGTGAAAAACACTCATACGATTTTACGTACTCTTATTAGAGATTAAGGAACTTAATTTTTTTTTAAAGACGCTTTGGATAATAGTAAAAATGAAAAAAGTTAAACGTGAAGAAAAAAATGGTTGCATTCCAACTATGCAAACTTCAACGTCGTCAAGAATGGCGAATAAACACTACTATGTGTATTGCAGTC
This sequence comes from Ophion slaviceki, assembly GCA_944452715.1. Classification (NCBI taxonomy): domain Eukaryota; kingdom Metazoa; phylum Arthropoda; class Insecta; order Hymenoptera; family Ichneumonidae; genus Ophion; species Ophion slaviceki. Next base: position 27,408,442 of record OX101783.1, read on the forward strand.
ATTTTTTCACTATTTTTCGAGGCACCGTGTTCGACGACAGCTTCAAAAGATCGGCTAAAAAATAACGAATATTTATAGAGCATATAGTAGAACATGATATATATACATACTCATACATATACACACACACACACGCACACATATTACACACTTTATATATATATATATATATATATATATATATATATATATATATATATATATATTAAATTATAAATTTAATAAAATTAATTAATTTTTTTTTAATTTAAAATATTAAAAACCGTAATAAATATTAACTATTATATATATATATATATATATATATACACACACACTAGAATTTCAGTTTAGTAAAAGTCCCACGGTTTTCGAGATAAAAATAATCTGCTTTTGGTTATTTGCATGCCATTTCTACAAATGATACATTTTTTAACCCGGTTTTTTTAAAACAATTGGTTATTTGTTCTATTTATAAAGCTCGTCTTTTTAACCTTAAATGTTAAGGAAACTTTATGAAACAAGATCTTGTGCAGAATTTCCATACAAACCAATTCGAACGTTTGACTTTGATAGCCTGCGGTTAAAAAAAATGTACCACGCATATCGTGCCAATTACTTTAAAAAGTTGCTTAGTTATTATCGATTCATATCATTTGTAGAATTGACATGCGGAAAACCAAAAACAGATGATTTTTTTTTTCAAATAGTATAAAGTCCAAAATCTCGAAAAGCGCGGGATTTTCACTAAACTGAAATTCCAGCATGTAGTAGGACATGATCTGACCAATCGACAGTTGCAGAATTATCCATTCATAACAAGACACCCTGTATGTGTATGTGTATATATATTAGGGTGTGCGGAAAAAAAATCGATATTTTTTTTTCGGTTGCATCCACCAAAAAAAGGTGAATTAAGGTAAAAAGAGAAGAATCCTCGAAGGAGAGCTCGAACAAAAATTATTTCGAACGGCGCATTGCATTTGAATACTTTCCATAAGAATAACACAGGAAAATATTGGCACTTCTGAACGTCGTAGTAAAACTCTTCAGGAAAAAATCTCACAAAAATGTCAATAAGATATTCTGATAGAGAATTGAATTCCCTACAAAAAAAGTTCCTACGAACAATTAGCTTAGAACAACCGTTCAAGTGGTATCGCTGTCTGAAATTAAATTTCATTATTTAAGCGGCGTGCGCGCCATAGCACACGCTGCCACCTGGCGGCAGCATGCGGTAGCTCGTAGTGCAAAATTACAAGCTTCACACTAGCGCCACATTTTTCGCCCAATTTGGCCCCAAATCAAGATCTGTCACTGCTACAAAATTTCATTCGTTATTGCGAAGTGAATCCTGTAGTAGGGGAGGCTGCCTCGAAAAAATTAGCCAGTCACTTGTGGTACTTTAACGAGAAAATTGTTGCTTTATCGTTTTTCGACAATGCTGTGCCGATAAGTGTGAAGGCAAAAATGGTACAAGCCCTGCAATCTCGAGAAAAAACCAAAAATCCTTCCGAGTGAATCATTAAAAAAAAATGATTGGGAAGTGTTGCTGAAAAAAGACATGAGCGATTTCGTTACTCAAGAATCCTTCTTTCTTTTCCAGCAATTCAATTTACCTCGTGATTTTTGGAGAGTAAATATTGAATTATGGCCGGAAAATTCCACTTATTTGAGTTGCTCAGATTTTTTTTTTAATCCAAAAGTCGTTAATAACGTAGCCGAACGAGGTGTCACTTTGATAGAAGCATATAACGGTTCATTACCAAAAAGCGAAGAGCAGCTACAATATTTATTGGGTGTAGTGCAAAATCATCGACAGAAATACCCTAATTGCAACAAACAGACTTAAAAAAAGGAACGATAATTATCAACGATTATAATGTAAAAACAAATTATTTTTTCTTATTAAACCAAATTCATTGAATAAAACTTTTCGAAACACGATCAATGATGGACCTCGTTTCTTTTATATTTCTTGTTGCACTTGATTCTTTTTTGTATCAGAGAAGTATTTTGAGAACGATTCCATGCAAATTGTATGTTAGAGCAGAACATTCTCTACGAAAAAACCCAAAAAGTTTTTTCGTATAGCGAAAAATTCGTTTTTTACAGCCTTTTGAATTTTTTTTTTATCAATTCAATTTCAGACAGCGATTTCACTTGAACGGTTGTTCTAAGCTAATTTTTCGTAAAAACTTTTTTGTTGCAAATTCGATTCTCCATGAGAATATGTTAATGACATCTTTGTGCGATTTTTTTCTGACGAGTTGCACTACCACATTTAGAAATCTCAATATTTTCCTGGGTTATTCTTATGGAAAATATTCAAATGCAATGCGCCATTCGAAATAATTTTTTTTCGAGCTCTCCTTCGAGGTTTCTTCATTTTTTACCTTAATTCACCTTTTTTTGGTGGATGCAACCGAAAAAAAAAGTATCGATTTTTTTCCGCACACCCTAATATATATATATACAAAGAGGAAACAAAGCGCGTTTTACGTTGCCCGATAACAAGACCGGTAAGAGTAGTATAACGAGTTTTCGTATTTCGAGCTTATTCGCCCGTAGCGAGAAGCTCAAAAACGGGACTGAAACTCGTCCAGGGAGTTTTGTTAACCACTGGCTTATCATATAGATATACGTACGAAGAAGTAGAACCAAAGAGAAAGCGGATTCATCGAGCAAACGTTTGTGTGTATGCGTCTGTCTACGAATTCAGCCAACTATAATATTCGCCAGGTATTTATGTATTCAATGTTTGCAAGTTTGCAAATGGTCTATTCCGCACAGTGTGTCTACGAATGTTCGACGCGATCGAGCGTAAAATAATCAATCATTTGTCTAACTATTAAAGTATAACGAGCCAGTGTGCAAAATTGAAGGGGAAAAACTGAGACTGTCCGAAAAACTAATGAGAGAATAATAAACTGAGGAGTAGATGAACAGAAAAAATTAGAAGCGTGAAAGAAATTTTCAAGCTTATCTGATGACTGCATATAATTGAAATGGATCAATGTCGTTATTTTTTTACGTATTTGTTTTAGCATAAAATGGAAATCAAAGATTGATTCTATCTCAAGTAATAAAAGTAATAATTCGCCTTAAAACTTATAAAAACGATTGTTTTCGCCTTTAGAACAAATTGTAGCAGAAAAAAATCTGTGGCGTTAAAACTTAATATTGAGAAGTGGTTCAATTGATTCAAATGGCGGTTCATGAAAAAATAATTATTGTTCTTCATATCAAAGCTACGATAAACGCTTTTTTTAGAACCTCATCAGAGACCTACAACCGAACTCTATCGAAAATATTTTAGATAGCAATAAAAATGGAGAACGGAACGAAAATTATTTTTTTTTCAATTGCACGGATTTTATTTGGTCGATTTAGGCTACGAAAGTCACTTGAACGTTTCTACGTATTCTTATTAGAGATTCGCGACCTCAATTTGCAAAAAAAAGGGTTCGGATAATGATGAAGAACAAGAAATTAAAAATGACGAGAAAAAATCGTTCCAACGATGCAAACTTCAACATCGTGAAATAAAAAGGAATTTCCGTCCCATTCCAACGCTGCAAACTTTAACAGCATTGAACATGTATGGTTTACGATGGGCAAGATGGGTTTTTTCTCTAAATGTTTACAAAGTTTTAGTTTGCGTTAATCCGTTGTTAGAAATGGTTTATCTTGGTGCTAAATAGCCAAAAAAAAATAACATCACCCGTAGTGTGTACGTCTTGCCAATCTAAGCGGACTTAAAGTTACACGCATTAAACAATTTCTATCTCGGGTGTTTGGTAGTGAAAAAATCTCAAAAAATTCGTAAAGACTCAGTATAATCTAGACATCGACATATATTTTTCTTTTTAATCTTCGATTGTGGGTGACGCTCTAGACGCCTTAAACTGGAAACTTGGTTTTAATGACACCTGTGATTTTTTTTTTGCTAAATTATAGTCGACTAAATTATACATCGAGTTTTATCGACATAATCTTGACTGATTTTGAATATAAATCAGCTTACGTTCACTCACTGTTCCCTGATTGTGTTGAAGTTTGCATTGTTGGAACACAACGAAAGTTGTTTTTCACATTTTATTTTCCATATTTTCATTGTCATAGATCTTGGCAATTCTTTAGACACGTGACTTTTCCGAAAAATGAGCCTAACATTTTTTTTGCTATTTTCTCATTTATTGTGTTACAAATAATGATATTCAGTCGGGGGAAACTGAAATTGTTCATTGACTAATTTTTTACGAGCAAAAAATCGTTAAAAAAAATTTCGAATTTTTTCAAAAACCCAAACAAATCCAATATAGGCGTCAAAATTTTCAAAAATGCCCTATTCTATCCGCGTGTTTCCGCGAACTTCAAAACCCCATAACTTTTCATGGGCAGGTGAATTTCGCGGAAAGACGTGATAAAATAGGGCATTTTTGAATATTTCGACGCCTATATTGAGTTTGGGTTTGTTTTTATGTGGGAGGAGGGGGGGGTGAATTTCAGCATCCCCCGGTTGAATATCATCATTTATAACCCAATAAACGAGAAAATAGCAAGCAAATTATTTTTGGCTTATTTTTCAGAAAAGTCACTTATCGAAAGAATTACCATAATCTGCTAGAAGAAACTGAACGAATAAAAAAATAATAGTCTTTGTTGCATTCCGGCGATGCAAACTTTAACCTCATGGCGCCGTCCATTCACTGGCCGGTTTACACTATTATTTTGTTAAAAAAGAACCGTTCCTCGTGACATTGCGTACGGACCTCGGCGTTTGTCTTGTTTCGTCTCTGGTTCTCGGAATCCAACGTTTACGAATCTTCATGCACGGTGTCAGTTAATCTTTTCCGCGCCGATAGAGCGCGGTAAAAAAGTCACTCGAACGTTAAAAAAAACCAGCAACGTTCTTGCTCGACATTACCGAAGAAACATATTTGGCAATTTCTCGAAAGCGCAGATGGTAACAAGTCCCGCTGCGCGGCGCGGTCCTTTGTTTTTAACGCGCGCGCGTGTGTGTGTACGATTCGGCCGAGGGGTGCGCGCGACAGCTTTTCTTTGTTTTTCGTAATTAAAAAAGTCACTTACCTCGAGATGAAACTGGCGGAAGTGAATCCGGGATACGATATGTTTGTCGAGTCGTCACGCACAAACTCTCGCACACTTTTTGGTGGGCATATGTGGCGAAAACACCGGGATGGGAGGAGAGGGAGAGAATAAACGAACTCGCGATTCTCGTGTGTGTCCGTAGACGCGAGACTTCTGCGTCGGCTTTTTACGCGTTCTCACCGGGACACGTAAACAAAACGAAAAAACGTCTTTTCGTGCAGACTCTCTAACACTCGCGATACGATTCTCACTGTAGAATGAGAAAACCGAGGGATAAGAGACGCGACCGGGACAAAGATACAAATTTACGATAAAGGACGCGCGATCGCGATGTACACTAGGCTCGTGTATTCAGCGCCGTTCAAAGCGCGTCTGGCGTCTGACGGTGGTCCGCATGCCCGCTAGCCGGTCCCGCGCCGCTCTCTCGTTGCCCCCACCACGGTGTCGCGCGCCGGCGACAAGTGCGACCGCCCCGAAGTCTCGCGAAGATACACGAAAATTTGGATCGTCCGCCGAGATCGAAACTAAACGCGGCAACTTTGTCGTTGCGCTATCAACCTCGTCCCATCGATATCCGGACCGCGACTGTCTTTTTCTTCTTATCCGTCGTAACGTCTGAAGTCGCTAACGTACACGAGATCGATGGTTCGTCGTTTTTCATCGCCATCTGCCTTTCCTTTCGAAATATTTCACGAATTAGCATGCAAGTTTGTATTGACGAATATTCACTCGCAGTTCTCAGATTTCTCTGGCCGTTTTTCGCGTTTTTGAATAAATCAAAACAAAGAAGATAGCGTCCGGGAAGTGGCGCCATCAGGATTTTGCGTATAAATCTCGAAACATGGCGGGGGCGCCACTCACTTCGTCGCGCGATTTCAATTATCAGAGTGGCGCAGCAATCGAGCGATGCGCATGCGTGTTGATTCATTCAAATGTCTCCGTGAATTATTCGAGGAAATGAAAAAAACGATGCGAACATTTCAGCGTTACGTTGTAATAGAATTTATCAACATAATTTACATTTTTATTTGTGTTGATGCACAGAATCTCGCAAGCCGCGATCGAAATTGATGCACGTAACGTCTGTAGGTTACGTGCGTTGATTTCGAATCGAGGTTTGAATCCCGCGCATTTTGCAACGCCAATCGGGAGCTCGTGAAACTTGCACCGAAATTATTCATTCGTCCAGATACACGCCGGTTCCCGAGATTCGAATTCAAACACGTGCTCTCTTGAAGAACCGCCAAGAATCAAGTTTGCCGTTTCTTTAATGCGACGCTTACGGATGCACGAAATTACTCGTCACTGAGTCGAAATCACGCGTACAATTTAGAGCAATCGTACAAATGTATGTAGCCCTGCAGAGACAATAGACAATTTGACAACCATTTCGCGTATACGCGAGCCAAACCGAAAATGAAAATTCGCTTCGATGAGTCCCTTTTTGCTTCATGGCGTTATTGGAAATGACTAAAGTATCGTGGCGCTCGCTAACACCCATCTAGATAATTAAAAATGCACGAGTTCTCGGCAATTTCTCAAAAGCATCGTACCGCCTCCGAAAGTGACGTCGGTCTGTCCCTCATCGCCTGTCCTTAAATACCAGACACAGTCTTGGCATATTCCAGCAGATATTGTACTACAATAATTGTGCTCCCATGCAAAACGTCGCATCGTAAACGCGATTATTCGACAGTGCGATTGAGCCCGGCAAAACGTATACAAGCCAAATAAATAAAATACCTGTAGTTCAAAAAAAGATCGAATAAAAAAAACGAAAGAAAAAAAATTGTTTCTCGGTACGAAGGGGCGTTGATGTATTTTCGGCTCGGGAGAATAATCGTCAATGATGACGAGCTCGGACGTTTCTCAGACGCTCGGAACCTCGTGATTTTCCGTGAAAAAAATGGCCTCGGTGCCAACAGCGATGGTACTTAATTCGTAGTCGCGACAATGACCAAGAACGCCATTGTTGTTGGCAGCTTGAGCAATGACATCGGTTTGAATGTCGGCGCGACGATCGCCCGGATCTATCAGTGTCGTCACGTTCGTCAACGGCGACGTGACCATTGAGCCATCCCGGTCATCAAGCACTTGGTCGAAATCGTTATTCTCCAGGGTGGTCGATCGTCGCTCGTCGCGATCATCCCGGCAATTCTGTGAATTCTCTTTCTGCGTCGAGCCAAAGATGACTTCCATGATCATTTTGCGAAGCTCGGGATTGCCTTCCAAGCGCGAGGGTGCGCGCGCCGGAGGATCGTCGTTGGTCCGGTCGAGTTGATCGGTCGAGTTGACGATGATTTCGTTGATCTCGTTCGAGAACGTATCCTCCGTCAGTCTCGGTGGCGAGACGTGCCTCAATTGTTTGGTTTTCGGCGCGAATGGCTTTCTCTTTCGTTTCGTCTTGGATTTCGGTGGTCTGCCTCTTTTCGGCTTCGGGGGTGCTTGTTCGATAGTCGACGTTTTCGCATCGTTAGCCACGGCCGGCGAGGCCTCGATTATGGCCCCCGACGTTTTCGTTTCTTTTCCAGCATTGGACAAAGAAGCAGCCACGTCTATAACTTCGTGATTGTTGCCAGACTCGATTCTCGTTCCCAACAGGCTCGTTCGGCTTCCTATCGTCTCATCAACAATTACAGGCATGTCGACCACCAGATCGGCAAGAATCGCACGATCGTTTTTCGCGTTGTGGACTTTGTTGCAGTGCGCTACGATGTCGCACTTCAAAAACGATCTGAATTCCTTGCAAAGCCTGCAACGATAACGATTCCGCCTCATGTGCACCGATATGTGTCTCTGTAGATTCGCCCGCGTCGTGAATTTACGATTGCAGCGTAGACATTGTAATTTTTGAATCGGCAACGTTTGCCGATTGGACGCGATCTCCGCGCCAACCGCCACGGACGACGAGTCGATCGAGATACGTGGCTCATCGATGACACTCTCCACCGCCTTTTTATCCGTAGAACCGCCGCGCCCTACGTTTATCTTCTCGAGTGTGACCGTTGGCAAACGTATGCCGCGATACTGGATGCCCATCTTTTGTTGGGTCGCTAAAACGGACAGCGCCACCGGTCGGGAGTTATCGATACTCGTGTATATAACTTCCGGAAAGTCCGAGAGCACGCTGGCTGTCGCGTCGGTTGACTCGATGATCGAACCTTCCGAAGGTGGCGCTCGGTCGGTCGCGCTGTCGGCGCTACTGCCGCTGCTGCCGATCTTGTCCCAAACGTCTTTGCTCAGACTGGACACGTCCTCGACGCGGATCGATATCTCCGACGAAAGATTTGTCATCACCGCGTCGCACGTGCCAATCGAAGATGGCGCTTTTGTTCTCCCGCCGACCGGAGGAGACTTGGACTTCCGGGCTGGTAGAGATTCGGATTTCCGGTCGACCAAAGATGCTTCAGATTTCCACTTAGCCAAAGACGACTTGGATCTCCCGTCGGTCGGGGACAGCTTTGACTTCCTGTCTATCATGAGCACTTCGGATATAAGCTCGGACGCTGCGGACTTCCGGTCTACCAACGGCGTCTCGCATTTCCGGTCGGCCAAAGATAACCCGGTTATCCTGGTGCTCAATGGCGCCTCGGATTCTCGCTCCGCCTCGGATATCGACGACCTCTGTTCTGCCACCAAAGACACTTCGGATCTTTCGTTTGTCGCGGCTGACTTGGATTCTGGATCGACCGAAGAGCGATCGGAATTACGCTCGCTGAGAGACGGTCGCGACTTGGGACTCGAAGATGGCGCCCTGGCAGGAATATCGCCATTGTCAGCCCCATCGAACTCTCCGCTAAGCGAACTTGGCTCCTTCGAAATCGTCGTCGTCACTTTAGTCTCGTTGTTGAGCCCGCCAGTCGAACTCGTTTCCGTGTCCACCGCATTTCCGGAAACACGTCGCGGCGAAATTTTTCTCGCTCTTTTGCGCCTGGCTTCGCGCGCTGCAACGAGCGTAACGCGCTTTTGGCAAATCTGCAAGTGCGACACTAGCGCCGCCCTACGCTCGAAACGCTTTCCGCATCCGCCGCAACGTTGCAATTCGGCGTCCAGCTCCAAATTTTCCATCCATTCCCGGGCGATCGTCAAGTTCTGCGAGTACAGCGCCAAAGGGAGACAACAGGATCAACATGGGGAAAAATGAAAGTCGCGGATTTCTCTCGTGTATTCGAAAGCCTTGAGAGCGAATATGAGCCGAGGCAGCGTACGAACCTTGCTTTCTTCGATTGTAACGTCTTCCTTGTTAGCCGCTCCGCTCGCTCTTGGCGATCTTTCCAATCTCGACAAATCCCTCCTGAATGCTCGGGCCTGAATCTGCGCACGCAATCTTCGTACCTGGTCGTTCGTCTTTCTGTGAACTTTCGGAACAGATACATCGTTTTACTCAAATTGCCTATCGATATCCACGTAAAGTTTCTCGATCGTGATTAGGGCTTGCATTGTACGTCAATTTTTCGTTTCCGGAATTTTTCGGATAATTCGGATAATTTTGAAACAACGGAACAAAGAAAATCCGTTGAAAAGTAGTTTCATTCATATTTATTAAAAATTAAACCATCGTTTTTCTCTCTTTACTATAGCTAATGGACGACATTGACATTTTTAATATCACTAAATGATCGAGCTTTATAGTATGCTACTATTTACCATAAAATATTCAAATAAAATATGATTCATAGAAAACAGTTAGGTAACTCTTTCTTCTCAAACTTAAACTAATTATCATTGTAATAACGAGATCATAAAATGTCAAACAAAATAAAAAAACAATCCTTAACAAATAAAAAAAACATAAAACTTCTTTTTTCTAAGTTTCAAAAATTAACCATTCTCTCCTCTGAGACAAATACAATGATATAGTTAAACGTTATAGTGAGTGAGATCTCAAATCAAATGCACAATTGAAATAGGCACTTAAGATTTAAGGGGTTACCCCCACTTGCGATTTTGAAAAAATCGATTTTTTTTATTGCATTTTTTTGAAGTATAAGTATCCGGGCCCATACTTCTGTATGGACCCGGAATAGATGACTCTATGTAAGTTTACAAAAAAAAATATTTTCTTCGTGTAAACTGAAATTGAAACTTTAAACGCGTTTTGCTCAAAATGGCATTTCTGAAGTCGGTGACCAAGATTACTCGAACACTAACGAACCGATCTTCTTGAAATTTTGCAGGCTTATTTAATACATAAAAATGTAGTCTTTAATCGTTCGATTTTTTTTTCGAAAAAAAAAATGGCCGTTTTATAGCCAAAAAACGGCCGTTTTTTTTCGTTAAAATCGAACCATTAACTTTGACTGTCCGCCATTTTGTGAAAAATGAATATTTTTTAAAATCCTTCGATTAAAGACTAGTTTATATTTATATTTGACTAAATCCATCCGCATTTTTTTTTCAGATGATCCACCTCGCCGCAATGTTGGTCACCGCAAACCGTGTATATAAAAACATTATTTCATTGACGGCCATTTGCCACTAAACAATGTAATATTTTTCAATAAAAAAATTACTGAAAGTTCTTCAAGATGTGTTCTTTAAGATGGTATATTGATCGATTAAAAAAGTTTTGTAGTTTTCTTTACAAAAATTCATGAAAAAGGCCTTTTTTGAGCTACAAGTGGGGGTAACCCGTTAACACAGACAGACTCATGCATTTCAAATCAACAACTAAACTCAACCAACGATGCATTCAGCTCTTTTTTTACCTTGATAATGTGATCTTAAAAAGCTTAAACAATCGGCTGAGTCATCTTACATAGCCAGTCTTAAGGCGGGATATACATGTACAACGATAAAAAAATCGATAGCTTTATTCCACCTTTAAATAATCGAACTATATATGTAGAATATTTTCCTAAAGTTTCAAAGCGTAATTCGAAAAACTTCAAAAGTTACAGCCCGTCAACGCTGTGCCTCACCGCTCGGATTCGGAGCGGGCGTGAACTTCAAACGCATTTTTCTCAAAACTGCATTATCGACATTGACGTGCAGGATTACTTAAAAACTATTAAGCCGATTGAGTTGAAACTTGGTAGAAATATTGATAATATTGGTACCTTCTACTTGACGGGAATTGTTTTTGAAAAATTGAAGAAAAAAAACTACTTTTTTAATCCACATTTTACAGAAACGTTGCGTGAAATGTTGATTTTTTTTTGTAAATGTGTGCCATTTTCTCAAATTAGCATTTTCTTCATTTTAATTACCGTCACATGGAAACTATGCATGTTCCAACTGAAAAAAAGTTTGAACTTTTTTGCAAATCAAAGTCTACGGGAAGCTAGACTGCACGCCGATTCGCAACTCCCGCGGCGACCTTGCTGTAACACTCTGCCACAGCTCCGTCGTTTTGATGATGAATTAATTAAAAAAAATTGTTTCGTATACTTAAATATACTATTAAAGTATACCTAAAGTTTGGTAATTGTAGAATAATTATTTCTTAGTTTAAAAAATCCCTCAATATTGCTTATTTTCTTCCTGTTTAAATGTATATTCCGCCTTAAATGGTTGACACGGAGAAAGTTGGCAGAGGGCTTGGTGGCATATCAACGCTATGTCACGCATCTTGCAACTCGGACGACATAACATAAAAAACAGTAAGCAACTAGGCAGTCGCGCGACCCGTGCGCGATTTTTTGAATGAATTACTATTGATGGTGTCACAAAATATTGAAAACAAAGAAAAAAACACGTTTTAAATTAAGATTACCTGTTAGCTACGTGTACTGACTGCATACAATGCCGAAATTATCGTTTTGCTATAGTTAGTTCCATGTTTAAATCGTAATTTTTTTTATGAATTTCACTATCCGTATTATTTTAATTATCCACATTCAGTTGCCTTCATTGTACGAATTTTAAAAAATGGCGAATATCCGAATATCCAGATTGCAAGCCCTAATCGTGATGATGAAACATCGATATCCGCATCGAACGCGTAGTATCGGCATTTTGTCTTCGAAATACCTTTGAACAAGTGACGATAAGCGCTCCAGCGGTTCGTGAATGTGCCGGTGCAGCACGGGCAAGGGTAGCATATGCGATGCGCCACGTGCTTCGACTTCACGTGGAAGGTCAGGGTTTTCTTCGTGGCAAACTTTGCGTCGCCTGGAAAAACGGTCGTTGCTTTTCCTTTTTTATTTTCCAATAGTTTATATATATACGTGTATACACTACATGGAAAATGACACTTTTCGCGGTTTTTCGACCGGGAGCCGTCGTAAAAGCAACATTCCTGAGACATCTTTTTTCAACCCTAATTTGTTTAATTTTTAAACTTGAAAGAAAAACATTATTCATAGGCAAATTGTAAGTGAATCTCGTCTCCATTGCAACTCTCCAAGACGAAATTTCTGTTGCGAATTTCCAAAAAATCATTCGCGAGTTTCCGAGAGCCGAAAAATTGCAAAAAAGAACCATGCTTACGGTGACCTGGTGAAAAAACGCAAATAATAAGAAAAAAAAAAGGCTCAATGGAGCTTCTTTCATTAACTTCCAACTATAGTACCCCGAATATCCGCTTTCGATGGTCTTGAAGTTTGCATCGTCAAAACGCAACGAAATTTCGTTTTCATATTTTTATTATATAACAATTTTATTCTCATACTTAAATTCTAGAATGATAAATTCCACAAAATAAAACCCTACAAATAAAGAAAATGAGGAAATAAAAATAGAAAAAGAGTTCTCAACGCGTTCCAATGATGCAAACTTTAAAACCATCGCATACATTTTTTTCCAGCCCTGTAACTTTTTCGTCCCGATCGAAAATTCATTACCGGTAAGCGTATTTCCCGATAGTAGCGTATATGCGTAAACATAGACAAGTAAGCGTGTGGCTGTGTAAATTAGCTCACATAGTGTACAAGTTGTATTTCCGCTGGTCGAAGGGCTCGCCTCGAGCTCGTCACCAGCGAGCGAATAATCGTCGTTTCCCGAGAGTTCGTCCGCCTCGATGAGGTGACCGTCCGGACCCAGTACGCCAGTGTTCCGATTCAACATGTGCTTCAATTCGAGTGCCTGCAAGCATCGTTCGCACCGAACGTTTCCGCTACAACCCCCTGCTCCGCAACGACAAAAGTCGACGTGAAATCCCACAGGCTTACCTGACTCTTCATTAGATCCATCTCTCCGCTCGTGCAGTTTTCCACTCCCAGTACAGTCTGATAAGCGGCTCTCTCCGGCTCTATAATCTCCAGGAGAATTTTTTCCCTGTCGCTGGAGATGCAGAACGGCGTATTGTTCCATTTTCTTTTGGGATCCGCTTCACATTCGGCGTTGTCCTTCAGTCTCTTGGTGAGCATATCGACGATGGTGGTCAGATCTTTCTTGACCTCGACTTTGGCGCTTTGGCTCCTCAGTATTCTGTCGTTGGTGCAATTCTCCTTGTACTTCGGGTTTATCAACGTCGGGGACTCCCCGAGCGTGTCTCTGTTGCTCGGCGAAGCAGCAGACTCTTGTGGCGCTTTGGACGTGCAATCCTCGTCACGTACAGTCGACGAATCGCGCGTTCCCGCGGAGTGTGCGGGCTCTACGTCGCGCCTGCACCTCGTAACGCAATATTGTTGTAGGCAATAGGCACGCTTGTGCGATATGAAATTGACGAGGCTCCTGAACAAGCTGCGGCAGACTCTGCACTCGTAAACGACGTCGCACTCGTAAGCAAGAATGGCCTTGACTTCGTCGCTTCCCTTGTCGAGCAGTTGGGCGACTTGTTTCAAGCTGGACAAATTGACGTCGACGGGTTTGCGCAGCTGCGACAAGTCCGACTTGCTCGCGGCGGCTTCTGCGCTCGCCAATGCCGATTGGCCAAATCTGGCCTCTTTCTTCTTCAGCTTCGCCTTGGGTTTCATGTTAAGCTTCGCGCTCTAACGATCCAATATTTTCTGTCGGACAGAGAAGAAATTTGGATTCTTGCGGGAGACGCGATTACACTGTGTATTGCGCCAAGATCGTAGCAGGATAGTCAATAAGTGCGGGAGAGAAGAAACAGGGTGGAGATAAAAGTTTTTGGTCGATGTCGAGCCGTGCGATTCTGTTATTATCGAGTGTACAATCGTTACGATCATTTCCGTTTGGTTAAATCTTTACGAACGCGCCTGCGGAATTATCGTCATCGGATTATCCGTGACAACGAAAACGTGAATTTGAATCAATTGGAGGTTCGATTACGAGCAACGAAAAGCTTCCTTTATCGCGTAACTTTATTAGTTTATCTTTCTTACGCGAAAGACAAATCCTTCGAGCCGAAGAATGTTTATCCCCGAATCGCGCGCCACGTGAGATCGAGTAAAGTACTTTTTACCGGATCCGAATTATTTTCTAAACGATCGCGAACGTTCGTTGTCACATCGTAGCTCAGTAGCGTATCGTCGTAGATCAGGGTAAAGATTAATTAAAGTGTGCGTTTGTATCTCTGGGTGGTGTGTACGAATGAAGTTGATTCAACGAACGAGAATCTCGCAGTCTCTCCTTCAATTTGCGCGGTGAACATCGTATCAGAGACGGATTTGCGTACACGGAACGAATAAACGAGACGAAACTTTACCTATTTGACGAGTTGTCGATCGAAAACGTCGAGTGTCCCGCGAAGAAATCGGTTGTAAATGTACGGTTGAGCTCTACGGTATAACAACTCAATCGCAACCCGGTCGTGACCTCCATTTTTCGGTACACAAGTTCTCGTATCCGCCGTTTCAACGAAATTTTCCGCAGGCAGCACTTTAGTCTTGTGTGTATTTTGTTCTAGCCCTTATTCCATTACCTCTCGTTGTTTCTCTTCTTTTGATTAAATTCTTCACAGAAACCACACCTATGGTCCACCGTTGATTCTTATCGATAAAACAAGGCAACTTTACAAACGCTAATTATGCTCCGAACACGATTGATGTCCTCGGCGAAGGTGAGTAGTAATCGAATCTTCGATCTTATTGGAAGGTGCTAACCTGAGCGAATCGGAAAGTTCTTATTCTCCATCGCACCCCTCGCAATGATGTGTTAAAAATATTAAAACGATCGTTGCGAGCTTAACGCGCCCAGGAATAACCTAGACAAGCGCTGTCCGGAAGAAGGGCTGCGTTCGATCTTTTTTCTCCATTTTTCGACGCGAGCGCGACTTTCAATGCAACGAAACCTCTTGGGAATTTCCAGCTGCTGTGGATGCCGGGGAACGAAGCGATGTCCTATGTCGCGGCAAGATTAGGCGCCGTCGACGCTACGTCGTTTGCTCCGTCGCCGCGAAACGCACCACCCGTTCGCTTCGTCGTACAAAATCGCGCGCTCGTAGCGCACTCCCCACAGCCCAATTTTTTCAAGCGCATCCTTCGCAAATTATCTTTTCCCAATATAGGAACATACGTAAGCGATCCTTTTGCTACTCTGGGCTACGCGACGCTTCGCCCGATTTGTACTTGATAGCAATTTTGTAGAGACGCAGAGTACACGCCAGCCTGCTGTACGAAGACATTGTCCGGCAAGTCGATTATGCATATTTTTTTTCAGGTAAGTCTCTTTCAATGTTGGGCCTTCGGGACTTTGCGTCCGTCCTTCATTAGTTCACAGGATGAAGATCTTTTGCACTCGCAGGACTAAAGTTTCTTTCCCAAGCTGGGGTGTAAAGCTAGGAACTGATTTTTTTGTCTAAGTTTGGCAGTTTTTCGTGCTTGGCTACTTGTGATTCCATATCAAACGTTCCAAAATTAGGTGGGTGCAAGAGTATCATTTTGACATTTTAATTGCGACGGGCGATCACTTTATCTCGGAAATATTAAACCTGGGTGATTAAACCTTAGAAATTGATGGTGGGAAATTTTATTGGTAGACTTTTAAACTTCACCCTTAAACTTTTTGATTTGATCCTCAACGGGTTATGCCTGGAAAAAAGAGGAACTTTCGTGACCTTTTTCTAGAAAACGTATGCAGGTTTTCAACTTTTTTAAAAATGTTAAAGAGTATGTTTTTGAGTACCTTCTACAATTGTTGTATTGAAAAATATTTATAACTGTGGTAGATGCAATGGTATGTGCAGACTGTCGTTTGAGACACCCCATTGCCAGTGACCACTGCGGCTCGAACACAAATCATTCGAGATAACAAAATCAAACGCATTTAGTTTTTGCATAAAACCATCTAGTGCTTGGACAAAGGATTTGATAGAATATTCATTTTTTAACAAATAGCCACAGTTCAAAGTGAAAGTATCGATTG
Source organism: Ophion slaviceki (assembly GCA_944452715.1). NCBI lineage: Eukaryota > Metazoa > Arthropoda > Insecta > Hymenoptera > Ichneumonidae > Ophion > Ophion slaviceki. Next base: position 27,424,747 of record OX101783.1, read on the forward strand.
TTAGTGGAAAATTGTGTAAATAAAAAAAAAGTTTAACCACGTTTTTAATAATGGACTAAAAAGTATAAAATAATTTCTCCTAGTCCCATACAGATTCCTAACCCCATACAGATTGTCCTGAAAATTTGTTATCGTTAATTTTTAAAAACGTGGGGCACATACAATAGATAATTGATTCATGAATAGTTCACCTAAGACACTAACAATTTTATTGCACTGTAAATGATATGAACTGTTGCGTGAGTTTGCTCAATGACAGCTACTCCCCACACTCCATCCATTGAATGCGCCCCATGTTTTTCGTTTTAAATCTTACAACGATTTTCATAGCTATTAAAAATTCACGATCACAAATTTTCAGGACAATCGGTGTGGGGTTAGGAATCTGTATTGGGTTATAAATCTGTATGGGGCTACGAAAGATTATTTTAACTTTTCAGTCCGTTTTAAAAACGTGGTTTAAAATTTTTCTTTTTATTTATATATTTTTATTCTTTGCTTTTTAGTCCTGTGCGTGTGAAATTTCGCTTCTCCTTCTCTAGGCATCGCTTGTGTTGGGGGGGGGGGGGGGGCTGTATCCTTGACCATCATAGAAATTGTCACTAATGCACTATTGACTGTTAATATTATTATTTTCTTAAAAAATTTTCTCTTTCACTAAACTTTCACAAAACACTAAACTCTTGTTATTCATTTTTTTCTCTTTTTCTCTCTGTGACAGTCTTGCCTGTCTGTTTATTTGCCTGCCATCCCGGTCTGAGCTATGTTCAAAGTTTCACATCTCTAGCTCATCCTTAAGTTAGTTTAAAATCGATACCGAAATTTGTTCCAAACAGACAAACAGACCAGAAAGCGAGTTAATATTACATTGTCATCCAGTTCTGAGCTATGTTCCAAGTTTCAAGTCCAGAAGTTAGTTTAAAATCAATTGTAAAATTTGTACCCACCAGACAAACAGACAGACAAGAAAGCGAGTTAATAAAAACGTGGTAAAAAAACGCTCTATTTACGTTGTTAAAAAAAACTATGCATCGAAAAGAATATTCCTTCGTATTAGCACTGCTTTTCGATAAGTAAAAGAAGATTGTAAAATTTGAAGTTAATCGGTGCAGTGATTTTTGGAATACCGTGGTCACTGATTTTCAAAAAGTCATTTAGAGAAGAATGCGTTTGAACTTAGCCGGTTGGTTGCATCTACTTATAAACGCTCACAACTCTGTCAATTTTGAACGGATAAACTTGACATTTTCAGAGAATATCTTTGTCATATTATATTTTGAAAATCCGTTGGAAACTAAAAATCAATATTTTTTAAAAGTTCAACTAAATGCTTGAATCGATGGGAAGTCAGCAGGGAAGCCCTTAAACTCTTACATTTGAGCCTTAAATGTTTGGTCCTCAAACTCTTAAATTTGATACTTCGAAGTTTGAACCCTGACCCTTTGATGTTTATTATTTGGTTTATAATATAAATGGTGAATTTCGACCGAGTTGAATATCCCGAAACTTCATTTGTTTCAACTTCAGAAATGTTATCCTTGAATGAGTTAAACCTTAGGTGATATATTCAAACATGATGTATTATTCTTACCAAATAATAAATAAGATTGGAGAGAGAAAGGACTTATCATTGGATCTTTGCATGTTTGTCATGGTCTATAATTCGATTTACGATTCAATTATTTCTACCACAACTGTTCAATTATTTCCAGTGGAGTTACAAATTGTCATGTTGTTCGAATTGAACCGTATATGTAGAGATATCGTGATTGAAAGTTTGATCTTACTAGTAACGAGTAACAAAAATCATTTGTGCAAACAATTGTGTAAATTTACTTGTCGACTAATTTCGACTGGTTCAGTTTACCCGAGGTTGAATTTATTCCACATGAAATTTATCTGAGGTCCCTTCTTTATATATGAATTCGATTGCTCAGCATCAATAATTAATCAATCAAATTTATTGGTATGAAAGTTTTATACTCAGCCATAGCAATCCCCATTGGCAATACTTCAGAGATAATTCGTTCGTATCCGCAGAGCTCAAGCTAGCCGACACATTTTACTCGTGGTTCGTCATCACGGAGTTGCACGTGTGGATGATGATGACCAGATACATGGAGGAAGGTGAGAAGGGTCAGGACATGAGGAACGCCATCGTCGAAGCTATGTGGCTGGATGTCGACGCGAGAAAGTCCAAACTCGGGGTACGACAAGTGTTTCCCCACCGATGGGAACTCGATATCTCGCCGATCGTCGGATCGGTTTTTTTTTCATTTTGTCATCAATTGTCGCGTCTTTTGCAGAAAGCCAATCCTGCGATGCTGAAGAAGCAGGTGAAAATCCTCTCTCAGCAATTCAACGCTGCGATAATCGGCTACGACGAGGGCATTACGTCCGACGACAAAGTTCTTGCCGGCGCTCTATGGAGAAGGTTCTGGCAGTGCGAATGCAACAATCCTGAGTCGGTGGAGAAACTAGTCGCTTACGTTCGCAAACAGGTGAAACTTTCTAGCGTACGTCGCGTGGATTGTTAAGGGGGTTACCGATAGTTGGTGAACTCATTGTCGGAAAACTATAGTTACGCGATTTAATTTATGTTATCATTGATGTACACTGCCGTCGGAAAATATGGGTACAGTTTGCAATCTTTCGATCAAGCCGAAAAGTGTGATGTTGAAATTTGTATGGTTGGAGTGCAACGAAAGTTCTCTTTTTGCAAGCTTTTATTTAAGTTGCTTCATTCGTATGTCTGTCCTTCCGGTTCAACATTTGTAATACATTTTTCAAGCACTTGCTGGTATCTGATGGAGCTGAAATTTGGCATACTTATGTAACTTCGGTGAGAATGCAATCATATTGTACCATGGAGCTGGTCTGATGATGGAGGTGGGAGATGGGCAATGCAACTCCTCAATAGCATATGCTAGGACAGTCGAGTTTGTGTTAATTTGTTTTGTTATCATGAGCACTTTTCGTTACACATGATAACGAGAGTCTGAAAATGGTGGTGGGACGTGGAAACCGAAATTTCCTAATGGCCAATAGTAGGATAATCGAGTTTGGGCTCATTAACTTTGTTGACTTGAGCACCATTTATAATTACACTATTATAAAGTTTCTCGCGAAACCTTTATAACCTAAGGCAAGGTTTTTGATTACGACGATGTCTGAATGCCATGGGGGCCTGGCATGGCAAATGAATAAACAAATTCTAACACTAAAAAGTAAAAAATAATGTTCAGTAGAATTAAAAATCAAAACAGTATAACTACAAAAAAGTCCCTTCCTCGGTCACTCATCATAGGTGCACGTACTTAAAAGGTACATAAACGTAGATATTTAAAAAATATGAAAAATAAATATTAAAATCTTGAGGCGTCAAACGTCATATGTATCAATACTACTTTAAAATGTCTGAAAACAGCTTCCAGCTTTTAAAATTTATATTTCATGTTTTTAAAATATCCACGTTTATGTATCATTTAAGTACTTGCACCTGTGATGAGTGACCGAGGAAGGGACTTTTCCGTAGTTATACTGTTTTGATTTTCAACTTTACTGAACTTTTATTTTTGGCTTTTTCGTACAGTACCTTTTAAATAAAAGCTTATTTTTAAAAGTTTTCCACGGTTATTTTTTAAAATCATCTTCATTCCACTTTTTGTATTATTTTGCAGAATATTATTGACAGATTGTTGATCTTTAAATAAGCAAGTTGATTTTTTTTTGGATTTCTATAGCCCAGATCTGGCGAAAGAAATGTGAGCCATTAAAAAGTAATAATTTTCATTGCATTCCAAGGATGCAAAGTTCAATCTCATCGAAAAGTTACCGATCACGGCCAAAAAGGTGCACAGTTTCGACGTACTATTTGAAAGGTTGAAAAACCAGCTCCATTGTGATCTTTTTTTTATCCTCGAATATTGTTTTGCTCGCTAGGTGACTTTGAACATAGTCACTCTTTGCAATTTTCCTACTCTCGTAAACTCGCGGGTCATTTTTTGGTAGATGTCTATATATATCTCTCCAGGGAGCGACTGGCAAGGGCCGATACTCACCTACACTTTGCCTCTGAAAATAACTTCTCGCTTTTCTCAAAGTTATTCAGCTCTTCAGAAAGTAGCGCAGTTTGCGAAAATGAAAATCAAGCAGATCAGTTTGAAAAAATACATAAATTTGCGTTTTTTTTTCACGGCTGTTTCTGATCGAAAAATCCGGTAAAGGTGTGTTGATACTTTCCGCCGGTAGAGTGCACATTGAGCATTTATACTCGAGATGCGCCAGATTTTCTTGGCGTGTATCAATGTGTGAAGCTCCGTTAAAAGACCTCTCTGAAATCATGTCGAAACGGCATTTGCAGATGGTGGCGTTGGACGAAATATCGGGCGGTGATGTTTTGCTTATGAGAAAGGTGAAATGGCTGGATTTCCGGAATCCTTGAAATCCACGACAATTCGTTGCGATTTGACTTTTATTAAACGGTGAGTCGACTATTGTCGCTGTAAATACAATTATTGACTCTAGTTGATTATCCCCAATAAATTATGTCACGTGATTTATGGAAGAAGAAAAAAGCCAAACGAAACAATGTACCCGTGCACCCGCGTTATCGCGAATGTACTCGATACTCGTTCTCTCCCGTTCGTTCAGACACCCGAAAATCGCACGACGTTTTGTCGTTCGCGCTGGTCGTAACAATGACGCACAGAAGATCCCGCAGACACTGCTCGTCACAGGGAACGCTCAATGAAGGGTCGGCGTGTTTGTAAAAATTCCTGTGAAACGATAACAAGTGTCAATAATCCCGAGCCAACATGGAACGAAGAAAATACGTTAGAAAATTGTCGTCTACGCTTACCGGCGATATTGTTGCAACATTGTGAGATTCTTCGATGCCTCGACGATCCATTTGTGAATGGAATTTACGGATAAATCCGGAAGACCGTATTCTTCCCTGAAGGAGTAAGATTTGTACCATTCCGGTCGTTTTTCCGGAATCTCGTTTGCCGCGGTCAAGTTGAACATCCACGTGTCGATGTCCACGATTCCCTGAATTCATTCGTACAGGTCATATACACATAAATCCCCACAAGCCGATAGACAGGGTAGCCCATTTGAAGTGTCAAAAGCTGACATCACAAAAGCCGCCCACTGTAGTGGAAATGTTTCAAATAAACATTGTGATGTTGCTGAGGGCCTAAATAGTTCTGAGTTTGAGCTTGGGTGTGATTTTCAAGGTCACATGAAGGTCAACGTCAACTTAAAAAAAATGAAAACTCATCTTTTTGATTGGATACTTTCGCAGCTTGCCTCGAGACTTTTTCACGAAACTTTTTTTAAGTGTTTTTAAGGTATTCCTTTCACGAACCGGAGTATTCAACAATTAACTATATATATATGTATTCCTCAGAGGTACGGGGTCCTTCCCCTTTTACCATCCCCTCTTTTATTCCTTCCATTCCTTCCGACATTCACAATCCTTCCAGACTTCCCCCCAGAGTGTTGACCGCAGCCACTCTTTCCTAATGCACTACTGTATCGCATTTGCACGAGGGCCCAGGGAAACTGCGGAATACCTGGTCCGATACAGGCGGCTATATTTGACTGAGTTTCAGTTGTATTACCATCAGCAACTTAGACAAACTGCCTCTCACTCAGAGGTTGACGCGCAAACCAGTGCAACAATTAACTAATTTTCGTCGTTAAGTCGGTTCCAACCATTAACTAATTTTCGTCTATAATCAAGTAGACATTCCAGTATACTGATAAAATTTCGAGCCAAGTTACCGAACTTTCAACGAACAATTACGACTCTAAAAGTCGTCGAATTTATATGGCGCTTTATAGAGACGACACACTGGCCATATTTCTATCTAAAGGTGCGCTTACACGGGCACATAATGTCATTTGATTTTACGTACTGTGCCTGGCTAGAAGCCTTAAACAACACGAGCTCCGCGTCCTCGGGGTCGGATACGCCGACCACCGCGACAAGCATTTGCAAGCTTACCAGTTCGCATTCGGAAGCAGGTCCTTGTGCAACTACTGGTCAAGCCGAGCGACTTTCCAACACTCTAACAACTCTGCAGTTTGCTGCCCGAGTTAATAACAACATAGCTCACCCGCCGGGCGCCCGAAGGAACCCTGACCAGCATGCGGCCAACCACTGCCCCCGCGAAGTCAAACACTATCGGCGAGAACCGCCCCGTAGGACGGCGGGCAAACTAGCCCCCGCGGTACCAATCAGCATCATTGGTCGGATCCTCGTGACTACAGGAAACTCGTACCACTTCCAATTGACGAGCCGTGCTCTCGGCGACTTTGGTCTATCAGCGCTTCGAGCTGGCGGTGTCGCTACTCACCGCGGTACCCGGGCTCACCCATTTAAGGGGTTGCCCTACACGGGGCGTCCCTCCCTGCCCTACGCTTACACGGGCAGCTAAAATTGCTCAATTCTGGCCAATATTCGCCAAGTATGACGTCACGACTGCATCCAGCAATTTACTGCGATTCTCATATGGAGCAGTTGTTGCTGGATACGTCGCCACAACATATTGTACGATATAGAGCAACTTGAGTAAACTAGGCAATAGATTCATACACTACCAACTCAGTTGAGCAACTGTCGTCAGCCATGGCCCACGTTTTTCTTGCGGCGACAGCTTGCAGCGCTTTTATCATATTGAGTGCGAAACAAAAAACAAAGAAAAGGAATAGACGGATTTGGATGCGGACGTACTTAGCGAGACGAAAGCCATCTTCATTGTGCAATGAATTGGACGATGTGTTATTCAAAAACTTGACTAGAATGTCCCGATGTGACTTTTACGAAAAGTTGGTCGGCTAATAACCAAACACACGACCAATATGAGGCATCCAATTTCTGCACCAACAAAACTTGCCGAAAGAAACAAAATTGCCTTGAATTTTCCATACCCATTGAATATTCGACAATCGATAGCAGCAACATTTAGCAATAGAGAATATATGGAGCAATTAGAAGCAATATTGCCGAAAAAGTTGAAGCAATTTTTAGGAATTGGTCCACATTGCTCCTTTAACCCCGGCAATTATTCGTAAAAAAATTGCCCGTGTAACTGCATCTCAACAATTTATACACCAAATAACTGTAGATGCCAGATACAAACTGCTCACGCGTGTAAACAAATCTAGAGATTCCGTAACTACAATAAAAACAAGGGGTCATCGAATGTTTAAAGAGAATATTAATGATAAAACTTAGAATAGTCATTTTCAGAGAAAATGTAAAAATGTCCGAATCTACTACATTAGCACAAAATGTTTTATTCCAGTTGATCGTAGGGGATAATGATTGATTAGGTTGTGTTTTTATCAAGCGCCACTGTAATTTACCAATGATTCAGAAGGGTCCTTCGCATGCTCCCACAAAATACGGCCCTCCGCGAAAGGAATACCTTACACCGAGTACTGTTTGGGCTTCGAAGCTTTAAAATTGCACATGAAGCGCCTCGGATAATGCTGATGCTATTGGCATTGTAAGTTTTAAGTCTCATAGCTCGTAAAATACTTGTAAGTAGTTTTTTTCGAAGCTTTCGAGGTTAGTTTGAAGAATGGTCACAATGGAAAATGAGATCGTCAAAAACAAATGTTGCTTTAAGCCTTGAATGAAAAATGCTGGTCTGAAAACCTCTGGGGGTATACTACGAGACTATACAAATAAAAACTAAAAACTGATTTCAGAATCAAAATTGGAACGGTTTCACGTTCATTAAAACTGCAGCCTTACACTTATTTCAAGATCATTGCTAAAGCTAAATGCCTATTGCTAAAGTCTTTAAACTGTTTTTTTTTTAACGGAAAGCCAATGAAGGCCAATGATGACCTGTCACTATCCTGGGGTAACTTCGACATATGGACAAAATTAACAAAACGGCAATTGACACGACACCGTTGATAAACGTGACATCTGCGATAATAGTAATATAAATTCAATAACGTGTTCAAAATGTTCTCCATCAATTGCATAACATTTTTTAAATACGATTTCTGAACCTCTAAAACTCGTTCTTAAGTGCCTAGTTTCCCGTGACCCACCCAGTGAGATATCGAATTTCGTCATATACTTACGAACGTTCGGGCCTCGGCCGTGTAAACTTTGTAATTTGGATTGAGGTAAGAGTAGGGTGTGATACTGCCGCCGTTCCACGCGACGTTTACAGGCCTGTTGGTAACTTCGAGATCGTAATACACGTTGAACTCGTCGTAATGCGTGTGTCCATTGAACTGGGCCCTTATAATATGTGCGAAACGATTGATGATCTTTCCATACTCTCTGCTCCAGACGGCGTAACAGGCCCTGTTTCCGGACGGTATGTGCGCCAATATGTGCACGTACTCGCCATTTTTTTCCGCCTCCAACAGAGTATCGGCCAGCCAGCGCAATTGACCACTGAGATCGCGGGGCTCAAGCAGGAGCCACCTGAACAACGAGGGAAAAAGAACAGGAGATAGCGAATTATAATGTAATTCGAATTTTTAAACAACCGACGGTAGTGGTGCCGCTTTCGGTGTCCGCCCTCAGCCATCACCCATGACAAGAAGCGCTGGCCTGTGCCAATGCTGGGATGGGTGAACGCTAAGCCGAGCGCTGGCTTGTCACCCACTACTGAGAGCGAATTTGACTGAGTTTTCGATGGTGAACGCAATTTAAACTCGGTGAAAATATAACCGCGTTTATCGGCACACGTTTTCCGCAGTTTCCCTGTGCCCTTGTGCGAATGCTCGTGCACAGTAGTGCATTGGGAAACGCGTGGGCGTTCGCAACACTCCAGGAAAATGGTGTTAACTGATCAGTGTTAGGTAAAAGGAGAAGGGACGATGTCTCTAGGAACATTCGAAATAAGAATAGCATACGATTTTTCAATGATCACAAGCTCATTTAAGGGGTTATCTCACTTTAGACGCTAAAAAGGCTATTTTCATGCATTTTTTGATAGGCTTATATTATAGATATTGATATAAAAGTTGTTACACTTAATAAATACACTTTCGAAATACATTTTAAAAAAATTATTTATTTAAGTCACTATTTATAGACGAAAATGGTAGTTAAAAAAAGTCCTAAAAAATTGTACGTTGCGCTGTTCATGAAATCTCGGAGATGGATTATCCAAAACAAAAAAATCAAACGGTTTTAGATTCAGTATGTTAATGGCTATAACGCATATCATACGATTTTTTATATATGTCAAAATAACCAAATGGCGGACATTTTCGAAAAAAAACTTGTATTTTCACCGTTTTTGGCAACAAAATACTAAATATCACAATTTAAAAAATCCTTGATATGCGCGATAGCTTGTGGAGTGACTTTCTCGTCCCGTCACTTTGAGCGGAGTGACCTCCAGCAGTGGATTTGGCTTAAGACCCTTTGGGAGGCGCGTCGGGCAGCCAAATTCCCGACTCACACTCCGGGACAAGGAAAGGCGTAGAACAGCGAATTTATTATTATTTTTTGTTGGGTATTACAATATTGAAGGGATCCCCCTTAAGGGAATCCCAATTAATTTGCGAAGTGAGGCGGGCCTTTGGCCAAGGATACCGGGCTCGAGGTGGCCGTGCCTGTGTGGCGTGCTCGCAGTACCAAGGGATCAAATACTTTTCTTTTCTTTAAATTAAAATTATTAAATTTAGGGCGACCCCAATTGCCCGTGGCGATTGCGTCCCGCGCCCCCCTTTTTGTAAAAGCGGTTCGTCCACGAGGAGGTCCTCTCTCCTAACTATCGGCGTCGGAGTAGGTCGGGAGCTCGGGCGCCATTGTCCGCTCCGCGCATTGACCCAGGCAGGTATACGCGGATTTTCCCTTACTAGAGCAGGCGAGCACGGAACACCGGTGCTCGCAGTCAAGGGATGCCCAGCCCCTTGACACTGGCCTACTATTTCTATACGATAAACGAAAACGCGTTTTGTCCCGGCTTTTTAGTACTTAAAATCGCCACTACCTAGCGTTGGCTGTTATGTGACAGCCTTCGGTTTTAAATACTCCAATCAGCTGGACGATTCGATACTTTCGTGACTTACGTCCTGTTACCGTTATTGCGACCTTATTTATTGTGTTCGAACGGAAAATCATTCCAAATATATCAATAGACTTTTATTCATGTAAAATATTCGAAACACCGGCGCAACATACTTATATATGCATGCCTGTCACACGACTACTAGCGCCACAGTGCGGCAAGGACATTTTGCGAACAGCATTTATCTACCAGTGGCAGGGGGCTAGGGATGCCCGAGGGGACGCTGGCTTAGGACCAACGCAACGTGTCTCCCGCCCGTCGGACTACGCGGCCTGGGAGTCGCACCTTCCTGCGGGCATCAAGGGCGTCGCGGTCCGTTAAAACCGGCGCCTCCGTGTGATGTATTTTCGGCGTTCGGCGTCGAGTGTGGGCCCACCGTGGGGTTTGAGGGACGCCTTGCCCTTGCGAGGGAGGCTTCTCTCGCGTTCGCCGTCGCTCACGGGGTCGTGGAGGAAGGCGTTCGCGGTGCCGGCTTCTATCACTGCGAGGGGAAATCCGCACGCGGGTATCGGCGGGGCCATGCACATCAATCGCACGGTGCCGAAGTTCGAAATTCGGCATCGTCGCGATAAGAGTCGGCGAATTCTCAGAATTCGTTTATAAAGGAGAGAGGGACACCGATATTTTCACGCTAGGGCAAGCCTCGGGATGTGAGGTGAGGAATCGGCAGTCGGGAATTTGGCGCGCTCGCGTTTCGTCGAGTTTTTGGGAGAGATTGTTAGAGTCAGTGGGTAACGGCTGGAACATCAGAGCGGTGAGCCCGATTCTCGATCCCCTATCTCTGGGTAAGCCTGGGTTTTTTCGCTCCCGAGTTGCGTTGCGGGTTTTGGGGAACAGTCCCCGTCATAGTTTTTTTTGTTCGCCTAGAGGCGCGTCTAAAGGGTAAAAGAGTACTCGGGAGGCGAAAACCCTACGGTTTCGTTCGGTCCAAATTTGCCTTGTCCAAGTTCTGTTTGGCATTGCGGTATGTTATTTTCTGTTATCCTGCATTGTGAGTTATTTAAAAGCTAATGTTTCTATATCATATAAAATATTAGCGCGTTAGTTAAGGGGTAAGGCCACAGTAGAATTTTCAAAAAATGGTTTTTTTTCGCTGAAACGGCGCTTTATGATCATAAGAATAAGTTACTATTCGATTTGTAGCAAGAACATTTTCTTTCACCGACTTTGAGCGTTTAACGTAAGCCTACCTCTGGCACGGCCATAGAGTACCTAAAACTTTAAACGCGATTTTTTCGAAACAGCTTTTTTCCCATTGGCGTGAAAAATAACTCAACAATTTTCACTCGATTTACTTCAAATTTGAAAGTTATGTTCCTAATTGCATTTCGCAGGGAAGTACGTACGGAATTTCTGATTAATCGAAAACTTTTCATTTTATGAGCAGTTTTATACGAAATTCACTGTCGTTATTATCGTTATTTTCCGGTTACCTCTCGTAATTATCGTTATTTTCCGGCCACCCTTCATAATTATCATTATTTTCCGGTTACCTCTCGTGATTATCGTTATTTTCCGGTTACCTCTCGTGATTATCGCTATTTTCCGGTTATCTCTCTTAATTATCGTTATTTTCCGGTTACCTTTCGTGATTGCCATTATTTTCCATTTACTTTTCGTGATTATCATTATTTTCCGGTTACCATTCGTGATTATCAGTATTTTCCAGTTACCTTTCGTGATTATCATTATGTTTCGGTTACCTTTCGTGATTATCGTTATTTTTCGGTCCCATTTCGTAAAATTTATTACTTCGCGGCTACTTCTCGTAATTATTATGTGCCGGTTACCTTGCAGAATTATAATTATTTTTGCCTACCGTTCGTAATTATCATTATTTTCCGGCTACCTTTCATCCTTATCGTTATTTATCGGTTATCTTTCGTGATTGGCATTATTTCTCGGTTACCGACCGTGACCTTTAGCATTCCCTGGTTATGTTTCGTATTCTTCATCATCTCTTGGTCACCTCCGGCCTCCGGCCATTGCTGGTGATACTTCCCGGTATTGCTATCGTTCGAAGACCGAACGTATGAAGGTCCCGATTCGTTTCGAGTATCGGGCGTACCCTATCTTCGTCTGATAGACCTACCTGTTTCGGAGTCACCCTCAGACCACGAGCTTGAGGTGGCTATTGGCCACTTTCGCGGGTTGTGTCCCGACTAACGGACCCGACGAACTATTGTATTGCGGTTAATTTGTCGATGTCGCGTCCTGCGAGCTGTCGCGTTATTTCTGGCGCTTCGTCTCAGCTATTTTTCTGGTCCCGCGTCGCTTTTGCGTTTTGCGCTAACGATTGTTTTACGCGAGCAAGTAATGCTATGTAAAGTCTGGGCTACTTAAAAAAAACCTGTTATTATTTATGTTCCGAAATTTTATTCTTTCTGCACGTCTGCGCTCCTCTACCATCTTCTCTCACTTAGGTGAGCTGAGCTAGCCGTCTCTCCCTCAGTCCTCACTGCCCCTTTTGCTGCGTTTTCATAGCCCTTGTGCTTACGGCGTCGCGAACAATTAAGTCGGTCGTGGACCGACGGTATTCAATACCTGGAGCCCAACACGACGTCGTGAGACCCGTTTCCGGGATCGGGCATTCGCACATTATCCCCTTTCGGCCGACGCAGTAGGTAAGTGGAGAAATTGACATCGATTGAGAAGTGTGGTAAAAAGTTCGTCACAAACTATAGTTTTAAAGAATATGTGGTTGCAATTTCATAAGGATCGGTGCTGTAGTTTCGAAGAATTTATCAACAAGCCGTCGAAAGACGTTGTCTCGAGAAAAACGCGTTTAAAGTTTGTTTGGGTTACATAAATACACAAAAAAATGTTTTTATGTATTTCGAAAGTGTATGTATTAAGTGCAACGATTTTTATATCAATATCTATAATATAAACCTATCGAAAAAATTCATGAAAATAGCCTTTTTTAGGGTCTAAACTGAGAAGACCCCTTCAAAATTAAGTCGAGATGATTCATGATGAGTTCATTTGAAAACTGCATGGCAAGGCGAAAAATGGGACGAGATAATTTTGAATGTCCTTACCAATTGTAGGTGTAACAGATGTTGTTATTGAGAGCTATCACACGATGGCCCTTGTACGGCGAGATCGTATAATATCCACCTTGCAGAATACTTTGCCTCGTTGATTCCGGCAGCCATCCGTAATTTATCCAAAGATTCGCGCTCAATCGGTACAACCATTCGGTACTTAAACCCTCCTCCGTGATGTAGCTCGGTGCGAAACTGGTAGAAAAATATGAAGCGATACGGAAAATGTATTGCCAGTCTAGAAGTCATTCATTGATGTTCATTGGTCAAATAGTTACACGTTAAGCGGATGAGGCTCGTGGTTCCCGATGATCGGATAAACCGGTGTATTCGGAAACGTTTCCTTTATTTGTTCGTAGCTCTTCACAATGCTCGCGGTGTTGCCTTCTTGCGTTGTTTCCCAAACACCGTGGTCGATCAAGTCACCCGTGAAATAAATGTACGCAATGTCCTGTGAGATTTCATTTGAAAATAATCGATCAGTCAATTAATCACGCCCCGATCAAAACGAGACTAACTTACGGTAATTTGATTTTACTTATTCACTTTGCGTTTTCGAGCTCCGAGCATTTGATACTCAAATGATACAACACAAACTAAAAATAATTGAACGAAAATAATGAATAATGAACTCAAATCATAATTGAGAATTACTTATATTCAAGATCAGTTATTCTTGATTTGGATGCTAAAATTCACAGTAAAATTGTTGTTTCGACTTGAAATCGTCTCTAAATAATTGGAAGTAACAATGTGACAAGCATAGAGTAAAAGCGAAAGGGATGAACTCAGGAAGGACCGCTACGACAGAAATAAGAAAATTGTGATTTGAACTCATTTAAGGGGCCTTCCTACTTCGGACGCTATTTTTATGATTTTTTTATAGGTTTATATTATAGATATTGATATAAAAGTTGTTACACTTAATAAATACACTTTCGACATACATTTAAAAAAAACACATTATTTATTTAAGGCCTTATATACGCGAAAAATTTCGAAAACATTTTTTTTATTCTAGCCTGAACGGTTAGGAATATTTTAAGCTTTACAGAATTGAAAAATTCCACAAATTGTTAAAGTTACAGCATTTAGAGCGTAAAAACTTTTATTTTCTTGGAAGCAGGCAGGTAGCGGCGGTAACCAGCCGCGCTATACGGAGACAGGTGCGCTAGATCGGCAACTACCCTTTTCTATTGTTCACTTATTATCCCTACATAGAACCGTGTAATGGTAAAGGGAACGGGTTTTGTCGGTTTGGTCTACGATAAAAGTAACGGTTTTTTCGGTTCGGCACAAGCATAAAACTACGAGGAAGATAAATTATTTAGTCCGAATTGAGACATTGTAGAGGCAAGACAAAATTGTGACCTGAGACAGTTATATTTTAACATGAGTAATTGTGAAGAAACCCATACTAGTTAAGATAGGAAGGGTTCACGATTCATGGAAGGACGCCCAGGCATTCGTAAAAGGCGTCTTTTTCACGGCAATCAGTATACGAGAAAATCAGAAGCCGAACTAAATACAAGTGCGTCTGCAAAAAATTGAAAGTGTCGACAGCACTCGATGTAGATATTGACCACGCACATGGCTACGTAATCGTAAATTTTCTATCCGTGTTCACTGCAATTGCTTTTCTGGTGGAGTGCAAAACTTGTAACAGTGACATAAAGTTCTCTGAAAGCCGAGTTAGAGGATTGGGATTTGCCTTAGTTATCAAGTGCGAGAAGTGCGAACAAATGGAGATAAGTTCGAGTCCTTCGCCTAAAAGTTATTGTTACGAAATCAACCGCAGCCTCACGTTGGCTATGCGAATATTAGGTGTTGGATTGACGGGAATGAACATTTTCTGCAGTATTATGAATCTCCCAAAAAGCTTCAGTCAAACGCTCTACGACAAAATTACCAAACAAATACGAGATGCAGCCAAAGAAGTTGCAGATTCGTCTATGCGAATCGCAGCTGACAAAGAAAAATAAATAACGGCAGAAAACGAGAACGCCAAAGACGCTAGTGGAATCGCCGTCTCCTGGGATAGTTCTTGGAGAAAAACAAGTTTTTCTTCGCTGCAGGGTGTTGCGACACTTATCGGAATTTTGTCTGGGAAACTTGTCGACATTATCGTCAAATCATTTTGTAAGGCCTGCCAGTCGTGGAGTGAAAAAAAAGGGAACAGAAGAATATGAAGAATGGTACGCAGTACATGAAGATAAATGCACAAGTTACCACGAAGGAAGTTCTGGAAAGATGGAGGTAGATGGAATGGTTGAAATGTTCAGCAGATCTGAATATTTACACGATACAAAATATTTGTATTATGTTGGAGATGGCGATGCAAAAACATTCAAGAGCATAACAGAAGCCCATTCGCATGGAGAGAACATTATGATACGTAAACGAGAATGCATTGGTCATGTTCAAAAACGAATGGGCAGCAGACTCCGCAACGTCAAGAAACAAACAAAAGGTCTCGGAGGAAGAGGCAAATTGACTGCAAAATTGATTCATGAATTCGCAGCGTTTTACGGATTGGCTGTGAGAAATAATTGCACGTCTATCGACGACATGAAGAAAGGAATCTGGGCAACATATTATCACAAGTGCTCAACCGATGAAAATCCTCAGCATGACAACTGTCCTTCTGGCAAAGAGAGTTGGTGCACGTGGCGACAAGCCGAAGCCGCAAACACGTTCGACTCATGTACCCATAAGCCTGCACTCGATAAAACTGTGGCAGAAGCGATCAAACTAGTGTATGAAGCACCTAGTAACGATGAGTTACTGGAGAGATGTTTAGGAGGCTTCATACAAAATAATAACGAGTGTTTGAATTCTAAGATTTGGAAAATTGTTCCGAAAAATTCATGGAGTAGTTCGACGATTGTTGAAATCGCCGCATATATTTTGGCTAGCACTTTTAAAGACGGAACAGTCGCCTTTCTCCGAATCATGAAAAACCTTGGTATTACGATTGGGCCGAACGCGATGGAGACTTGCGAACCTGGACGAATTACGCCTTACTGCCACTGGAATTCAATCTGAAAACGCAACAAAGGAAGCAAGGATTGCCGCCAGAAAAGACAAAAAACATGCTGGAGACGTTTTAGATGCCGAGGAAGGCCCCACAATATAGCGCAGGATGCTATTAAATAAGGTAAGATTGCATTTATAATAGATACCGCGCGGCGCGTCCGACCGCCAACTTCAAAGCTGTTTTCCCACGATTCACTTTTTTGAACCTTGTGTAAGTTCTAACTCTTGAACGAAGGTTCAGATCGCTTTAAATTGTTTACAACGTATTCTTAGTATCATCACCTATCTCGTGAACCACGGAAACCAAAATTCAATGCCACAAAAAAATATAAAAAATAAAATACCGACAGAAAATTGAGTAAAGAAAATTTTAAGTTTCGATTTTTTATTATAATTAAAAAATAATAATATTGTTGGTTCACACTGAAGATACATTCATTATGCATTCGTTTTTTTTTCAGACATCCACACCGATGCCAAGAAATTTCACCATCAACGCGCGCGCAAAAAAAATACATTGCTTTATTATGTTATATCTCCGCAATTTGTTAATATTTCTCATTTTTTTTACATATACTTAACCATGTGCATAAATGATCTGTAAAAAAATGTCAATATATGCGTCATTTTTTTTAACCGCATCTAGAAAAGTGTTTTCGAAAATCGGCGAAATCGCGTATATAAGGCGTTAAGTCACTCTTTATAGACGAAAAGGGTAGTTAAAAAATGCCCTAAAAAATTGTAGGTCTGCGCTGTTGATGAAATTTCGGAGATGAATCATCCGAAACAAAAAAAATCAATCGGTTTTAGATTCAGTATGTTAATGGCTATGTGCATATCATACGATTTTTTATATATGCAAAAATAACGAAATGGCGGAATTTTTTCGAAAAAACAAAAAAAAACGTTTTTTTTTCACAGTTTTTGGCAAAAAAGGTAAATATCAAAATTTAAAAGAATCCTTGATATGCGCTATAGCTATAGTTGTGATGTATGTGTGGTTAAAATTTCATAGGGATCGGTTCAGTAGTTTCGAAGATTTTATCAACAAGCCGTCGAAAAACGTTGTTTCGAAAATAAACGCGTTTAAAGTTTGATTGGGTTACATAAATACCTAAAAAAAATTTTAAATGTATTTCGAAAGGATATTTATTAAGTGTAACAACTTGTATATCAATATCTATGATATAAACCTATAAAAAAAATTATGAAAATATCCTTTTTTTAGCGTCTAAAGTGAGAAGACCCCGCCAAATGAATAAATACTATGTCTACAATGTAGACAGAGACGGACGTGAAAAAAATATTTTCTCGTTTGTGAATGTGACGTTATGCGATTTCAAAGTGGCGAGTTTGTTTGGGTGAATAGACGGATGTACGTAGACAGTAAAAAGAAATAAAAATACAGAAGACCTTACCTGATGTGTATTCTCTACATGGTCCAGTGCGTCTACAACAGCGTGCCAAGGCACGTCACAGTCGTGGTAATCACCCCAATAACCTGCAACTTTGCCATTCGTGTTCGTAGAGTTTTGACCGTTGCGACAGCACGTCGGTTCCCCGCAGACTGAATTTCCATTTGGCTCGTAGTGAGGATCGTAATGAATGTCCGTTAATTGCACGATCTTAAAGGTTCCTTCCACTTCCAGAGGCGCAATTTGCCTCGGTGGATTATTATCGATCTCTATCGTCCATTCGTATCTTTCGCTGACAGTCGAGCAAGATTCACTTTGTAAGGCCAAACCGCAAAAATCGGCCGGTTCGATACTCTGATCGGCATCCATGATGTAAAGAATAATCGGCTGCGCGACAAAAGTTCGCTTTAATTTACCGAAGAAAAAACGTCCACCAAGGACAAAAGTGCAGTGATTCATTTAGAATATTTTTCCACATTAAAAATCTCAACAAAAACAAATGTTCACCTTTTCAAATTGAAATTCGATTTGCAACTAAATATCAAGTCTTTCTTTAAAAAAATCTGTCTTAAAAAAACGATTGACATAAAATAAAAAATGAAAACATTCACTGACCAATTGCGATCGGACGACGCCTGAGCAAACGTTTTCCTTTTGAATATTCAAAAGTGTACACATGTTTATTATTATGTCTTCTATTCTTTCCGTCGAAAAACCTTTTCGTCGCATGGAAATGATGGATTTCACCACGGATTTGCAAATAGTACATGTAGCCACAGCGCTGGGACCAGCAAAGCTTCGCGGATCCACATTTCGCAACATCATGGGAAGTGCCAGCGCCTCGATGTAAAGGCCAAATAATTCACTTCCATATCCGAGTTCCGCGTACTGGAGGATCTCGTTGGCAAATGTTTTCACAACATCGTCCCCTGGGATAAAACATTGAAAACAAAAAAAAATCTATAGAAAAACATGGTTCATACCACTCGACTCGACAATAAAAACCGCGCATCCCATTGTGATAAAAAATATTGTTTCCGTAAAAAATAATTTTCGTAGACGAAAATGATTATTTTATTATCATAACAAGTATGTATGTCTTTATTTCATGGTATACCCTCTCAGGGTGTTTACACAGGTATCCCCCCACTACCTAACCAGTCCCCCTTTTCGTTTTACTTTCCTTTCGCACGCACTTAAATCTAAATACATTCTCTTCTTTTACATAAAATATTTAGAAACTACCCTTAAAAACTACTTATATTCTCTATCTATTCCTATGTATATTTCCTTTTCTATCTCTTTTCGGTTTTGATCACCTTCTCAAATTGCCTTATGTATGTACCTAGTGGTTTCGCCGGTCCCTCCTTCAATGCCATTTCTATTCTCCTATTTATCTCCTCTCTTTGTCCATCCCCTAGCCACTTTTCCAACTCCTCCACTATTTCTTTTTTAATTTTTCCCTTTATTCCTTCACATGTGCATATGTGGACCAAATCTTCTATTTCTTTTTCGCAGCTCCTGCACTTATTGTCGCTATATCCCTTGTTGCCTTCCTTCCCCACATTCCCGCATCTGAGTCTTGCCCATATCTCCTTCATTCCCGACGTTGTGTTTCCCTCCTCCCAATACTTTTCTGCTTCTACCGTTTGTTTTCTATTCTTGTATTGTACGCAGTACGTGGATTTTTCGATTTTGCTCCAATCCTGCTGGATTTCCTGATCTATTTTTGTTTTCTTTCCTCTTTCTATTATTTCCTTCAATTCCCTTGTATCATTGTTTGCAATGGCCATCCACATTCCTCCCTCTCCTACTTCCTCCATCGTTTTTTGCACCTCCCTCCCCCATTTTGTTGGGTTTCCATTTATAACTCCTCTCGCTTCCTCTTTTAGGCATTTTCGGGGCCATCTTTCCTCCCCCATCTTCATGATTACCCTTAAATAATCCATAACAAGTATTTTAATAAAGAATTATTCTTACATAAAATATTTTTTTGTTACAATTACGTTGTACAATTGTAACAATTATAAACTGATATATATATATATATATATATATATATATATATATATATATTTGTGTATATTATAATATAAGTTAAACAACTCATTATAATTGATTATTTTTGTTTAAAAAAATCATAGTAGAAAGTATATTTTCACACTAGGAAAAATAAGAAAATGCAGCGTCGAAGACAATTTTTAGAATTTATTTCCAGCTACAATATTTTTTCTTGCCGAAAAATATCGTCGTATAAAAGAGAAATTAGGCCCGTACTCTGTGAATACGTAAGAAAGTTCGAGGAAAAGGTGCGAACAAGAGAAAATAAGAAGTGAAAAGGGTACAAGACGATAAGTTCTAATGGAAATGTAATAATAGAGAAAAAGAGTAATGGAAACCGAAGACAAGATTATATCTAGACTTAAGCGTAGTAGTACAGTCGTGCTGTCGCTGAAAAACCCCGGAATCGGAGAAAATTAGAAGAAGGCTAGTTTTTTGACAGGTGATTTGGTAGGTGCCGCGGGTGCTAAATCCAAGTTTGCCTAAAAATCGGGGTGTAGGTTTTTTTTTAGGGGATTAAAGAAGATGGGGTGGATTAATGCCAAACTACAACCCCTACGAGGTCGGTGCCATGAGACAAAATGTGCAGAAAAAACCGGGCTTTAGTTTTGTCCACAGCGCCGAAGTCGTGGAAGATCATTTTGGGGGTGAAAGAGTGGGGTGATATTTTGAAAAATCAGTTTTAATTCAATAAATCTTTAGAAAAAAATCGTACACTTTTTGTTCAAATGGGAACGTTGTAGCCCTTGAAAAGACGCGTCGATTGAGTATTTGATCATCACTCTCCGATAATATCTTCACCTCCGAAAAAATGTTTCAAATAAAAAAAAAATCGTTTATTGAATAACTTAAAAACAATCGATTTTTCAGGCATGGTTCAAATGTATGAAATGTAGAGAATAATTTTCTCTATATTTTCGTTTCCATGGACCACCCTTGAATTTTGATTTTCCAACCCCTCTCGGGGGTCGAGAACTCAAAATGAAATTCTGGGAAAACTATTGACCGCACGAATTCGCCACCGTGGAAGAATTTGTAGCTTGAACCCTCAGCTACATTTTTGTCCACAGCGCCAAACTCGTATCTCTTTATTTTCGGTCTATAGTTTTCCCAGAATTTCTTTTGAATTTTCAACCCCTGAAAGGGGTTCGAAAAAGCAAAATTCAAGGGTGGTCCATAGGAACGGAAAATACATAAAATTATTCTGTACATTTTGTACATCTAAACCATCCCCGAAAAATCGATTGTTTTTGAGTTATTCAATAAACAATTTTTTTGTTGATACTTCAACAATTCTTTTTGGGGGTGAAGATATTATTCCATCCCCATCTCCTTTTGACATTAATCCACCCCCATCCCCTTTCATCTCCTAAAAAAAATCCTACACCACGCTTTTTAGGCAAAACTGGATTTAGCTCCCGCGGCAGGCACCTACAAAATCACCTGTCAAAAAACTAGCCTAATTTTTTCCAATTCCAATATACAGCACGACTGTACTATAGGATAAGAAAAAAGTATGTAATCGCTGTAATTTGATGGAACATTCTTTTGCATACAATATTTACAATACAATATTTTTTTTTGGGTCACTTTTTTCATAAATGCGGAAGATATACGCGAGAAACTGAAATGGTAACGACGTTGCCCCGTACAACCAATGCGATCAAGTGGAGATTGATGTAAACTTTAAAATTTAATTTTTTATAAACGAGTGCGGAAACCTCCGTTTTCCTTTTGCCAGTATATTCAGAAAATATACCATAACGATTAGCAAAATTTCCATTAATATCTATTGACCCCAATATTTTTAAGCAACAACCTTAAGTGTCCGCCTTCAATTTTGTTGAAACCCATATATGTGATAAAGCATTGAAAACTATTAGACACGTATTTTTTTATCGGTGAGAAAACTGTTTTACGGGGGAAATCCACCCCTCAATTTCTTTTCTTTTCAATACTTCCAGAGTGGATATTTCATCACTTTACATTAGAAGGAAATTTGGTTTTTGTTGCGTTGAGATTGGTGGACTCCTTGTGGGTGAAACTGCAAAATCACTTCGCGACACGCCTTTCCTTGAGGGGTGGTTTTCCCCCTTAAAACCGTTTTTCCGCCGATGAAAAGAACAGGTGTCTAATAGTTTCCAATTTTTTATCACATAGGGTAAAGTGACCTTATCTTGGCACCCCACCAATTATTGACACTTCTACCTACACAGTGGTCCTTAAGGCAGTAGTCTGGTCTAGAAATTGGACAAAATCGGGGTTTTTTTTTTTTTTTTTTTTTTTTTTTTTTTTTTTTTTTTTTTCATTTTATTATTCCTTAGACCTTTCTTAAGGCATCTGGCGACCATGTAATTTTTTTTCATTAAACATTTTTTTTTTCATTAAATTTTTTTTTTAATAAACCCTGAACTGTTAAGAACAATTTAAGCCATAGTACGTATTGAAAAACGCAAAATTGACCAAGTTACAGTTATTTTTCGGTGCGGTTCGATCCGTGTTTATAACTCGCACGGTTTATCTCACGCAGCTGTCCTGCGTTATCCCGAAACTACATTTTTTGAACTGGTACTATCGAAATATCGTAACTATCGGCCCGATTGCTTTCAAATTTTTACACAATAATTTTAGATACATTATCTAAAATGTCACGTATGATTTTTGCGATAACTTGATTAGTTTTTGTTTTATCGTTTTTGCTCGAAAAATTCCGGTGAAAAATACAATTTTTTTCTTCGACCGACCAGAATTTTTTTAATGATCGAAAAAAAACCGCTACCCTACATTGTAGCGACACTACTCACGAATGAGCTGATTTTTTTTTCTGAACTGACATGACCGGGTAACAGCTGGGACAACGATCGCGCGTGTCGTGCGGAGGACTTCCGCGGCAATGTGCATAACGGCGCCATTTTTTAATATTTTGAACGGAAATTTATTAACATTATTCTTAAAGCCCTTTCTGACGTTGTGTAAAAAAATAAAAATATTCCGGCCCATACTTTCGAGTTTATTATTTTTTTTTAATATACCCATTTTTGGATCGGCCAAGGTGGCCAGACGCCTTAATACGCTCGTGAAAACCGTTTATTGATATTTAAAAAAATAGCAGAGTAATCGAAATTATAAGCAAGCCGCGCGCAAACCTCATCTAACGGTATCAAAATTTCGAACGCGTTTATCTCAGAACTATGTTTTTCAAATCGGCGCCCACGATATCTCGATAACTAATTGACCGATCGAGCTCAAATTTTGCACATACCTTCGGTAGCCTCTTTCTAAGGACTGGTAGCAGAATTGAGTCGAACAATAATTTTGCCCATATTTTATAACTCGTCGAATACCCGAAAATATATGAAATATCGTTAATCAAAGTTTAACAGGCCGCCATTTTGCAACAAAATTTTTTCAAGTACTAATTCTGCTACCAGTGCACATAACACTCATACAGATTGAGAATATATATATTTTTTTTCAGATGCATACATCACCCAGAGTGGGCGCCGATTGAGGCGGTTTTCGGCGGACCATGTTGTAACAAAATAAAAAACTACATGAAAATATTTGAAATATTTTTTTTTAAATGTAGGTACATTTGCAAAGGAAAAATAAATATTATATGTAAAATTTCATCAAGACAACTTTAACGGTTTAAAAGTTATTCCAACCCAAAAATGACGTAAAAAATCTCGCTCTAGACCAGACTACTGCCTTAAAGTGCCAATAATTGGGCCCTTAAAGTGCCAATAATAAGGCCCTTATAGTGCCAATAATTGGGCCCTTAAAGCCCCAATAATTGGGCCCTTAAAGCCCCAATAATTGGGCCCTCGAAGACCCAATAATTGGGCCTTCAAAGTCCCAATAATTAAACCCTTGAAGTCCCAATAATTAAACCCTTGAAGTCCCAATAATTGGGCACCTTACCCTAAATGAGTTTAAAAAAAATCGAAGGCGGACACTTAAGTGATGTTCCTTGTTAGTGTATTTTGTCTCACCTCTTAAGGAGACCCCGTAACTATGAACGGCGACGCCTGTGACGAGCAGCGATACGAGAATTACTTCGAGGAAACGCATAATGACACGAGAGATCGGCTACTCTTTTCCTCGATGACTGTCGCTTCTGTAAAGGTAGCAGTCGTATGCCACACCGTGTTTTTCTTATCGTTACATACGTCTCTCGAGAGCCACCGACAATCCGATCGAGATTTTTGACGATTATCATGAATATATTTTTTTCGTGATACCGAATACCATCGGTGCGATACGAAAAAGCGGTTTATCCATTGATTGTACACCAGGCTCGAATACTCGAGTAAAATAAGTTTTACAAAGCACGCCGTACAATCGCGCGTGATTATCTTTATCGCGATAGATCTGGCACGTGTCATCGAGACATTAAATTTGTATTTCCCTTATTCGAAAACGTTTTTCCGTTTACGCGATTCAAGGAAACCCGTCGTGTGTGCTCGACAAGCATTCAAGTGTCGCGAGATCGACCTAATCTGCACGATCTTAACGAAACAATTTATTTGCGGAGAACGAATCTTCGTACGCTGATAATAAAAAAAATTTAAAGACGACAACAACATCGAGTGAACATATTCGTTCGACCACGCGGCACTGTGTATCGAACATTTATCAGACCTTATTGAAATTGCTGAGATATCCTCGTAGATATCCGTAAACTTCAAACGCGTTTTTGTCAAAACTGCATTATCGAAATTGGCGTGCAGGATTACTCAAAAACTATTTAGCCGATTGAGTTGAAACTTTATAGCAATATTGATAATATTGCAACGTTATACTTGACGAGAATTGTTTTTGAAAAATTATAAAAAGAACTACTTTTTCAATCCACATTTTACAGAATTGTTGCGTGAAATGTTGATTTTTTTTGTGAATGCTTGCCATTATCTTAAATTTGCATTTTCTTCATTTTAATCACCGTCACATAGAAACTATACATGTTCTAACTGAACAAATGTTTGAATTTGTTTGCAAATCAATTCTACGGGAAGCTAGACTGCACATTCGCAACTCCCACGGCAACCTTGCTGTAACACTCTGCCACAGCTCCGTCATTTTTATGATAAATTAATTTTTAAAAATGGTTTTGTATATTTATATATACCATCAAAGTACCCGAATGTCCATAAATGTAGAATAATTATTTATTAGTTTAACAAAATCCCTCAAAATTGCTCAATTTTGTCCCGTCTAAATGTATATCCCGCCTTAAACTTAAGGCGAAGGTGTACCACGTGACATACGAGTGTGAGAGAGATAGCAACAATTTTCGAACAGAGAATTCTCGAAGAAGAATAATATAAAGGGCAAAAGAAAATCGTCAAGCGTCAGGCAATTCTCCAGAGCCTGATTCTTTGTTTTTCCTGAAAAACTTATCCATCTATGAAAAAACTCGGTTGTACAATTTTTGAGGTTGTGTTGACCTTGTACATGCCCTTAAAATGCGCACAGATTTTCATGGGTTGTAACAATGGTACAGAAGTGTACCCCCCCCCCTCCGCCGGAATGTAGTGTCTCGAAAATTAAAAACGTTTGCACTCGCAGATTGTGGCGTTGGACGAAATATCGAGAAGCGTGTAATAGCTGGATAATCAGAATCCCTGAACGCCACGGCGGCTCATTGCGATTTCACTGTTGTAAATGGTGAAGCGACTGTCGTCGCTGTAAATACAATTATTGACTCTAATTGACTATCCCCAGTAAATGAAACCACGTAATTCATTGAAAAAAAAACCAAACACACCAAAAGGAAACAATGTTCTCGTATAACCGCGTCATCGCAAACGTACTCGATACTGGCTCTCCCCCGCTTGTTAAGGCCTGAGGCCACAGTAACGGGTATAAAATCATTTGCGAAGTTAACAATTTTTTTTCGTATGAAAAAGTGATTCACTCATAAAATCAATTACACATCTATTTAGTATGAATATCAAGCTATTAGAAAATATATATATTTTTTTCGATGTACGAAATGGCCGACTACTCGAAACTTCTCGAAACAGCTTTTTTCCAATTGGCGTGACAAATAACTTCAACAATTTTCACTCGATTTACTTCAAATTTAAAAGTTATGTTCTTAATTGCATTTCGCAGAGAAGTACGTACGGAATTTCTGATGAATCGAGAACTTTTCCTTTTATGAGCAGTTTATGAGCAGTTATAACGAACCTTTTCACTGAAAATTCATTTCTTAAGTTCAAATACCTACAACTTTTGAACAAAACAATATTTTTTAAATTCCGTACGTACTTCTCTAGGTATTCTAATGTAGATTGATGAGAATTTTTGTGTTTTGTTCTAGGTAAACAATTGTGGATGCTAAATGTCACGCCGCGGAGCGCCTAAAAAAAGATAACAAAAGAAAATATTAGTAGTTGGCCATTTTGTACATCGAAAAAAAAATATATATATATATTTCCTAACAACTTGATATTCATACTAAATAGATGTGTAGTTAATTTTATGAGTGAATCACTTTTTCATACGAAAAAAATGCTAAATTCGCACATGATTTTATACCCGTTACCCGTTATACGCCTAAGGCCTTAAGACGAAAGAAAACCGCACGGAGTTTTGTCGCTCGAACTAGTCGTGACAATGGAGCAGAGAAGATGCCGCAGACACTTTTCCTCGCAGGGAAATTTCATTGAAGGTTCGGCGCGTTTGTAAAGATTCCTGCGAACCGAAAAACATGTGAATGATCCATAGCCAACGGAAAAGGAAAAACGCGTTCGATAATTGTCGTCTCTGCTTACCAGTGATATTTTTGCAACATTTTCGGATTCCTCGATGCCTCGACGATCCATTTATGCATGGAATCGGCGGTTAAATCCCGAAGACCGTATTCTTCCCTGAAGGAGTAAGATTTGTACCATTCCGGTTGTTTTTCCGGAGTCTCGTTTGCCGCGGTCAAGTTGAACATCCACGTGTCGATGTCCACAATTCCCTGAATCACAGGTACAGGTCATATACACATAAATCCCCACATATCCATAAACAGGGTGACCCATTCGAAGCGTCATAAGCTGACGTCTTAAAAGCTACCCATGGTAGTGGAAATGTTTCGACTAAACTCTGTATTGTCGCCGAATGCCAAAAACGGCAGAATTTTGAGTTTGAGCTTGGGTGCGACTTTCACGGTCACATACAGGTTAACGTCAAAGTTTAAAAAAATGAGAACTCATCTATTTGATTGGATATTCTCGTAGCTTACCTCGACACCTTTTCTGAAACTACTTGTAAGTCTTTTTTAACCGAGTACTGTTTGGGCTATGAGGCTTTGAAATTGCACCTGGAGCACCTTGAATAATAGTTGTGATACCGATTTTGTAATGTTCAAGACTAATAGCTCAAAAAGTACTGGTCGAAAAAATACTCTCGGTTTTTGGAAAACCTGTGGCGGTAACCTACAAGAGTATACAGTTAAAAGTGTGTGCTTTTATTCTGTAACACTAAAGTTATTTAAAAATAGACTTCTCGTATACATATATAAAGGTACTGCGTGAGTCACTAAAAATTAGTCTCGAAAGCTCGTATAAAAGGTGATTTCAGGGGAAAAAAGACAGAAACAAAATTTAAACCATTAGTCTTCCTTCCGGTCGCCTTAATTTCGGTTAACCGAAGCCTCACACTGATTTCGAGGTCAGCTTCATTTTTTCGCATGACAATGCTTATTCTTAAAGTCCTTCTTGCACTAATTTACGTGCAAGGGGAGGACGCCAATCGGGATCCACCGATTTCGCTCAAACTGCGTGGGTAAAAGGCGGTGGGTCCCCACTCAACGATATTAAAAAACGTTGCCGGAGTGGGTCATAAGAAAAGGTAAAATGCTCTCCGAAGATTTCCGAGTAGAGCTTGAAAGATATTTTTTCAACCATTTCCAAGTCAGCGGCGTAGTGCAGTGGTCAAGCGCAGTGCCTGTCATCCCGATGGATAAGGTTTGATTCTCGCTGCTAGTGTTAAAAAAAAATAATTTCTCGCAACTAACGGAAGAGCTTTATGCAAAATTGGTGGATTCGTAGAGCAGCCAAGCAGATTTAAGGAGAGATATATACCTAGATGGTCGAGGTCGAGGATTTAGAAGCTATGAACATTCCGTCGACTGTAGAAGGCCTACACTATGGGCCTGGTATCGATGATTCCATGTAAGTTGACAAATTTCATGATTTATTCATTCCCAAATTTTCAAATGCGTTTTTCTCAAAAGCACGTTTTTCAAATCGGTACCCAAAATTTCTCGAAAACAAATGAACCGAGTGCCTCGAGGTTTTATGTGGTTATTCTATACACCATTATCTAGTACTTGTCATAGGATTTTTTTTCCGTTACTTAGTTTTTGTTTTATAGACAAAATAACTAATTTTTGGCCCAAAAAATCACTATTTATGTTCAAACGTCCGCCATTTTGTCATAAATCGATATTTTCAAAATCGGCTATGACAAGTACTAGATTATAGTATCCAATTTAATAATCTTTTTGGTTTTTTTTTTCAGATGATTTTTGAAGAAACGCCAGTGAGTACCGTATACGCAGATTCTTTTACGACGCTCCAAGGATCATACAATATCCTTGTATATTTTTGATATTTTTAAATAAAGAAAATTAAACATCTTTTTGAATGTATATACTTTTAGATAATTAAAACTCCAGACCGAAATTTCAAATAGCTTTCCTTGAAAAAATGCACAAAAATGACCTTTTTTCCGGCTTCTAGGTGTATATCTCCCCTTAACATTATATGATGAGACATTCACGAATAAGTAAGGCGAAGTAACGTACACTATGAAGGTCATTCCACCCAAATGTACTCCGCTGGATCCACCGTGTGATGTATATTTCTATCGCCAAGTACAAAATCTAATCAAAATACTACAATGTGCTCCTGAATTTCTCCAACA
Organism: Ophion slaviceki; assembly: GCA_944452715.1. Lineage (NCBI taxonomy): Eukaryota > Metazoa > Arthropoda > Insecta > Hymenoptera > Ichneumonidae > Ophion > Ophion slaviceki. The sequence goes on from OX101783.1 coordinate 27,453,295, forward strand.
ACAGCGGGAATTATCGTCAAGAGAAAATGCAATTAAGATACATTTGATCGTGCAGCATCAATTCAGTGCTTCTGTTTTCACCCCTATGGTTCAGTGCACTCGGTTTGCATCCAAATTGACAGAGGAAAAACCTTCGTTTGAAAACTTGAATGAAGTATGCTTTCCAATGAAGCATGTTTTGGAAAAATGTAACTGCTCAAACAATGCTTTTATAAAATGTGCCTGGTGTGAAAAATATGCATGTTTCAAATGTTTCTACGATGAAAATCACCCTGAAAATTGTAAAGTTATTTCTGATAATGAATAAAAAAAAACAGCGTACATTATTAATTGCAAGAATTTTCGGAATTTTAACTTTCAGTAAAAACTCCACCTAATTATGAATATTAACTGCTTGAATATATATGAATTCTACAATAAATAGTTGAAGATTGCGAGGAATTAAAAAAAATTTCGGTAGCAGCGAGAATCAAACCAAGTCATCGGGGTGACAGGCAATGCGCATGACCACTGCGCAACGCCGCTGACTTGGAAATTGTTGAAAAAATATGCTTCAAGCTCTACTCGGAAATCTTTCGAGAGCGTTTTACCCTATCTGTTTACCCTAGAGCGTTTACCTTACTGTGACATTAGATTAAGTTTGACACTCAAGAAAGACGACAATTAACACGGCACAGGTAATAAACGTGGCATTGGCAAAAATAATAAATTAAATAACGTTTTCAAAATGTTCCCCATTACGATAAGATCCGCGGACCTTCTGCAACAATACGTTTTCAAGTGTGTAGTTTCTTGTGACCCACCCGGTATATGGTCGTGGCGAAGTACCATCACGAGATATCGAATTTCGTCATATACTCACGAACGTTTGGGCCTCGACCGTGTAAACTTTGTAATTTGGATTGAGATAAGCGTAGGTTGTGATACTGCCGCCGTTCCACGCGACCGTTACAGGCCTGTCGGGAACCTTGAGATCGTAGTACACGTTGAACTCGTCGTAATGCGTGTGCCCATTGAACTCGGCCGCTATTATATGTGCGAAACGATTGACGATCTTTCGATACTCTCTGCTCCAGACGGTGTAACAGGCTCTATTTCCTGGCGGTATGTGCGCCAATATGTGCACGTACTCGCCGTTTCTTTCCGCCTCCAACAAAGTATCGGCCAGCCAGCGCAATTGGCCACTGGGATCTTGGGGCTCGAGCAGGAGCCACCTGAAGAACGAGGGAAAAAGAACAGGAGATAGTGAATTAGAATTCAATCAGAATTTTTCAACAACCGATGATAGTGGGGGAGCTTTCGGTGTGTCGCCTCAGCCATTTCCAATTCCTTACAGCCCTGGCCAATACTTGGACAGGCACAGGCTTTCCGCCGGTTCTCTGTGACCTCGCTCGAATGCCGTAGGGTCAAAGTGGCAACAGTGAGTACACTGAACCTTTTCTGTTTCTCAGCAGTGGACATGTATATATGTGCATCTTTTTCACATTAGATCCGCCCTCGGATGCCAATAGGTTTGAACCTGTTTGTGAGTCGCACCCGCGCAGTTCGGTCGTGAGAGGTGATTTTATATTATTTTTTATGACAAAGGTCGAAAAACCAGCTGAGTTTGTATGTTTTTTGCTTCTTTACCTATCGCAGTTATATTTGAAGTGATTGTTCTCCCGCAATATACAGCTATATTGCGGCATTCGAGCATTGTGTTTGTTAACCTAACAAAAATAGGAACTTGTCAGTACCCGTTTTAGAAAAAAAGAGAGGGTCGGTACACGGTGGCTCAATTTTTCGAGGTACACAGAGGTGAGTCATGATATGAATATTTTCGCGTTGTGATTAAGATAGGTACTGGTACTACCTCATTCGGTAGGTACTCATTGTCGATTAATATTCAATAAATGATTGTGATTGATCTCGCAGTTTGCTTTTTTTTTGTAAATTAATTTTTCAATAGTTTACTGTAGAATACTCCCCATTGCACAGAGAAAAGTACTCCATTACCTACAAGTGTACAGTGGATCAGGGTAATTTTCTTCAAATTTTTATCCTTTCGAAATTTTGTTTCACTGAAATTAGGCATGTTTCACTGTGTACATCCCCAAGTACACAGTGGATCGAATCCCATTTTTTCAAAATGGTTATCATCTCAATATCTATTGGGTTAGGCCGTTCAGTCTTTTAACAAAATGAAGCCTTTGAACACACCTCACGTTCAGTCAAGGTTTCATTGAGATTGTGTGAACGGTTAGGCAGCAATAGACCTCTGAAAAAAAATGACCTAGTGATCCCACTCTGACCCTACAGTAGTGCATTAGAAAGCGAGCGGACGTTCGCGGTACTCCAGGAACTAGTGATAAGTAATCAGTGTGAAGTAAAGGGAAAAGGATGGGACTGTATAAGCCCTCCGAGGACATACGATGGAACATTGGAAATGGCTCATTGGAAATGGAAATAGGAAAAGCATACGATTTTCAAATTATCACAAGGTAATTTAAAAATTAAAGCTCGAAGATTTGTGAATGATGATGAGTTCGCTTGAAAATGTTATCGCAAGGCGGTAATTGGGACTAGATGATTTTCAATGTCCTTACCAATTGTAGGTGTAACATACATTGTTGTTGAGGGCTATCACACGATGCCCCTTGTGCGGTGAGACCGTATAAAATCCACCCTGCATAATAGTTTGCCTCGTGGATTCCGGCAGCCAACCGTACCCTATCCAAAGATTCGCGCTCAATCGGTACAACCATTCGGTACTGAAATTCTCCGCCGTGACAGAGCTCGGCGCGAAACTTGCAGAAAAAAATGCAAAAAAAGACACGGAAAATGTATTGCCAGTCTATAAGTAATTCATTGATTTTTATTGATCGAAGGCTCCAATAATTACACGTTGACGGGATGAGGCTCGTGGTTCCCGATAATCGGATAAACCGGAATGTTCCCAAATGTTTCCTTTATTTTGTCGTAGCACTTTACTATGCTCTGGGTGTTACCTTCTTTCGTTGTTTCCCAAACACCGTGGTCGATCAAGTCACCCGTGAAATAAATATACGCAATGTCCTGTGAAATTTCATTTGAGAAGGAATCGATCAGTCGTAAAATCGCTCCGGTCAAACTGAGCGAACTTATGGTAGTTTTTTAAAATACTTATTCACTTTGCGTCTTGCAGCTCCGAGGATCTTTTTTGTTACTCAATATCAACATAAACTAAGAATAATTAAACGAAAATAACGAATAATGAACTCAAATTATAATTGAGAATTATTTATATTGTTGATTTGGGTGCTAAAATTCATAGTATAATTATGATTTCAACTTAAAATTGTCTCTAAAGAACTGGAAGTAACGAAGTGACAAGCGTGCAGTAGAAGTGAACGAAGTGGGCTCGGGAAGGATCGCAAAGGGAGGAACAAAAAATTGTGATTGGAACTCATTTAAAATCTATCAATGCAAAGCAATGAAAAAATATAATACAGCAAATTTTTTAAAAATATTCTGTCTGCAATGTAGACAGAGACGGGCTTGAAAAAACGACTTTTTCCTTTGTCAATGCGACGTTCTGCGATCTCAAAATCGCGAGTTTGTTTGGGTCAAGAAATGGGTGTATGTTGAAAGTAAAAGAAATAAAAATCCCGAAGATCTTACTTGATGTGTATTCTTTACATGGTCCAGTGCGTCTACTACAGCGTGCCAAGGCACGTCACAGGCGTTGTAATCACCCCAATATCCTGCACCTTTGCCACTTGTGTTCGTAACGTTTCGACCCTTGCGACAGCACATCAGATCCTCGCAAAACGAATTCCCATTTGGCTCGTAGTACGGATCATAATGAATGTCGGTTAATTGCACGATCTTAAAGGTTCCTTTCGCTTCCAGAGGTGCAATTTTCCTCGGTGGATTGATGTCGATCTGTAACGTCCAATCGTATCTTTCCCTGACAGTCGAGCAAGATCCTCGTCGTAGGGACAAACCGCAAACATCCATCAGGTCAATACTCGGATCGGCATCTATGACGTAAAGAATAATCGGCTGCGCGACGTAAATTATTATTCATTTTGCGAAGGAAAAACGTCCGCCAAGTATAGAAGTGTAATGACTTATTCCGAGTCCTTTTCGAGATTGAAAATTTCAACGGTGAAAAAAATCATCGTTTATTTATTTTTCTTGAATTATTGTAATTTGATTCTGCAACTAAGTCGCAAGAGATTTTGGGAAAATTCTACGATTAATGAAAGAATCTTTGAAAATCAATAAACTATCGTTTTTCTTATTCACTTATGTTTCATTTACTGACCAATTGCGTTTGCAAAAATCCTCGGCAAACCTGTTCCGTCTGAATATTCAACAGTGTACACAGATTGCTCATTGCCGCTTGTATTTTTTCCGTCGAAAAACCTTTTCGTCGCATGGACATCAGGACTTTAGCCACGGATTGGCAAATTGTGCAAACGTCCACTCCACTAGGACCAACGAAGCCTCGGCCATCCAAATTTGGCACCTTTTTTGAAAGTCTCAGCGCATGGATGTAATGATCAAATGATTCACTTCCATATCCGGTTTCTGCAAACTGGAGGATCTCGTTGGCGAATATTTCTGCATCGCTATGCCCCCTTGGGACTAACCATTGAGAACAAAAATAAATCGATATGAAGACATGTATATCAATTTCACAGACTCGACAGCAAGAATCGCGCGCCCTATCATGATAAAAAAATATTGTTTTAGTAAACGAAAATTCATAAAAGAAAATTATTTTTTTATCGTATTAACAAATATTTCAATGAAAAATATTCTTACATCATACAATATTATTTTGTTATAATGAAAATTTTTTGTTACATTCCCACCATTTTTTTCTCCAATCCACATTCCTGATCTATCCCCACCTTGCGGCCGCAGCCGACTTCCCCCTCTGTATCGCATTCACCATGACATTTTCTGTCATGGGTATAGGGAAACTGCGGAAAACCTATACCAATACAGCCGGTCACGGGTTCGCTTCCCAGCCTCGGAGCTAGTCGCGTGTCGTCGAGAAATAGCTCACAGGCTACAGCCATACACATCCGACACACACACGTACCGGTCCGTGTGCGCGACATCCGTGTAGAACTGGAGCTACGTCACGCCTGTGTTTTTATTTCTCTCCGAAACTACGAGACGGTGATTCGAACCCGCGACCTCCCGATGTGTTGATTCCAGAGGCAAGCACTCTAACCACTAGACCAACACATCGGTTAATTTTTTGTTACATTATAACTATAAAATTATTTACATACATAAATTATAATATCATTATAGCACATAATTACCATTTATTATTTTAATAAAAAGTATTATCACAGTATGAAATATTTTTTTATCATAGTAGAACAGCTTATCGAGAAAAATAAGATATTTTCACAGTAGAAAAATCAAAATAGGAATATGCGTCGTCGAGAATATTTCTGTTAGGCTGCTGTGAAAGTGACGAACACTCGTCCGTAGCTTGAGACAACTCTAATTGAAGAGTAAGGTCCAACATATGGTGCAGGAATCGCAGTTTAAAGGTAAACTTATGATTACAACGATAGAACTGCTAGTGAAACTTTGAACGCGTATTTCTCGATACTATATTTTTCAAAACGGTGTACACATTTCCTCGACGTCTAATGAATGGATTAACTTCAAATTTGGTACACTCATTCAGCGTAATAGTAGTTTAATCTTGATCGACGTTTTTCTTCTTAATATTTTTTTTCATTAGTTATCAACAATAATGACGTCACTTTAGCTCGTAAAATGCGAACAAAATTCAATGTTTAAAAATTATTATTGGTACATGATAAGGAAAAAAAGCTCGGTTAAGTCATAGCCAATATTATCTCGTTTTCTTTTGTTTCGGATCAACCGGGTGGCCAAAATCAAGTACACCGTTAGGCCCCGTTCGAAGGTCCTAATTATGATTTTTTAAAATGAAATTTGCTAATTGTCTTAATGTACATACAAATAAATGTCCAAACTTTTTTCAATCATCTTTCTTATTCCTTCAAAGTTAATTTTTTTAAATAATCCTCATTTTCGAGTCGTCACAGTAGCAACCCCTTAAGTTCTCAATATTTCGTAAACTTTCCCTTTATGCCAATGACGGCAACAATTCCCCTTCTATTTATACACGTGCACACGTGTGATACAGCAATCGAGTACAATCGTAGCGTATTCGGTAAGCCTGCGACCCGAAAAAATATACTACTCACCGCTTTTTGTCTCGCCTTTCGAGCGAACGCAGAAACGGCGAACGGAGACGCCTGCGACGAGCAGCAATGTGAAAATTCCTCCAAGAAACCGCATGATGAGACAAGATGTCGGCAACCGTGTTTCTCTCGATGAGTGTCGCTTCTGTGAAAGCGGCAGCCGTACACCACGCCGTTATATACATCTCTCGAGAGGTATATAACGTGGACAATCCGGTCGAGATTTTTGACGATTATCCTATTTTTTTCCGTGTTACCGGATATAATCGATGCGATACAGAACACGTGGCGTATCCATCGATCGTACACGGAGCTCGAAAAATTAAGTAAAATATGTTTTACAAATCTTTACAAGCTCGCCGTACAATCGCGCTCGATAATGCACGTGGCATCGCTAAATCGAATTCGTGTTTCCCTTGATCGGGAATTATTGTCCGTGTATGCGATTCAACGATACCTGCCGTGCGTGCTCAGCAAGCAAACAAGTGTCGCGAGATCGCCTGAATCTGCACGATCGTAACGAAACAATTTATGTATGGAGCGTGAAAAAAAAAACAACAGAACCGAGTGGACAGATTCGATCGACTACGCGGCACTGTGTATCTAAGACTTTTCAAACTTTATTGAAAGTGAAGTAGAAAAGACAAACGGGAGAAATACAAGATGGATAATTCAAGATTGGGCTCTGGGTAAAGAACTCATTCGTAAACTTCGGCCATTTCGGTATCGTCTATCACGAGATCTTCGAGCATTTCCTCAAGTGTGATTTGAGGCATGCTCGGATCAACCTCGCTCGCGTCAACCGGTATGTGTTTGCTCGAGTCCCGGAAGATGTTGATGTTCTGACGCAGCTCCGGATCCTCCTCCAATTCATCCAGAAACTCGTTGTACTCACTTTGTGGGAAAGAGACAGTTAGAAAAAAAAACGTCAGACCGTGGTATGATGAAAATTTGGCATGCTCCGAATTTCGGGTAGCTTTTCAATGAATTGATGTAAAATCGACAGGTGATTGAATGCTGCATCGTTATTATAGTTGGAAATTTTACATTAGGATTTTACCACTGGAGTTTGGGTTTCAAATAGTTCGTTAAATTAGTTTGAATATCAATAAACTTAAGGGGTCTTCTCACATTAGACGCTAAAAAGGCTATTCTCATGATTTTTTTTTTAGGTTGACATTATAGATATTGATATAAAAGTTGTTACACTTAATAAATACACTTTCGAAACATTCTTTTTAAAAGTATTTATGTCATCCAAACAACCTTTAAACGCGTTTTTCTCGAAACAACGTTTTTCGACGGCTTGTTGATAAAATCTTCGAAACTACTGCACCGATCCTTATGAAATTTTACCCACATATTCTTTACAACTACAGCTATAGCGCATATCAAGGATTTTTTAAAATTGATATTTATTTTAATTTTTATTTATTATTATATTTTTTTTAATTTTGATATTTACCATTTTTTTTGTTGCCAACGGCCGTGAAAAAAAACACGTTTTTTTTTGCATATATTTTTGCATATATCAAAATGTATATTATATGCACGATAGCCATTAACATATTGAATACCAAAACGTTCGATATTTTTATTTCAGATGATCCATCTCCGGGATTTCAAAAACAGCGCAGATCTACAATTTTTGTAGAACATTTTTTTAACTACCATTTTCGTCTACAAAAAGTGACTTAAATAAATTATTATTTTTTTAAATATGTTTCGAAAGTGCATTTATTAAGTGTAACATCAATATCTATAATATGAACCTATCAAAAATATTCATGAAAATAGCCTTTTTTAGCGTCCAAAGTGAGGAAGACTCCTTCACAAGCTAATTGAGTGTTTCGCTTATTTTTATCAAACTAGTTAATTGAAAACAACTGTTCTGAGCTTGTCAAATTAAAGCGGATACGAATGTGACGAGTAAAAAAAATCAATTTTTTTTCTCCATTTTCTTAAATTCTACATATTGGAGAATATGTGGAAAAAATTCAAGTTTAAATCTTGAAAGTTGACCAAGTTATAGACGATTTAGTGAGCGCAGGTAGCGCAACGGTTTACGTATACTGAAACTTTCAATCGCGTTTTTTTCGAAACGACTTTTCTCGACCTAGCCAAAATCATAACTCTAGCTATAATTGTCCGATTTTCAATTATAGAAAAAACAAAATTTCCGTAATTGCAGTAGCTATCGTAGTACGTAGCCGGTTTTTTTTTCTTCGGTATTTTTCAAGCCCCCGAATATGAGTGGAATTTTCTTCAAAATTACACTTTTCGAATTTTGAACACCCGCCATTGTGTGATTTTTTTTCTCGAAAATCGACTACGTACAACGAGAACTGCATTTATATAGATTATAAAACTTTTAGATTTTTATTTTTCAGACCAATCATTGTCAAAATATCGATGCGGCCGTTGAACCACATTTTTTATACGAAGGCTCTATTAGACCTCAATATTAAAAAGATTATTAATCTTTTTAATAAAAATTTACACGAAATAAGTTTAATGCATGCTTGATAGCAGACTTCTTTTCCAAATTTCAAATGAATAATGTCGTAGACAGAAAAAAATCGGAAACACGACTTTTTTCGGCCCGTCGCAGTGGTCCTCCCTTAAAAGGGGATTGACCCCTTTTTAGGCCGAAATAAATTATTTCACAGTAATGGGAATAATTTTCATTGAAATCACCGATTGATTAGTATTTTTATGCATTATTTTGTATTTTCAAAGCGAAATTTGTTTAGCGCAACTGCCGCCAAGAGGATGTGATCCTCCCCCCCTCTATTTTTCTTTTATTCATATAAAGAAAAGGCTATGGGAAACTCAACCCGAAATCAATTTTTTTCGAACGCACAGCCATCTCGTCGTGCAATAATTACCACGGCTATATTTTCGTGTCGAAGTTTATATCCGAAGAACTTTGGTTTCTCCAGTACTCACTTATTCTCGGTGGTCGCGCTCACGAGGTCCTCGCCGAGATGCTTGAGTTTCCACATTCTTGCTCTCCGCCGCGCGGCTTTGTCATGACCGTAAAATTTCTTTACCAGAATTACATCAGGAATCGAGTCTTGATTCAATTTGTCATAATTCGAATCGTTGATGTTGCTGTCGCCTACGGCGTATCTGCAATGAAAAAGAAAAGAAAAAAAAACACGTGAAGTCAATGAAATAATGTCTTTTTTCCATTGGTACGAAATTGAGGGTACGGAAATGGGAAATTTGCCTTACCCCAGAGCCGAATCGCCGGGCTTCAAGATATGACCAAGATGCGTTCGGGCGTGAATCGGACTTGCCGATACACCCAACTCGGAGGCTCTTACTAACCACACGTCCGCAATAACGTGCTGAAATCGAAATATTATTATTATTAAAGAATGTTAAAAATGGTTATTTATCATTGAAATTTTTGTAATATTCCTTTAATACCTTTGGAGAATCTTCATTTGTTATTAACAGTGATATAAACGTTTTTCGACTATTGATAATTTATACAAACAAACCATTGAATATAAAGACAAGCGCAAAAGGAAAAAAAATGTAAACCATAGTTTAATGTTCATTGCATATTTATAATAAATATTTATTTATTATTAAAAGTTATATATATATATTCATTTATCATTTAAAATGATTATTTAAAGATTATATTTAATTGATTATTCAGAATTATGGTAAAGGTATACCCATACCTTTACCATACCCATACCTAAAGGCCCATACCGATCGGTCGCTAAATCTTCTCGTCAAATTTCTTAAAATTTGGACTTCCGTAAAATGTTGCACAATACACGGACATAAAAAAAATATATGCGGTAGATAAAAAATTTGTGCACCGTTATTTCAATCTTCATTTCATAATCTCAGTAAATATATTTAAAAATTATATTAAGGAGGTACACTAGCTTCAGCAAAATGGTGATAGATCAATAAAATTTGGTGAATATATTCTTTAGTATTATTCATGTAGATACAAATTTTTTCAGATTTTTTGGTTGTGCCGTTTTGTTACAAATAATTCACAAGCGTTTATTCTTATACCCGGAATATATACCTATATCTATAAAAACCCTATGCTTATACACGTGAACTTCAATGTTCAATTATTCGATAACGGCACAATGAAAAAATCTGAAAAAATTGTATTGACATATATAATACTAAAGAATATACTCACCAAATTTTATTGATCTATCACCATTTTGAAATTTGACCATGGTTTAGCATGGCAACATTGTATGAAGCTGGTGTACCTCCTTAATACTTACGTATCATTTTAAATTATTTATTAAAAATTATCATTTATTTATGGTTAAGAATAATATTAAAGGTATAGCCTATACCGATTGGTCGCAAAAGTTTTTCGTCAAATTTCTCGAACTTTGGATTTCCATAAAATATTACACGATACGCGAAAATGCGATTGTTTGACAAACAGTTTGATGTTTTGAGGACAACGGTCCTGAAGCGACATGTTGGATCATTTTTGTTTGCAATTACACGAAAATTTTGAAACAAACAAAGAATTTTACAATTCAACGCATGGTTTCCTGATTTTATTTTGCAATAGATAAAAAGTCGACGACCGAGGCTGTGAAAATATCGCGGAAGAGTTCATAACTTTGGACCCTAGTCGTTTTCATAACGCCTCATAAAAGTATTCAGACAGATATGCTGCAAAGTTGTCTCAAGCATCTGCGTACCTTCATCGAGATTGCGCCCTGGCCGGGGAAGACTTTTCTATCCTTATCGTTCATCGGTTCGATATCCATTACGACATATTCCGTCAATTGTTTCGGATTGCAAATACTGTTGAACGGATGTCGCCAATACAGAGATCCACTGACTTCCGCAACTGAGAACAGTACGAAAAAAAAAAGAAAACGCAATGTTTTTTTTTCGTGCATACACAAAGGCACTGTGATATACATATACCAAGCAAGAAATTGTGTACTTTGTCCAGTGGCCGGATCGATCAGGTGAAGAGCATTCGTTGCTTTGTGAACAAGAGCTATCGCGTTGAGTCCTCCGAGTTGATGCGTCAATTTTTTCGGCAAACAGACCAGGCTGTCCTTGGAGATTGGCACAATCTCGACACTGCAATTCAACGACAAACTTTCGGCGTTGCCAAATTTCTTCATTTTCAAGGAGGATCATCGAACGAATCTCGTTCTATATTTTACCTGAATGTAAATTTGTAACTGTAAATATTGCTATGAATGTCGTGCGATATCAATTTCTTCGAGTGTTGATATCTGCACGGTAAAACAGCCGTAAGGAAGTCAATCATTTTCCTCGCCGCGGCTTCGTTCGCGTAGAAAAAATCAATGCCATCTGCAACGAGAATATTTCCGACGAGTAGCATCCCTCACAAATTATTCTCCTCAGGGAATAAGAGTGTCTTTTCTGTGCCTACGCCAGAACTCGCCCGACTCACCGTGAATGGGCTTGATACCAAGAGTCTGTGCGTGCGCTTTATGCTTCAGTATCAATTGTTCCAGATAGTAGAAGGTTTTCTTATTGATAGACTTCTGGCGTACTTGAACCTAGATTTGAACAATGACGTTTGCACAGACAATAGACAATACATCAGCGAATGGAATGTATAGATACGAGTGGGCGCAGCGACTCACCGACGCGCGCCAATAATCGTTAGCCTCCGTACGATGACAGTCGTCGCACATCTGATGATTCACTATGTACTCGACGACAAAGACCTGCTGCAGAACGGTGCCACCCGCAACCTCCGCGTGAACGGTGAGCTTCACCTAAGCATGGAGAGTCCGAGTGAACACGAGGCGGAAGAGCAAAGATTCAAATCATGGAAATTCACACTCGCAAATGAGCGATCGTTCCTTGCGCTCGAAACTCTAAAATAAACTATAGCTAAGAAAGTTTTGCTCTTGGTATCGAGTATAGAAATATACCCTGAGTCTCTTAGAGTGTGGCTCGGTCCACACAAATCCCGCATCTATGAGTTTGACACGCTGAAGACCTTTGAGTTTCTTCAAGCAAAGAGAAAGAAGCTCTCGCGACTCCAGAGCCGCGTGTATCCACTCCGCCGGTGGCTGCAAGTACCTTAGAGAGAAAAAAAGCACCGTCAGAGCTGTGGGAGCTACACGAGGGAGAATCAAAAGAGCTTACCTCTCGCAGTTGCGGCAAAAGTGGAGCGTAGCTTGCTTGGGGATCCCTTCGGTGATGTCTACTTCGGAGCGAAGACACGCTACGCACATGTTTGCTGGATTAGGCTCGATAACGACTCCACAACGGCAACACAGTCTGCTCAATCGGAGTGACAACGTTGAGTTTTTGTTTTATAAGAAACTTCTTTCCAATAGGTACGTCCCAATGAAAGTGAATGTCCTGTACATTCGCGAAGAAGGTTAGTACTTACACTCTGGCAGTGTTCTGCAGAGGCTCTTCCATATTTTCCATCAGTTCCATTCTGTTAATCGTAGTTCTGCAATCTTTCACGTTGAATACAAAAGTATCGTCTCGCGTTATACTTCTGAATGAGGAAGTTTAATAAAGTGGAACGACTGAAGTTCAAGAGTGTTTTCGAAACACGTGTTTTGGTGGCCCGATGACCGATGGTCGGCTGCACACGCACGGTTAAAAGTCAGTCTCAAAAAAATTATTCGCGTTTTGAGGTTATGTCTCTGGACCGACTGACGTTAACGAAATCTGTAATTCGAATATTAGGCGCGTTGACTTTAGAGTTTTATCGCAATGAGCGCAATCTTAAGGGGAGGAGTACCGACCGAGCTGCTGTAAGCGACAGAGATAATTATGGCTGGTAATAACAATATATTTACGAAAGAAATATATATATGTATATGTATATAGTTTGCGCTAAATTAAGGCGAGATATACATTTAGACGGGAAGAAATTAAGCAATTTTGACGGACTTTGTAACTAAGAAATAATTACTCTACATTTATCAAACTGTAGGTATACATTAATAGTATATTTAAGTAAACAAAACAATTTTTTGATATTCATTTATCATTAAAATGGAGCTGTGGCAGCGTGGTCACAGCAAGATGGCCGCAGAAGTTGCAAATTGGCGTGCAGTGTAGCTTCCCGTAGGCATTGATTTGCAAAAAAAATCAAACATTTTTTCAGTTAGAACATGTATAGTTTCTATTCGACAATAATTAAAATGAAAAAAAAAATGCAGATTTGAGAGAATGCCACGCATTTACTGAAAAAAACACAGTTTACGCAGTTTCTGTAAAATTTGGATTAAAAAATAGCTAAAAATACAAAAACAATTCTCATCAAGTAGAAAATAGCAATATTATTAAAATTTCTACCAAGCTTCAACTCAATCGGCTAAATAGTTTTTGAGTAATTCTGCACGCCAATGTCGAAAATGCAGTTATGAAAAAAACGCGTGTGAACGCCGAGAATTCCCCTTAAAAAACGCTGTACCCAACACAAATACTTTCAAGATACTTTACGTCTCCTTAAGATTTTCTGATCAGCGGAGCGAAGTTTTGTCAGCGACTGAAGCGCCACCGCGCGTCCTTCCGTTGCGGAAAAAATTTGTTGCGTGGCGCCGGGGGCAATATTTGTTCAGCCAGTAAGAATTGTCGGCTCGCGTCGAAAACGCTTTCCAACGCTACCAATACATACGTTTGACGTGTACCCCGCAGTATCGAAGGAATTCACGTGTACCGTAACACGGTCGGCACTATTTTCCGCGCAAATAATATGGTCGAGATGGCATCGAAAAAGGATCAGAAAGAAAATGGAGTAACGGTGAGAAGTTCCAGTTCACAATAAAATACACCGAGACATATTTCAAAACTATCATTTCGAATTTTTAACTTCCTGTAATATTATTTCACACGCTCACAGTCTCTGCCCGAATGTTTCTTAATTTTCTTCTGTCCCGTTTAGGAAATCAAAGTAACCAACAAGTGGGACGGTTCGGCCGTAAAGAATGCCCTGGACGACGCGGTCAAGGAAGTTCTTCTGAGGAAGTACGACTATGAGGAGAATTTCGCACTGCTGGATGGTCGTCTGGCTCTTTGCGGTGTTACTGTAGGAGTAGCAGCTGTTGCGCTCCTGTGGGATTACTTCTATCCTTTTCCAACATCCAAGCCGGTTCTCGTCGCTTGCGTCTCCATATACTTCATGCTTATGGCGCTGCTCACGCTGTACACAACGTACAAGGAAAAAGGGATCTTCGTTGTCGCGGTTCAAAGGTATACCGCCGTCCTGATAATCCCACTGCGCCAAAGTTCCGACGAAAGAGCCACTGCCACGTATTCCTCAAGACCCATTGTGTTTGTTTCGTTGTTACTTTCTACCACAGTTCGGAAGATATATCCTCTTTCGGGATATCGGTTTTGTCATTGTGAAATCATCTTGAAGTTACTTTAAAGACGCTAAGTCGGTGGAAATCCCCAACTACGGTCGTTTTGGAAGGGAGGAAAAGAGTTGCCTTTTTTTATTAGAGAATGAAATTGTATCGTCCTTTTTCTGCCTCAACATGATGCGGGTACTCTTGGCGTCTGTTCCATCACCTTAAAGTATTTCTTTCTCAAGTTCGAATATTTAAGTCAACTGATTTTCGCCTATAACGAAGTAAAAGTATCGCATTATACTGGTAAAAATTTATACGACACCTTATGGAGATGAAGAGCTGGCTACAATTCTATCTAATGATTTATACACTAAATAACTCTAGATGCCTGAATACAAAGCCAAAATAAGCAGCTCACGGGTGTAAAAAAATTTAAACATTCTGTGACAACAATAAGAACACGAGCTCAGCCATTGGTTAAAGAAAATATTAGTGGTCAAACTGAAAAAAATATGACGCAAAATTTTGGTAGCCGCAACTTTTTAGATGAAATGTAAACATGTTTAAATCTACCAAATTTGCACGAAAGTGTTTATTCCAGTTTATTGTTGGGTATAATAATCGTCAGGGGGATTGAGTAGACGGATCGAAAAATGACCCAGACAAAATCGATAGGAAAACATCACATTACATTGGTAAAATGTCATATTTTCGATTCGTGGCCGCGTTTTCGCGTAATGTCGATTCAAAGTTAGAAGTCGTGTGCTAAAAGCCCATCTTACTGTATAAAGAGTCGCGGCGTGTTCGTCAGTGGCGTTGAGATCGGTGGAATCGATTTTTTTTTCCATTACTTTTCGTCAAGACGCTGCCGCGTCTGTTGATGTGACTTATTTTTATTAAGAGTCACTGTAATTTACCGATGATTCAGAAGGGCCTCATGCCCCCACAAAGTACGGCACTTCGCGAAAGGAATACCTTAATATAAGGTATCGCACATCCGGTAGATAAAAATCCTGCGACCAAGTTTCTTCCTAAACGGATTCCACTTCCAGCTACCTGGAAGGTAGACGCCCGTGTTTATTTTTCAGCATAGAGGAAGAAAAGGCGAGTGTACCTTTCCTTTTTCCCGCAATATCTGGCGCCCTGGAGGCCGTTTGGAATCTCTAAAACTCGGACAATGTGCACTCTCCTCTTAATTAAGGAGCAGTGTCACACCGATCGAGCAGCCATAGTTGCAACCGAGATAGGTGATTTGTGGATTTCCAGCGTTCTTCGAGACCGCTGATATATTGGAAAAACGCAACAGAAACACTTTCCGTTCTGTTAGAAGACGAACAACGTCTATCTCGTTGTTATCCGGAATTGTTATTCGAGAAAACTTAACGTAAGAGAAAACTTGACCCTAAAGTTTTTACCGATTGGACGTGTCACACATGTCCTCACGGCCATGTACGAAGTACTCCGATGGCTTCCAACTGGTAACTGACGAGGAGACGTTGCGTGAAAAAGTACTGCTACTAACAAGGAACATCACTCAAGTGTGCGCCTTTGATTTTGTTGAAACTCATATATGTGATTAAAGCATTAAAAATTATTAGACGCGTGATTTTTGCTTATCGGCGGAAAAATGGTTTTAATGTGATTTTGCAGTCCACCGATCTAAGTCAAACAAAAACCAACAATCTTCTAATGTACAGCGATGAAAAATCCACTAGAAAAATATTGGAAAATAATCAAATTAAGGGGTGACCCCCCTTAAAGCCGTTTTCACATTACGAGTTTCAACAAAATCGAAGGCGGACACCTAAATGATGTTCCTTGTATAAAAATTCACACAACTTTTCGAATCCGTAGTCCCAACGGCTTGACATGTCCGGAAAAACTGATGCGCCATTCGGCAATTTTCGACATTCCGACGGAGAATGCGATCCGGTCAATTGCAAAGCTCGCGAACTGAAGCGAACGTGCTTAAAAAATTGTTCGTTCCAGGGATCCGGCCGGATTCGACCCGGACTTGATTTGCGAGGCGAGTTCGTATCTGAAGAAGTACGACGACGAATACAGCCTCGTGTTGTCCCTGAGGAGCGAGGGTACCGCAATGTTCAACGAGGCCTCGGTCGTGAAGTCGGTGGCGAGCTTCATCGACGTTAACGGCACGATCAATCTCGACGCGGTCGAGGCGGCGGTCACAAATTTGCACGACAGTCTGACATCGCAACGCAAGGAAAAATAGGCTTTTTAATGATTCTACATTCCTTTTTTTGTCTCACAAATAAAGTTAACGATTTTTTCTGCTCGTCAAGCAATTTTATGAAGTTTCGTTGCTTTTTTTCTCTCCAAAATTTCCGGCTTTCTCCCGTACGATTCCCGTACAATGAAGTATGCGCGATAAACGTTGGCACCGAAATTCCCGCTGATACAACGAATTTTCGTCAAATATTGTACATCTCTTCGTATCGCGTATCATGTTTTTATGCAACTTTACAAATAAATATTTTCTGGTTCTCTCGCGTGGGCTGATGAAGCCAAACGTCCCCATCCAAATGTCCGCGAGAGTGTCAAATCTCGGACGGCAATGTCGCATCCGTAGGGATCTTTTCGCATTCGCGGTGTAAAAAATTGCAAATTGGATCGGTGAACGTGATGCGATAATGGACAGCCTCAACTGTGGCTATCCGTGAGTCGTGTCGTCCTCGACGAAGTCCGCGGCCTCCTCTCTCGTCACGCACTCCACGTGCGATACCTTGTTGCGGAATTTCACACCGTAGAATTTGTTGGCGTGTTGGAGCAACTCGGGTCTGCCGAAGGAAACAAAAAGAATTCAAAACTTTAGGAAAGCCGAACCAGCACGGGTTTCCGCAAAATACGAACCCAGCCACCCTAAAGCGGTACTTTTCGCGTATTAAAATATAATCAGCCTGATATCCCAAAACTTGAGGGAGTTGAAGCGCGAACGAGAGCGAGAAAAATATTCTGAACATGGTTGCATTCAAATGCCCGCGTGGAGAAATTCTTCCACCGAAAATACGAAGCTTCTTGCACGGTCGACCGACGAGAAACTTACCTGAAGGTCGTCGTGATGAATTGCGCGTCGGAGCTAAGCTCGTGAATCATATCGGCTACGGCTTTTCGATGCTGTGCATCAAGGGCCTGATCGATCTCGTCGAAAAGATAAAACGGAGCCGGGTCGCACTTTTGGATTGCAAAAATCAGTGCCAAAGCGACGAGAGATTTTTGGCCACCGGATAATTGATTCATTTCTCGCATTTCCGCGGTTTGTCCGGTGAAAGAGACGCGAATACCTGCGCAGAAATGTTCTCGTTTAAGTTGCACGCCGGATAAGATTCTTTTAACAGGCTAATCTACCTAGCAAGGAACATCCCTCAGGCGACACCGTTCGATTTTGTTGAAATTTGAATATGTTATAAAGCACCGAAAAGTAAGCTATACGTATTTTTTTTATCGGCGGAAAAACAGTTTTAAGGGGTGAAACCACCCCTCGAAAAAAGGCATCTCTAGGGGTAATAAAAGCAGTTTCACACAAAAACGAAAATTCTTCTAATCCGAAGCAATGAAAAATCCACTATAGTGACATTGCAAAAAAAAATTAAGGGGTGAACCACCCCTATATTAAGGGGTGGTTTCACCCCTCAAAACCGTTTTTTCGCCGATAAAAAAATACGTATCGCTTACTTTTCGGTGCTTTATAACATATCCAAATTTCAACAAATTCAAGGAAATCGAATCACCTGAGGGATGTTCCTTGTAGGTGGGTCAAAACACATTTTCCAAAAAAATGTTTACTTGTTAGTATGATCTTTTAGCTATATTCCCTGAAAATTTCATTGAAATATTTCGAAAATTTAATGAGCTACAGCTTCTAACAGTCGGTCGGGCGGTAGCATTATTTTCAAATTTACAGAAGATACGATAAGACATGTTCAAAGGCCGTTGATGATCTCTCGTTTCAAAAATTGATCTTAATTTTTTCATAGTTACGTAAAAATGAAGACTTTTTTCCATAGATTTTGTATGCTCGAGGTTCAAGTCGTCGCTACGGTAACGAAAAATGATTTAAAAAATCGACGATCGTCAATGACTCGTATTCATTGTTAACTTGAATAACAATAAATACGAGTTTCTTTTTCAGCGGCCGTTTCCCAGAAGAAAAAAAAATCGGAATTTTGCCATTTTTTCCGGCCCTCTAAGTAGATGTAGCCCTTTAAGGAATGTCCAATCAACGAATATTTGCGTCGATTCTCACCGACTCCCGTGAAACGATCAGAGTCCGCGGTCTCCGAGCCAGCGTCGTCGCCCTCCTCGCCGTCGGCAGTTTTCATGACGAGCTGCGCGTGACCCGACGGTACCAACTTCTTGAAGACTTCGCTGAAATACTTGCTCACTTGTTTGAAGGTAAATTGTATCGCCTCGTACTTGCGTTGCTCGAGAACGTTCATGAGTTCTTTGATCTTCTCGTCACCCCGGTCCAATTCCTCCTTGCGTCTTACCAACTTTTCCTTCTGATCGCTGAACGACATAAACTGATCCAACGCTTTTTTGTTCACGTGGCTACAATGAGACGAGAACGAACAACGAAGTTAAACGATATGGGATTTTTATTATTTATTCAAACTATTTCAGGTACTAGTACCTATCAGCGGGTTAAAAAATTGAAATTTTTTTCATTTAATTTTTCGACGCAGTGATTTTTCTTTGAAGCATCAAAAATCACTCCTTAAAATTTTATGAAAAAATTCTGAACAGAAAAAAAGTTACGGCGATATATAGCAGTCTAGGTCGGTGCACGTCGGGTAGCCCGCGCGCGGCAGCTGTATACCCCCACTCTCTACAATACTGGGGTCCTTTTGTGTACTAACGTATACTCAGGCGTACTTTTATACGATCCAAGGATTGCGGATTAATCAATTGAAGATAATAAAACTTCACATATTCCGAGAAATATAGAAAAGAATACGTAAAAAACTTTAAACGCGTTTTTCTCAAAACGACTTTTTTTCGCATGGCGGACTCACTGGACCGATCTCCGGATCTCTTCGGATTCACTGGACCGATCATCACCGGGCTTTTTTCACTTATTTATTTAGGTGTTGTACGCAGGAATCCACCACTTTTTTTTTGCAAAAAAATGATCAACAAAAAATTTGGCATCACAGAAAAGATAAAAACAGGTGGTTTTTTGCACTTTCTTTCAAGCATAGGCCATTTTTTTTACTTTTTTGCATATCGGTGGTGGGTTCCTGTGTAAAAAACCTTCCTCTGTAACGTGCTTTTTCCCGATTTTGTTTCAGACCTCCCAATCCGGAGATGATCTGTCCGCCATGGGACTACTTTTTTTCGATGACCGTACTTTGGCGCCCTCTACCAATCACGGACAAAATGACCAGTCAAGGACTCGGGTTTTTCTTTATTCTCCATACAATGCCTAGTGTTTAAAAAAAACACAGTGATAGCTAATAAAGAAGCTCAGATAATCTTATTTGGAAATTTGCTTTCTTTGGCCTTCAAATAGGTACTAGTACCTTAAACCACCGGGCTGCAGAAGGGAAGAGGGAGGTTTAGAATATAGCATATAAAAAATCCTATCTGAATTTGTAACCAGCGTACCTGTATTTCTTCAGGTGATTATTCGCCTTCTCCATTTCTCGAAACAGCTGTTTGGTCGACATAGTAGTGAATTTGGCGTACGCTTCGGGGCTGGGCAACGCACCGAGTTCCGCGATCTTTTGCGTGCACTCGGCGATTTTTTGTTGCAATATATTTTGCTTGCTGGCCAATTTTTCGAGGTCTTTAGCGTCGGCCTCGATTCTCTCCTGGGCTTCCTTCTCCTTGGCCTTCCACTTTTCGACCTCCAGCGTTTCGAATTTTTGCTGTGTGCAGGAAATACAAACGTCCGAGAGTTATATAGTGTCACATACGTTAGGGGATTACATATTCTTTGTTTTGTTTCGAGGCGACGAATCGAAAATGCGATATTAACCTTTTTCGAGGCGCTCGCGACTTTGTCGTTTTGAGATTTGAAATCGGCGTTGACTTTGACCAATCTCTTTTCGATATCGGCGAGTTGAGTCTTGCAGGAGTCCAATTGACGCTGTCGATCCTCGACGGAAATCTCTTGTAGCGCCTGTATCAGTTCGTCTCTGCGTCTCATGAGGTTGTTCGTCAGCAGATTCTCCAATTTGTTTTTCTCTGCTTCACGTCGCATTCTCGTGGCGAAGGCCTGCTTGTTCTCCTTGGTGAGTGCGAGTATCTCGTCGTTCAGGGTGTCAACCTGCTCCTGATCGGCCACCGACAGCTGAGCCATTAGATCCTGATGCAGTTCGCTCTCCAGGCCTTCTTTCGTAGCCTTCATCGCTTCGAGACTCGCCGTGCACTGAGCAAGACTTCGCTCCTTCGGCGTTCGATATCTCTCGATCGCGCTGAGCTCCTCCTTCATCATGCGAATTTCCGCCTTCATTTTGTCGTTGATGTCTCTGCGGGAATTATTACGCGCCGTTAACGTTCCCTGTACATTTTTGAAAATATTCAAACCGAAGGATCGCCTCCAACGAGCGTTGCAAGCGACCAAAGACGTTCGATTCTTACTCACTTGGCCTTGCTGTTCTTCGTTTCCGTTCGTTGCATCTCGCTCACGTACGAGCTGATGCTCTGATCAGCGTTTCTTATGTCCTCCTTTAAAGTCGCCAATTGACTCTCGAGCGCGGCTATTTGGGCCATCAGTTCCGATCGTGTTTTTTGAATCTCGAGCCGCGATCTCAACGTGTTGAAGTAACCACCGGTCAGGGAGCCCTTGGATGACACTTGGTCACCCTCCAAGGTTACGCAGTCGAGGCCGGACTCACGGGCGAGACTCGTCGCGGCCTCGAGATTTCGGCAAATTAGAGTTTTGCCGAAAATGTACCTGCGACATCGTAAAAATAACCATGCTCGGTCCCTTATCGACGTTGGGTGGCTTTTCCTAAGACTTCCAAGGACGGGCTTATCCAATAGGGAAAACGTAGTGTAACTACGTGTACGTTTGAACCGGATTACCTGAGTGCCCGGTCGTACTTCGCATCGTAGTTCAATCGCGATATCATCGGTATGGCGTCGCTCGTCTTAGGATAATCCTGAATCTTCACGTGGAGACGATTCAACGGCATGAATGTGACCTCGCCGGGTAAACGTTGATTGTTCATCTCTTTGAGTATCTTCGTGCCGAATTTGTCGCTCTCGACGATGTGATGAAACAAACGGTTGCCCGCCGTCACCTCAACCGCCATGTACACGCTTTTGTCGCAATCAAAGTTCTCGATAACGGGCCCGTAATAGCAGTTAACCTCGTGCGCCATGTCAGGACGTTGACTGTCGGAAATAAGCTTCGGTTTAGCACTCTCGATAGAACGAGAAGAATTGTATACAATCGGGGCAGTTCTTTTTCGCAAGTGAGCATCCAATTGTCTTCATTGGTCGTTTTATTTGTATTTCGTTGAAGGTAAACATTTCTTTTCGTGTTAAATTTAACGCTGTCGAGTTTTTGCAAATACTTTTGTAAGATGTCAGTGATAAAGGAATTGAATTTTGCTGGACCACGTTTCTTTTATCATTATTTTTTAATATTGGAGCTTGTTTGACGATGTTGAGAATAGTAGTGGTTTGAAAAATTCAATTAGCCACAATAAACAGGGTTGTTACGCATTATTGACTCAGAAATTCCATGACTGTTCCAGATTTTTCATACGGGTTTTGCAAATTACCCAGATTAGGGTCAAATAAAGAACACTTTGTTTTCATCAAATATATATATATTTTTTAAGATAAAAACCACAAGTTAAGTCTCGTTTCAACCACTTTAGAATTTGTAAACGTTACAAACTATACGAGAAAAATTATGAACGTATAAATAGCAATTAATCATTTTTGTGAAGTAAAAACATAACATTTTTAAACGACTTGAAAAAACAAAGGGAATTCTCAATTCGATCTTTCTATTGAAAAAGTATGATGAACTGGATAACATAATTTTTGTTAAGATAAAATATATGGGAATGTTAAAAATTGAAATAAAATGTTTTAAAAAACTGAAATTCGAAAAAGAATTGAAACATTATAAAGTTTAAAAAACACAGAACCTGTTCTTTATTATAAACAGAAGTTTTTATGCCCCTGACAACAAATGAAAAATAAATGTAAATCCTTATCTATGATAACAATGATGTGGTTGAGTATCGACAGATCGAATGCAAATGTATCAAGAGACGTGGCATCGTCTCGACGCCAAGTAATAAAACAAAAAACGTAAGCACCACAGCCATAAGAAAAATGAGCACCACTGTCACGGACGACGAACACGCCGCGACTCTTTATACAGTAAGAAGGGTAGAGCTTTGCAGTAAATTAGTTTTCAGTTTTTTAATTTTCAATGTTTGGCACCGACATAACTTTTTTTTGTATATAATGAAGAATAATATAAGCATTAAAAATATACAAAGATATTTATTTTCATACTATTTAGTTTTTTGTCAAGTCGGTTTCACTTTTCGTAATTGTTGCAAAAAGTAAATTCTGAGAAAATTCCAGACAATTTCCAAAATTCCCTGACTGTTCTCTGATTATTACAGGAGGAAAGAAATTCCCCGAGTTTCCCCCGTTTTGGATATGCGTAACAGCCCTGGTAAAGCTCCTTGAAATTTCACGGACCCAAACATTATAGGTCCTTCGATCCACTATAAATTCCAATAAATTCTGTCGACAGAGGTGCGAGAACTACTTCAACTGGCTACATCTTCCTAGGTGGGTAAAAAAATATTTCTGAAATTGAACGAGCTACAGCTTCTAACAAGCCGGGCGAGCGGTAGGAACACCATACTTCAAACTTTTAACGCGTTTTTCTCGAAACAGTTTTCACAGTCAGTGGACATATCTCGAGAACCACTTGATGCATTGTTTCCAAATTTACGGGAGATACGACGAGAAACATTTAAAGGTCGTTGACGATCTCACTTTTTAAACCTAGGACCCTACACTATCTGTACGAAACAAATATCCTACACTGAGGTTACGCACACCCCAGCACTTCAAATCAACGCTGCTAACGAACTGTTTGCCGTAGAGAGATTTTTCCTTTTAATCGGACGCTCGCGAACTGACGAATGGAATAGGATTTGCGAAAAAAAACCCAATATAAATGTATCACCGTGAAATATGCGATTGAACAAAGCAAGAAAAATGATGTAAGCATTCCTCACTAATAATGTGGGGTTGGCGGTACCCACGTGTAGGGTCTTAGGGTTAAAAATCGATCTTCGCTTTCTAATAGTTACGCAAAAAATGACGACTTTTGTCATAGATTTTGCATGTTCGAGATTTAATTCGACGCCACGCTGTTAAAAAAAATGATCTTAAAAATCGACAATCGTCAACGACTCGTATCTGTGGTTTTAACTTGAAATTTTTAGATTTCGGATGCACCGTGTCCCGTGATTTTTCACAATTGTGTTTGGCGGTGGCAAAAAATTGGGATTTGGGTGTTCCAAATATGGAAAACGGTTGGTGAAAAAGAAACGTATTTTTTAACACAAAGGTACATACATTGAAACCGAAAAAAATTTGATTTTTTTTCGCGACGTTTTTTCGGCGGCCATGTTTTTGTTGTTCTTCTATATTTTTTCGCGATTTTTTTTTCAAACGGTCTCAATGTATGTACCCTTGTGTTAAAAAAGATACGTTCCTTTTTCACGAACCGTTTCCCAGATTTTTTTCTCGGAATTTGGCCATATCTTTGGGCCTCTAGGTAGATGTAGCCCCTTAAGGGCACAACGAATGCTTACCGAAAGGTCTCCAGTACTTTGCGCACGCTGTCTCGTCCGTTGAGAATGGGCTTGCCAGCCATGGATCTCAAGCTCTGATCAGCCTTCGCCAGGTCCTCTTTCAAACCGGACAAATTCAGTTGCAGGACGCTCTCTTGGCGATATCTTTCGAGAAACAGGAAACAAGTCGTGTCAATGTTTTTTTTCCCCATCTAATCAGATATTTATAAGCATATTCTAAGCTTACTGTTCCTTTCGCATAGCTTGGCACTGATCCTTGGCTTTGTTCATCTCGTAGTATTGCTTGTTGTGTTCGTCGATCAAGGCTCGTTGGCGCTCCATCTCTACCGTGTATTCTCCAATTTTTTTCTCCAGTGCCACCTGCTTGTCGCTGTCCCGTTTCAGATCGTCCATAATCTTCGTTTGATGCTCCTGCTTGTCTTTTATTTGTTTCGTGAGTTGTTTCAGCTCGTTCTTTATCCACTCGTCCCTGGCGTCCTGCGACATTTCGTATCGATTCGTAAACATTATCGCTGAACCCTTTCAATATATCACTGCGATTGTGCACGCGTGGGGAAAACTTACTTTGCTGCTGAACTGGCTGCCGCGACCTTGTTTAGCGTACAGCTCCTTCCGCTTTTGTTCCTTAAGTGCCAAGTTACGCGTACATTCTTCCTCCACGCGTTTCATTTCCTCGTACTGTAAAAATGAATATCACGGCTCTTACGCATTGACTCAGAAATTCTTTGACTTTTCCAGGCTATCCACACAGGTCTTGCAAATATTCCAGAGAGATTGGGGTCCAATAAAGAACATCATTTTTTTTAAGATCAAATATATGAAAATGTTTAATGTTAAAATGAAAGTAAAACAAAAAAAAACTGAAATTCGGAAAATAATTTAAACACTGTAAATTAGAAAAAAATACATTAAAAGCAAATACAAAACCTGGTCTTTATCATAAACAGACATTTTTATGTCGGTACCAATAAATACAAAATAAATATAAACACTTATCTGCAATTATAATTGTGTGGTTGTGTATCGACAAATCGAATGCGAATGTATAGAGCTACAGAGTAACTTAGTTTTTAGTTTTTAAATTTTCAATGTTCAACACTGACATCTTTTTTTTTTGTTGTATATAATGAAGAATAATATAAATATGAATAAAATAATAATTCAAATAAATAAAATAAAATAATAAAATGTGCATAACGTTTTTTTTGCTATCTTCTCATTTATTGGATTATAAATGATGATATTCAGTCGGGGGAAGCTGAAATTTTTCATTGACAATCTTTTACAAGTAAAAAATCGTTAAAATAATTTCGAATTTTTCAGAAACGTAAACAAACCCAATATCGGCGTCGCAATGTTTAAAAATGCCCTATTTTATCACGTGTCTCCGCGAACTTCAAAAACACATACCTTTTTATGGGGGGGGGGGGGGTGAATTTGAGCTTCCCTCGACTGAATATCATAATTTATAATCTAATGAATAAGAAAACAGCAAAAAATTATTGTAAGCTCATTTTTCGGAAGTCACTGATCTAAAGAATTACCAAAAATATTTACTTCTATACGTTTTTTTTTTGCAAGCCGCTTTCATTTTTCGTCATTCTTGCTAAAAGTAAATTCTGGATAAATTCCAGAGAATTTTAAAAATTGCCCGACTTATCCCGCATCATTCCAGGAAGAAAGGAATTCCAGACAATTTTCAAAACTCCCTGACTTATCCCGCATTATTTCAGGAGGAAAGGAATTCCCTGGGTTTTCCCTTTTTTCCAAATGCGTACCAGCCATAAATATCTACACGTTCATAAAATCGAAATATTGAGCTGAAAGATTTTATAGACCCGTCACGCAACGAAATTTCTCGTGAAAAGGAGCAGCCTCCAAGGAATGTTTACAGTGAAATCGACGAGTGTCTTGCGATTTAATAATGTTTTTTTCAATACTTTCGGAAAATTTATTTTCCGCTCGGGGCTAACCCATCGAAAGATTGGCTCAGGCCGACGCAGCTCGGCGTCGGGAATCGGCGAAGCTGCACGTCGACCGCGCGTCCACTACTATCTATACAGTAAACCTTTTACCGAACGTCGACGATGTCGCGAACTTGTCTATACTTACAGCGGGACGTATTATTTCGAGTTCTTTTTCTTTCTCGTCGATGGTTATCTTCAATTTTTCGAGTTCTTGCTGAGCCCGTTTTTTACTGTCATTGTCACCTTTGACCTCTTCCAGCAGATCGTTTATAATCAGCGTCAGTTTCGTCTTCTCTTTGAGTAACTGTTGTTGCTCCGCGCTGTGTACGACGGAATGCATTAAGTTTTGGGGCTGTAATATTGCGGGTGATCGCGGGAATAAAAATCGTACCTCAGTGTGTCCCTCTCTTCTTTGGACGACTGGACCTCTTTTTTCGCTTCCTTCAGCCGTTTCGTTGCCGCGCGTACGTTCTCTTGAGCGGTCTTAGCTTCGGCCCCGAGTTTCGCTTGTTCGGCACCGCTGTTAGCTCGCGACGCTTCCAACTCGTCCAACTTTCGTTTATTTTCCTTGAGCTCGCGCTCGTGGATCGTGTACTCGAGGCAACGTCGTTGCTTGTCCCAACGCTGATACTCCTTCAGCTCTTCCTTCTCCTCTTCCAGGGTCGCGAGACGTTCCTCTGCAATGCGAGATAGTTCCCCGGTTCACGCACTCATCAAGCACCCGCCACCCCGACGTGACTGTCGTCGAACTTACCTATCGTACGTAAAAAGTCTACGATCTTTTCGAGCTTCCCCTCGGTTTTCTTCAGTATTGATTTGGACTCCTCACGCCTCTCGTCGTAGACCCGAGTCCCTGCTACTTCTCGTAACAATTTCAATCTCTGCGAGTCCGGAGCTGTTGCCATTTGATTGATCTGCAAGAATGCGCGGAACGGATGCTAGCATTTTACGGGCGGAACGTTTCTTCAGCTGATAGCCGAATAATCCTGGTCTCCCGAAGGATTATAC
Source organism: Ophion slaviceki (assembly GCA_944452715.1). Classification (NCBI taxonomy): domain Eukaryota; kingdom Metazoa; phylum Arthropoda; class Insecta; order Hymenoptera; family Ichneumonidae; genus Ophion; species Ophion slaviceki. Next base: position 27,480,642 of record OX101783.1, read on the forward strand.
GTTTTTTGCGGCTTGAGCTACTTTTCAGGGCTCTGTAGCCACAAGTGCAGCGTGCAGAAAATGCCCAGCCGTGCCTCTCTATTCCGCCAACCCATTGGTTTAACGGGACGGTAGGGGTTTCAGCGTGAAAAAAACCACTTTTTTGCGAACTTTTTTGCGGCACAAACAAGTCGGTGCCGCGTTTTTCTCGAAACCACTTTTTCAAAGTCCGTGTTCACTGCCATTTGAAAACTACATGACCGATTTATTTCAAACTTGGTACACACTTTCTACATATAAAATACCACGCCCCAACGGTTAGTTTGAGATTTTTTTTACATTGAGGGGATTTTCCACCCCCAAAATGACGGAATTTTTCGTGTAAAGTAGCACTTTTCACTTTACATGACCACCAAAAATTTAGAAATGAAAAAAAAAATTATCAAAGACCGTTGGGGGGAGGATTTGATGATATTTCGACTAAATTTTAATGGTACTTGATTTCAGATAATTTCTAGCTGAGATACAGTGAACACCGCAAATCGTGTTTTTCCAAAGGCGTTCTTGGAAACGCTTTGTCACCGGCTTGTTTGTGGATATTTTTGCGTACAAATTTCACGGAATGTTCTTGAAATGACACTTAACAATGTACAAAAGGTTTCAATCAATTTACTCTATCCATATAGATGACAAAAATTCGCAAAAGTGGTTTTTTTTCACGCTGAAACCCGTACCCTCCCCTTAAAAATTCTAAACAATTCATGAAAATGGCATTCAGAGAGTGCTTTCAAGTACTGCACTGTATACAAATTAGTTTCGGAAGACCACAATAAGAAAACGGATTTCAATTTCACAAGATCTGATCTACTATATTTTCGACATACGAAAATATTAGGCATGACGAATTTTGATAACGAAGGTCTTTTTAAAGTACCGTTGTTAAATAAACAATAGTTTAACGGGCTACATTTACCTAGGTGGGTCGAAAAATTGCATTTACCAAAAATATTTTTATTTTATAGTATCACCTTTTAGCTAAATTCCCTGAAAATTTCATTGAAATATACCTAGAATTGAATGAGCTATAACTTCTAACAGTCGGCCGGGCGAGCGGTAGCAGCACCATACTTCAAACTTTAAGGTATTCCTTTCGCGAAGGGCCGTATTTTGTGGAGGCATAAGGAGGGCCCTTCTGAATGGTTGGTAAATTGCAGTGGCACTCAATAAAAATAAGTCACTTATAATACCTCATAATCAATTATCTCATAATATTATAAATCAATACACAACAATAAACTGCAATGAAAAATTTCGCGCAAATTTAGTGGATTTCTATATTTTTACTTTTTCACTAGAACGTCGCGGCTACGAAAATTCTTCTGCTAGTGACATTTTTCTAAGTTTTATCATTAATATTTTCTTTGAATATTCGGTGACCCCGCTTTTATTATCGTTACGGAAACCTTTAAAAAATGCACGCGCGTGGGCAGTTTATGTCAGGAATCTGGAGTTATTTAGTGTATAAATTATTAGATAGAATTGTGGCCGGCGTCATCTCCATAAAATTGAGTCATCTGTCATATTTTCGTTGTTTTTCTGTATTATTTGGTGATTTTTTTTAAAGCTCCCAATATATGTAACTTTTTTGTGTTAAAAAAATGCGTTTCTTTTTCACCGAAATTCTCAGAAGAAAAAAATCGGAATTTGGCCTTTCTCGGGCCTTTAGGTAGATGAAGCCCCTTAATTCGCAAACTTTTCTAACGGAATTCAAGCTCAATATTAGAAGCATGCGTGTATCTGAAAAGCAAAGGAACCTGAAACACGTAGTCCTACAAGTGAATTTGTTTCATTGAAGCGTGGTTCTCGCATTCGACTTAAATAATGAATCTCATAAAGTTGGTTTCGTTAATGTCGTCTTACTTTTCCTTGTTTGACTATATAGTAAGGATTCGACCTGGAGAAGCCTGCCGATTCCAGTAAATTCATCACGTCGGTTCTCGAAACGTTCTTCTTGTTCAAGAAATAATTGTCCTTTTTGGATCCTATGACCCGTCGAAGGTACACCTCATCCTTGTCGATCTGCCAACAAAACAGTCTCGTTACAAAATCTTATTATTCTCCACGCGATTTCAAAGCAGGCTGTGCACCTACCGGCAATCTGCCGTCAGTGTTATCAAATATAATTTCGACATGGGCGGAAATGACGCGTGGCCCGGTTCCCTCGTGCAACAGTCCCTGCCTTTGTTCCGGCCTCAGATGAGAAAACTCGTCGCTCAGAACAAATTGGATGGCGTAGAAAAAGTTGCTCTTGCCAGAGCCGTTTCTTCCAACTGAAAGACAAGTGATCAAAATTGAGATAGTCCGAGATAAAGGGAAAAACTAATAGATACGTACCAACTACATTGTGCCTTGGATCAAACGGCTCCACCACAGTTTGCTCCCGATACGACTTGAATCCTTGAATAATGACCTGCGACGAGAGAGACAAAGGAAGGATGTGAACATTGTATCGTAGACAGTTTGGACACAGCTTCCATCATCATGCGACAGAGCGATGTGTCGTACATGCGACACGTAACGCAACGAACGTATCGGCTCTTAGGCATTTCAGGCTTTATCAGGTTGCTTGAGCCTGACATGCGGCAGTCCAAAGTTGGCAAGTATTTACAAAAAAACGAAACATAACCTGTCACAAGAGAAGAACGTTGTGATAACTTTTGTCCTTCGCCGTGATGGACGTGTCAGCCGGGAATTGTAAATGTTTCGAAAAATCGGGAGAATGAGATAGAAGTAAGAAAACATTGTTTTGTAAACAAGGAAACGGAAGTTTTTGAAAATAAAGAGCGTCTGTCGTCACAAACGCAATTAGAAAGTTTCTCCTACGACAGTTATTACGATGAATGCTTTATTCCATTACCTGCTTGATGTACATCGTAAAATCACTGTTTGTCGAGGAAGAAGTCTCGGTTTTTCGATGCTTGTACGTCCTTTTTCAATCAAATCAACCTGTCCACGGACATTTTGGATACAACCAGATACAACAAAAAGCACGCAGAATCGTGAAGTGTGTCGACAGCGAAATGTTCCTGGATTTGGGCGGGAGAAATCATAAAGTAGCCATCTTGCATACAAAAAAGCCTGTAGTGTCGTTCCGTAGCGCAATTCTGCAACCCGTTACAACTCGGTGGCGACAGTTTTCGTCATCGATAAATAGTAACGGCCAATGGCATGCACGATCACAGAAGAAAAGGGGCCTCTTATTGGCTGTCGCTAGCTAACGATAACGAAAACTGTCATTACCAAGTTATAACGAGTTACACAGTTCTTTGTTCAGAACAAACAACAAGGTCTTATTTCTCAATGAACGACTATGAATACGGGTGTAACACCCGATTCATACTCCTGAGTATTTCTAGTCTTCATGCTCCATGACATGGCCTTATGCTGGTTCCAAGTAGAGCTTCGCGAAGCCGCCACATGTGCCGTGTGGCAGCACACCCGCATCGTGCCTCCCAAGAAGGCTCTAGTCTTCTTGGTGCCTCCGTCGACTTATGTACACTGAAAATTCCACAGTCGGCGCTTTTACGTTTGCCCACGTGGTCGGTGTTTATGATTTTTGTACAACGTAACAATCACACCGTCGAATAATCTGTCCACACTTTGCGATTTCATCACCTGCGGAGTATGGAGTTAGAGGTACGATTAAAAATAAAACATTCGAAATATTCGCCGTATTCCTCGAATCAACCGGTTTTTCGCTTTTTGTCAACAAATCTTAAACTGCGAAGCATAATCTTTCCGTTGAAATTGACCTTGCCCCTTTCCTCTCGGTGCCAATGACGCGAAATTTGTCTGTTTCGCCAGAAAATGAAACCTCAAACGCTGCAACGGCCCGACTACGATGTGGCCAAAATTCTCTACATACGACTCCCGCACACCATAAAAAGTGCAAAGGAAATCGAAGATCTTTTCCCAGGCGATGTTCAAGTTAAATTGACCAGACAATCGGCCCGACATTGTCACGTGGTCTTTCCGAGCGTAGAGGAAAAAATGAAAAACCTGAAGAGGATCAGGAAGATAAAGATAAATGGTAAAAATATCCTAGCCTGTCCACCCAGAATCAACCCGCCGCAGGAAAGAAAGAAAAAGGAAAAGAAAATAAGAATACCGAAGCCCGAGGTGGAAGAAAAGATCACAAAAACGTTAGTTGAATATCATACTTGGTTTGTCCTTTACCAAAACTCCAATACATCACTGTTGTTTTTTTTTTTTTTTTAACAGTCTTCACGTTTCCAATATCAAACTTGGTACAAAGGCAAAGGAGATCAAGGACGCCTTTCCCGGATGCGTATCTGTAGCTATAATAAAGTCCAAGAATACAGCCAATGGGTAAGATCAAAAGTATTATTTCTATATTCAAAAAAAATCAATATTCATCCGTCTAATGTTTCTGGTAATGCTTGAACATTGTAATTCCGTCTGGGATCAGCACTCACACCCATGATTCTTTCTGCACCGAACATTTATTCCTCATTCGAAATTAATTCAATGTCCTAAGACCCTTTTTGTGAAAAAAAATGAATCAATATGATTTCTAGAATAGATATGAATTGTATGGCAAAGAAGATCAAGATTAAATAACGGAACTGAAATAATGAGACCAAATGAGAGAAGATGACGATATGTCATTCTTTTAAATTCTGTTAAGTGTAGCAGGAAAATTATGGAATATTATTTCGCATTGATGTTTTTTTTTTTGGAGTATCTTTATCGAGATTATACGATATACCGCTTTTTTCAGTTGCGAAACATATAAGTCCATATTAATAAACATTTTATCGGCATGAAAAGGTTCATAGTGCATATTTAATGTCAAATATGATCAACGATATACCGTTACGTCGACAACCAAAACAGCAGCTTGATTTTTATGTCCTAGCATCAGAAACTCATTATAACTGCCACATGCTTGGTACTCGACGCATAAGCTGGTGTGTGGCTAAGCGGTTTATTACTTTATACTGCTAAGTTTCATTTTCACAGATGCGAGGAAATATTAGTGTCTATGAAGAATATATGGAAGTTTCGTTCTTAGCAGGGAAATTTCTACTGAACATATTTATTCTAAGGCCACGTGCTCCACGCTCCGACCACTTCGAAATTTTGTAACCCTAATTTTGAGCAAACAATGCAATCAATTGAAATAAAGTTTATTGTGTGCGATATCGTCACAGAAAGAGCCTGACGGTGGACATTTTCCAAATTTGGAAACAAAACTTTACAGATTGAAGTTACCATAGGATGAATTGGAAATGGCTAACCGATGCACCAAATTCATGTACATTTCAAGACCGTTAGACTTTATATAGTGAAAAAACACATTTTGAGCGTTGTTTCGACTGATTTTATGAAAAAATTACGGAGAAATTAGGGTTTAGAGTTTTTTCGAACATAAAACTAGCAAAATTGTATGAACAAAGCTGAAAGTATTATCGACGAAGCTGAAAGTATTATCGACGAAGCTAAAAATCCATTGGGCTTTTGCCCTTTGCTGTAATGTGAGTAGCAGATGGTCGCTGCGATATTTGGCGGTAGTCTGTGGCTGCTCATAGCCAAAAACCACGAATGCTGCAATACCGTCGTGACCGTGTCAAAATTTCGCAGTGTGTGATACATGAGCTTAAGGCGGTCGTCTAGAGTGAAGGCCGTTTTTTAACGCTTTTTTGGGGAATTTTTTCGACAAACCATTAAAATAAAATAATTTATAAATTGTATATCATTTTTATTAACATTTAAACAAACTTTGTGAATTTTTGAAGTCATATAGAATATAGTCGAAGATACACCACCCAACAGGAACACATATATAAAAAGAGGTGCTCCACTGCTGCCCTGATTCCGGCCGTTCTGCTTATCTGAAATCAAAAAACCAAACGCAATTTTAATCGTGAGACTTGAGGCTCCACATGGAACTAAAAAAAGTTAGAATTCCAAAAAAATATTTTTTTTTCCGCTTTAGAAAAACAATTCAATTTTTCGTATTTTTTTGGGGTCTATATAGCTGATAAAAAGAAAACTAACGAAGAAATCTTAATTACTTTAGTTCAACTTGTAGTTATATATGTACTAAAGATGCTGTATAAATTTCAGCAGAATCAATCAAATAGTTTTTGAGATATCATGGCAGCAGCTTGAAAAAATCGTGTTTTGAGAAAAACGCGTTTGAAAGTTGTTGTATATAATTCATAATTAAAAAATGGTCTCACCATCAATCTGCTATGCCTGGACCATAGAGTACACCTTCCTCTTCTTAAAAGAAGTCATGCATGGTTGTTTTCTCTTCTTTTGATCTGACACACTAGACGACCGCCTTAACTTCTTACAGCTCGGAGTACTTTATTTTCGCTTCTAGTTTGAACAGATTTGTGTCGTTTTTACAGAATCGCAATGGTGAAGCTCGGGAGCCTTCAGTTGGCCGCCGAATATTTGAGAAAGGAGCGCGAATCGCCCGTGGTCAGGGGCAATAAGCTCGTCATAAGATTGGATACAAGAAAAAGGAAGAAGAAACCGGGCAAAAAGTCTAGTGGCTTGAAGATATACGACGGCGACACTGAAGAGGACAACAAGACGGTATCGAAGAAAGAAAATAAATCGCCAAAATCAAATAATCAGAAGAGCGAAGAATCACAAGAGTCCGAGAACGAGGATGACGAAGAGAACGAGGATGAGGAAGAGGACGAAGAGTCGGATTCCGACAAGTGCACGGACGTCGAGGAGGAATAATTTAAGCGTTTAAGAAGAATGAATAGGTAGACATTTAATTGTATCATATTATTTATACTACATTATCGTTATGCATCGTGCTGGTACGTCTGCGTTGATCACGCGATCACTTTGAGTGATTTCTACTTTACCGAAAAAAGCGTTGTCCTCTTTCAAAGGATAACAAAAAATATTGCAGCAAACTGGCCGTCCTCGGTGTTTTTCACATTGCGGGCTGAGCCTCTCTCAATTTTACGATGAAATAAATAACGAAGTAGTAGAAAATCTCGACAACCGAGATGAAACTGCAACCAAGAAAGAGACCGAAAACGCCACCCAGGGAAGCTGAAATCACATCATTCAGAATTCTTTTGAATATCATTTCACGTAAATCTTGTTAAGATCCTAAAAAATAAATTGTTTTATGCAAATCCTCACATGGCTTGGGTGTAATATTTATCGCTAAACCGTCCAACCGTGATCCCCATTATTTTTCATTATTCCCGTTTCGCGTTGTGTATCAATTGGTTTATCCATTAGACTAAATTGTCTTTTCGATTACTTTTTCTTTACCCTTGTTGATTCTAATCGAGTCGGTTCGTAATTAATTGATTCATTTTGATTATCTTTGCATATACAAATTGCAGTAGATTGTCGCAATTTTCAGTGAACAAAAAGGCATCCTACTCGTCGCTTCGACAATTGTTGCGTTTATTCTAACTGATGCGAGTACAAAATTCCACGAATTTAATTTCCACAGGAAAGCCGACGTTTTATTGTACTCACAGACGAGATTGATCCACGAGATGACGACTTCGCGACGTTTCAACGTCGCCGACTGCTCAGAGTATGTGATGTACAGGATAGTCGAGTTAGGAGTTTTGCGGGCTTTTCGACTGTGAAAAAGATACCGAATCGATAGTGCACGAAAATATTATTTTTCAACCGAAATGACACGATTCGGCCGGTCGAGAAATCTATGAAAAGTTTTTGGAACGAACGAAAAAACGCTTGAATGGAATGACGTGAAATTTGCACAGCCGAAATCTCACTCAGGGGTCCGCCTTCGATTTAGTTGAAAGTCAGGTATCGTAAAACATTGAAAATATTAGACACGTATTATTTTCATCGGCGGAAAAACTGTTTAGAGGGGAAAACCACACCTCAATTAAATTAAATTTTTCAACACTTCTATAGTGGATTTTTCATTGCTCTACATTAGAAGAATTATGGTTTTAGTTTAATTCAGATCGGTGAACTGCCTGTGGGTTTCACTGCAAAATCATCCCTTGACAGGCCTCTTTTTGAGGGGTGCTTTCCTCCCTTAAAACCGTTTTTCCGCCGATAAAAAGATACGTGTTTTATAGTATTCAATGCTTTATCACATATGAGTTTCAACAAAATCGAAGGCGGACACTTAAGGTAGTTCTATCGCTTCACACTAGTCACACCACTGATCATACTTGAGACTTGTGCAATTTATATGTTCAACATATGCAAAGAAACATTTGTGATAACTAAATTTTCCATGTGTAAACTGTTTAATGAATGTTCACATTTAATTAGAAAAATGAAAAAGGTTATTCCAATGATCCGCGCAGTATTTCTGAGTTTGATATTTGGCAATATTGGTGCTATTTCCTCCTCTTTTTAGTCAACCAGGCGAGTTTAACCTCGATGCTTTTCAACGTCGATCTGTCAAAACAATGTCAGGTGCGGGAAATATAAAGCATTGTATTCGGGCCACGACTGGTAAAAAGCGTGGAAAATTTGTGTCGGCGAATTATGTCGGTTAAAAATGAAATACGTGTGGAAATTCGAATGCGTGAGATGAGGTTAGGACTACAGTCAGCTGTTGCCTTGCTGTCACGTCTCTTTATCGTAGCAAGTGGTAATAAATCCAATACCGGAAGTTCAAATTAAACTTGATATTACGTAAAAATTAGGTCAATAAGCGTAATTTTTTCTGAGAGCATTGGATTATTACAAGAGTTAAGTATGTAAATCTGATTATTTTTAAGAATCTGACGGATTCCCACTATTATATACACTTTTCTAGCGACCGGAAATTCGGTTTTTGTATGTCGTCTCTGAATTCCTTCACAAAAACACACAATTTTAATATTTCATTTATCTGTAATTAAGTCGATAAACGACCCTGAAATTTTACAGAGACGATTATTAATATGTTTAGTGAAGCTCGAAAAAAAATTATGAAAATCCTATGGATTGAAGCCTGGCGATAGGACTACCCTAAGTGATGTTCCTTGTCAGCCAGGAAAACCTATATTCGAACCAGTTTAGAAAGCGATCTTTCGGTTAACTGAACCAAAGCAAATCGAGCAATTCGACTTTTCCTCAGCGCGTGTCATTTCGTCTATGGACGTGCAACGCCATTTTGGCCAATGGACTCACTAAAACGCGGACGGATTGAATTGAGGAGCGTTGAGGGGCACCCCCGTTTTGGCCAAGGAATACATCGTGCCCTCGCAATCAGGCAAACACCGACAGAAGGGGTCTCGCAACGTCAGCGTATGCGCCTTCTGTTTGACTCGGGTAAGACACGATATGTCACTAATATTGCAAATTCTCTGATCGCTATCGACTGACGAGGAGAAGAAAGGCAGACAACCGCAAAAGCGAAAGAACGCGTTTTCGCGACACTTCACGAAACAATTGTCGGCTCGATAAAAACCATTGGCCTGATGTGATCTTCTGCAGTCACGATCCTTAATCTTCATGTTCAAAACTTCCGGGCTCGCCGTCAAATATTGTCCGTATAGACGCGCAACGATCTCCTGTCCCTTGCTCACGACGAACTCCGGGGATGACGGACCCGGATAAGTTCTCTTCTCATGGACCAGAATTCTGACGGCGTCGCCATACATCATCGACGAAATACGGTCGGCCGGTTCGTTAAATTTAAGCAGGAATGATAGAATGTAGTGACCTCCAAAACTCACGCTGTGATAATCACGAGCCGTGTAATTCCATCTGTGAAACACGAAGAACATGATCCTCTTCGTTATTAACGCTTTTCTATTTAGTGTTCATTTTCTTTACATTGTTTTAGCGTAGATCGGCGAGGCAGATTGACCGCCACTTAATCCGCGCTTTTTCAGAATCCTCTCATTGTTTTTGTTTTCGAGGATTTTCATCGAAAAAAAAATCCTCCGTACGCCTCTACAATTTTTCATATTGATTAATAATCATTTTGATTTTTTTCTTGCAGACAATTTTTGGAGGAGTAGGACTTTCCACCGTCAGGCGCTATTTTTTAGGCATTTTGCAGTGGCAAAAAACTGTAAAAACCGTAAAACTAAAATATTAAAAAATATTTTCTTGTACAACATAAGTCATTTGATCAAAGATCAAACTTAAAAAAAATGTGACTCGCAGAAGAATTTTCGGCAGTGGCATTCACTCTTATTATATATGGAATAATATCCATGTTTTCGTTACTATATACGTTCAAATATGGTTGTTGCGAATAATTACGATTACATATATGATTATATGACACCAAAATAGTTTGTACATCATATATAGGTTCATGTACATGGTCTCTATACAATTATACACGCTTATATATGGGTTATGGGGAGCAAATGCAATTATATATGACAATATATAGTACATGTTAGATATAGTCGACGCGCGGTAAAATAATTCACTTCACAATTCAATATCTCGAAAACTGTTTCGCGTCGCCAAAAATCCCTAAAGGGGTTGTCTTCAAATATTAAAAGGGTGGTCTGTGTAAAATTTCAGCTCGATCGGCGGACGGGGGCGGGGGGTTCGGAACCTTACCCACGATAATGCTCGATGTACGCGAGTCGGCATGCGATATGAGTTGAGAAAAGCGAGAAAGAGAGAGAGAGAGAGAGAGAGAGAGAGAGAGAGAGAGAGAGAGAGAGAGAGAGAGAGAGAGAGAGAGAGAGAGAGAGAGAGAGAGAGAGAGAGAGAGAGAGAGAGAGAGAATCACTCGTCGTCGAGATACGAGAGGTTCTACTGGTCAAGGCAAAATACTTTTTTCCATTTTTCTTTTCGTTATGTAATTTTCAGTATCAGTTTGTCTAATACTGCGGCCCAGTGGCCGGTAGAAGCAGAATGTATTTAGGCCCTCCGGGGCGGACTAGTTGGAGCCGCAGATGAGCACCTAGACTACATTTTTCTTTGCAATCTTCATGAGTTTTGCCAGCAAAGTACGATTATTACAGAATATTGGTTTTTGCAAATTTGGCACCATTTTGAAGAAAAAGTTGCATTTTCGACTAAAAATGCCTTAATTTGCTTATAAAAACCGTGGTTGTCAATCGATCGTAAAAATCGTGGGTACTTCGCTAGAAAATCTAAGAAGCTACAGTTGAAATTTGAAGTTAATCGGTTGAAAATTGTAGGAGGTACGAGACGGCCCGATTTTGAAAATACAGTTTCTAGAAAAACGCGTTTAAAGTTTTTAAACGATTTTTGTCGAACGATAGCATTCTTAGGGTGTTTAAACATCATTTAACGCAATGAAAAAAAGCAATCAATTTTTTTTCTAAGATATATAAGGCCTTAAGGCGGTATATACATTGACAACGTGCAAAAAAAAATCGATTTTGTTTTTTTTTTTTAAACGATAGAACTATATATGTAGAATATTTTCCCAAAGTTTCACAGCGAGATTCGAAAAACTTCAAACGCGTTTTTCTCAAAATTGCATTTCCGAAATTGGCGTACAGGATTACTTAAAAACTATTAAGGGGGTCGTCTAGTGTGTCTGATCAAAAGAAGAGAAAACGGCCTTGCATGACTTCTTTGGAGAAGAGGAAGGTGTAGTCTATGGTCCAGGCATAGCAGATTGATGGTGAGACCATTTTTTTTATTATGAATTATATACAACAACTTTCAAACGCGGTTTTTTCAAAACACGATTTTTTCAATCTGCTGCCATGATATCTCAAAAACTATTTGATTGATCCTGCTCAAATTTATACACCATCTTTAGTACACATATAACTACAAGTTGAACTAAAATAATTAAGATCGCTTCGTTAGTTTTTTTTTATCAGCTATATAGACCCCCCAAAAAATACGAAAAATTGAATTTTTTTTTCTAGAGCGTAAAAAAAAAAAATTTTTTTGGAATTCTAACTTCATTTTAGTTCCATGTAGAGCCTCAAGTCTCACGATTAAAATTGCGTTTGGTTTTCTTGATTTCAGATAAGCAGAACGGCCGGAATCAGGGCAGCAGTGGAGCACCTCTTTTTATATATGTGTTCCTGTTAGGCGGTGTATCTTCGACTATATTCTACATGACTTCAAAAATTCGCAAAGTTTGTTTAAATGTTAATAAAAATGATATGCAATTTATAAATTATTTTATTTTAATGGTTTGTCAAAAAAAAAAAAAAAAATCCCCAAAAACCATTCAAAAACGGCCTTCACACTAGACGACCCCGTTAAGCCGATTCAGTTCAAGCGTGGTAGAAATATTGATAATGTACCTTCTACTTGAGGAGAATTGTTTTTGAAAAATTAGAAAAACTAATTTTTAAATAAAAAAAATTGCAGAATTTTCCGTGAAATGTCAATTTTTTGTAAGTCGTGTTATTGTCTTAAATATGCATTTTCTTCATTTCGATTACTGTCAAATAGGAACTATACATGTTCTAACTGAAAAAATGTTTGAATTTTTTTACGAATTAAAGTCTACGGGAAGTCTACACGCCTTGCTGTCAAACTCTGTCTGAGCTCCGCCACTTTAATGAAAAAAGAATGTAAAAAAAAATTGTTTTGTATATTTAAATATAGTATTAAAGTACACTTTAGTTGAATAGGTATACTTAGACATACTATTGAAATATACCTACAGTTTGATAAATGTAGTGTAATTATTTCGTACTTTTTTAAAAATCCTTCAGAATTGCTTAATTGCTTCCCGTTTAAATGTATATGCCGCCTTGAGTACACTAACTATTGTGTAAAACGCAACATGTTGAAATTGAGTTTAAAAAAAGGAGTAATTTCCTCACGTTTTACACATTCCCAGAACGAAACGCAAATCTTTTTAAAAAATGCCCACAAAGCAGCGCATCGTTTTGATGGGCGTTTCGATTTTACGAAATGATTGAGATAACTTCATGGCTACCCTGAAAAACTGAAAGTTTTTTTTCTCGGTCATTAGCGAAAAAAAGTAGGTTGAAATTGAATAGTGTCCATATTGCTTAAGGTATGCAATGGAGACTATGCATGCCTACCTTTTTTTTCGCTCAATCGACTCGAATCTATCGTACGAACAACTTTCTATCGAATTCACTCAATCGGAGTTATATATGAGTACTAATTCGTATACCTGCGTTCATCCTTCACGTAAGCGTAGTTGAAAGAACAGCAGAGCCCGTAAGGCGTGTAACTCGGTTTTATTAAGTTTTCGCAATTCTTCGTTTGACCTTCAAACTGGCACATTACGATGAAATCGCTGCACTTTGGGCTCACCAATTCGAACAATTCGGCCAGCGTCATTTTATTATGGTAAAGTATTCTGTCCAGTACATAGACTTCCTTCTCGAATTGATTGCTCGGTGATATTCCGATCCACAGAAATTTGAGATTCTTTTGGAAATCCTCCATCGTTATGCCGAAAGGCATGCGTCTGAAATGACGACAATTACGAGAACCGATGACGATAACAGTTGCACACAATGCAGCAATATTTATTAATATCCATCCAAGCCAATATTTGGATGGGTGACCGCTCAGCCGAAATTATTATAAGATTATGAATTCTGGTGAACCATTTGATAGTTTACGTTGAGAAGATACTTTACATGCGTTTTTTCGCCTTCAATTTATTGAACCGATGTAGGGTCGCCACATCGGAATGGCAGAATGTAATTGCCGGCAATTCGAGATTCAAGCTTGGATACTGATTGCTCAAAACCAACGTGCGCTTATTGGCCATTTCGTGTCTTATGTAAAATTCATTAGCCAACTGCCAAGCGGCTATGATCGAGAGGACAACGATCGCGAACCACAGGAATCTGTAAATGTCACATCCCGTGAAAAAATGGACATATATAAACATATATAATTATTTATACTCATATATAACATTATATACAATTATGTATACCTTAACATGACATCATGAATGATCATATACGTAGATATATTACCATGTATGGTATTTATTTTTTCTAGGTGTGGACCATATATGCCCATATATGATCATGTATGTTCAAAAGTTGCTACTCTGAACTCGTATATGAACATATGGTTGTACATATGAACTCATATATGATACAACATGTACTATATATAAGCGTATATAATTGTATATGAGACCATGTATATATGATGTACAAACTATTTTGGTGTCATATATAATCATGTATGTAATCGTAATTATCCGCAACAACCATATTTGAACGTATATAATAACGAAAACATATATGACCATGGATATTATTCCATATATAATAAGAGTGAATGCCACCCATTCAGTCCGTATTTTTCTATCTATATACCAGTTAATACAGCTAAATTTTAGTACGTTAGTACAGCCAAAAATTACTATAAGAAAAAATATATATATACCACTGTTATATATGAAAGTAAAAATGTGATAGTTTTCTTGAATAAGTATTTTTATATTTCTAAATATTTCTGTCAAGATATGTTACTTTGGTTGCTGAGTTGAATAATAATGTATAAGCTTCATGAACGGTGCATTATTTTATGAAATGTTATATAACCTTTTACATTTTCAGACTGAACATCATTACTATTATTAATGAAAGATTATACGAAGAATCCATTGCTTAATATATATACATATTGAATTTGCGATATAAATGACAATATAATTTTTATAAAAATACAAAATCTGTTTTCTCGTAATTTCTTATTTATGCATATGTATGCAAATCAATGTATGACAGAACATGGTTATATATCGTTATATGCAATAGTATATGAGTATATATAATCATATATGATTACATGTGATCATATATGGCTAAATATTATTATATATGATTATATAGACAATTTTCGTTCATGATCATTTATGACAAGATCATACATGATTATTTATGTTTACATAGCTCCATTTTTCCCGGGGTTTTTCGGTAGAATGTGCGCGATGATGCCTCACCGAAGTCGTATCGTACCTTCCAATTTTGGATTTCGCCTGTGTCGTGTACTTGATACCGTGGATCGTTGATTGTGACGCAAATTCGTCGTAAACGTGTCCCATAATTTGCCAGACACTGCTCGGGCCCACGCGTTCATCCTGAATAGCGACCTTGTTGTCACTGAAGTTCGTGGATCTCATTGATGAGAAGAAATGGGTTCTTGTCGATCCTTTCTCTGTACGAGATGACCGAAGACTAATGCTGAAACTCTCACCTCTTCGAGTCGCAAAAGGGTGAAAATTTACCGCCGAAAAATCGATACGAGCGCCATTTTTTTTTTATTACAGTGCGTGTCACTGTGATTACAAACGTATTTATCTTATTTCCACCTGACACGCATGTATGTCCGGTGCGTTTGACATCACGTGGTCGCGCTATTTCACGCTGGATACACCTGCTCGATCATTCGGTGTGTCTTTTCCTCCGCGTATTTGCTAGAGTCAAACCCGTTGGTACGCGACGAACAATTTACCCCAATTTTCCAGCCACGTTACTTCTTCGTTGTTTCGGTATCCGATGCCCAAAATACATCATTTGCGTTAAATCAACGCGTCAAATTTCTCGACCAGTGTTCGAATCGTTCAAATATCCGGTACTACACTGAGAAAGAAGTCCATGGTATTTACAAAAAACGCCCGGTAGAAGAAGGGCTAATAAATCTCGTTATAGTTTATTGACACTGCAATCATAATATGGTTAACACGACTATAAGCGAAAACCTAAACATGCGATTTGGGTTTGTTTAGGTGCTCGACATGTTTGACTATCTGTTATCCCCGAAATGATTATTCACTTTCGTAAAGGCTTGACAATATATATAGGGTTAATTCCGTGCTATTACAAAATCGGCGTACACATACTAATGTTGTATACTGTACGTCAAGTTTTGTTCAGTCAAATTTCTACTATTCTTTTCAAGTTTGTGCAATTCACATGGTTAACATTAACGTTTTTCGAGTATAATTTGTTAGAAGACCTTACGAAGAGTGATTATTCGAAAGAATTATAGTGAAGTTAAGGCGCTAGGCCACAGTAACGGGTATAAAATCATGTGCGAATTTAACATTTTTTTCGGATGAAAAAGTGATTCACTCATAAAATTAACTACACATCTATTTAGTATGAATATCAAGCTGTTAAAATTTTTTTTTGCGACGTACAAAATGGCCGACTACAAATATTTTCTTTTGTTATCTTTTTTTAGATGCTCCGCGGTGTGACATTTAGCATCCACAATTTTTTACCTAGATCGAAGAACAAAAATTCTCGTCAATCTACATTAAAATACCTAGAGAAGTACGTACGGAATTTAAAAAATATTGTTTTATTCAAAAGTTGAAGGTATTTGAACTTAAGAAATGAATTATCAGTGAAAAATTTCGTTATAACTGCTCATAAACTGCTCATGAAATAAAAAGTTTTCGATTAATCAGAAATTCCGTACGTTCTTCTCTGCGCAATGCAATTAGGAACGTAACTTTAAAATTTGAAGTGAATCGAGTGAAAATTGTTAGTTATTTGTCACGCCAATCAGGAAAAAAAATGTTTCGAGAAGTTTCGAGTAGTCGGCCATTTTGTACATCGAAAGAAAATATATATAGTTTCTAGCAGCTTGATATTCATACTAAATAGATGTGTAATTAATTTTATAAGTGAATCACTTTTTCGTACGAAAAAAAAAATTGTTAAATTCGCACATGATTTTACACCCGTTACTGTGGCCTAACCCCTCAAGCTGTAGTGAAAACGTAAATCGTTTGCAGTTCGAGCAACCGCAACTTAATAGTATTAAGAACTACGCATATCTTACAGACTGGTACGTACAGGGGGCGTAAGTAAATTACGCAACGCAATTTGGGGGGGGGGGGGGGGGTCCGGCCAGGCGTTACGGTCTACGTATGTGGGGGGGTCAAGGTTTGCGTTACGTAACGATTTTAGAACTGCCAGAATTAGCAAAATTTCTGAATGTTCACGTTTTGAATTTAAAAATCGCGCGCACTTTTACCGTGAAAAGTTGACAGCTTCCCAGGTGGCAATTTTCAAAAAGTTGTCCAAAAGTCGGCTAAAAGGGTGCCACAAATCCGCCCGGAAGTTATCTTAAAGTCAACAACCATCCAAAAAGATACCTGTTGGACACATGATA
Organism: Ophion slaviceki; assembly: GCA_944452715.1. NCBI lineage: Eukaryota > Metazoa > Arthropoda > Insecta > Hymenoptera > Ichneumonidae > Ophion > Ophion slaviceki. The sequence continues at coordinate 27,497,709 of OX101783.1, forward strand.
ACTTATAGGTTATCATGTGTCCAACATGTCATGTGGTAACTTCCACGCGGACTTTTGGTACCCATTTGGACAACTAATAGACACCTATTTTGAAATTGCTACCTGGGTTTCCATACCAAATGTCAGTTAGGGGGGAAGTGACTATGCAAGAACTTGCATCAGTGCAGTCACTGTGTAAAAAACCAAAATAAAAGAACGGATACGGATAACGATAGCTACATTTGTATAGATATCGATAAATTGTCGAGTTTTTGTTTATGAATAACCTTTTTAGTACAGTCGTGCTGTATATTGGAATCGGCAAAAAATAGAAGCTAGTTTTTTGACAGGTGATTTTGTAGGTGCCGCGAGTGCGAAATCCAAGTTTGCCTAAAAATCGGGGTGTAGGGTTTTTTAGGGGATGAGAGGGGATGGAAGTGGATTAATGCCAAACTACAACCCCCACAAGGTCGGCGCCTGGAGACAAAATGTTCAGAAAAATCCGGCTTTATTTTTGCCCATAGTGCCGAAGTCGTGGAAGTTCATTTTGGGGGTGAAAAAGAGGGGTGAAATTTTGAAAAATCATTTTTCATCCGATAACTCTTTAGGAAAAATTCATACAATTTTTGTTCAAATGGGAATGATGTAGCCCTTAAAAAGACGCGTCAATCGGGTATTTGATCAACCCTCTCCGAAAATATCTTCACCCCCAAAAGAATTGTAGAAGTATTAAAAAAAATTGTTTATTGAATAACTCGAAAACAATCGATTTTCCGGCGATGGTTTAAATGTACGAAATGTAGAGAATAATTTTCTCTATATTTTCGTTCCTATGGACCACTCTTGAATTTTGCTTTTTCGAACCCCTCTCAGGGGTTGAAAATTCAAAATGAAATTCCAGACCAACTATTGGCAAAAATTGACAAAAATTTGGCGTTACATAATTTGTGTACGCCCCCTAGTGTGTTTGCTGCATTGCAAAAATAGGATATCAATTGAACACTTCTTCCTAATCTCTGCTTCTTCTTGTAGTTCACCTTCTGTTCTTGTAGGATACACAATACTATGCATTTAGCAGGTCGTATCTTATAATATGGTACAAATCACTGAAACATTGTCGCAAATCACAGGCAACATTTTTAATCAATGTATATATATATTCCAGTTCATTATTAGAATCTTGGGGAAGTAAATTTGTTATAGCATCAGGGAATATCCATTTTATGAAAACCTACTATATTATACACAGCGTCGGACTGGGCCTAAGAGGCCCGGATGGCATTATGACATTAAGGGCCCGTCGCTCGCCCAGGATCAGGGAAAATAACCCAAACAAACTAAATAATAATAATAATAAAACAGGCGAGAGTTTTTGGATTCTTTTATTTCAAAATTTTTACATACCCTTTTAGGTCAAACTTTTCCTCTTTATTGGCTAACCAATCAACATTTTTTTCAAAAGAGGAGAAGTTTCAGCTAGATTATCTATAACGCGTTCGTAAAAGCTGCTATCCTCGTCATCCTTGATAAGATCCGACTCTGTGTTTAATATAATCAACGATTCCAGCACTTTTTGTCCCAGTAAAGAACGAAGTCTCGTTTTAATACGCTTTAGCGCGGAAAATCGTCTCTCGCAAGTTACTGGGGTAAACGAAATTGTGAGGATGACACGACAAGCGATGTATAGGTTGGAGTACGTACTGATGTGCATGTTGTATTGAGACAAAAGTTTACATGCACATGGTATGCAACTTCGGCAGGCATCCGAACTTCTTTTAGACAAGCAAATAGCGTTCTTTGCTGTTTGATCTAAACCATCATTTTCGCATCAACTTTCGGTATCTACTATTTAATTAAGTACAATACCCGCCACGGATCTTTCTGCTTCTGAAGTTAGCAAAAAAGCGTTGCACATTGGGATTAAAACAGACAGAACAGACGAAAGACTGTGAGCGGCGAAGGGTAGATGTATAGTTCCTCGCCGTTGCTTGGCAGCGGAGCGTCCGAACGACCTTTCGTAGCTCGCGCTTCTGTTTATACGCACGTGGGGCTGATTCCGTGTAAAGTGCGGCCGTGTTCAGTTGTTTTGTTATTTAGTAGTTATTACGTGTTCGTATTGTTCTATTTGTAAGTTAGTTTACTTGTAGGTTATTACTTGTTGCATTTTTGTTAAGTTTTTTTTCATTAGTTTACGTACTTTGTTGTTGTTTTTGTGTTAAGTTTTGTTGTTAGGTTACGGTCGTTACATTGTATTATTAAAAATGCTGTGTAGAAATACAGTTTTCAACAGACAGGCGAGAAAAATGATGGTCAATGTACATGATTTGTTGCTCAAGAAGCTGTAAAAGGTATAAAGAACTTAAAACAAGTTCATCAGAAAACTGCCAAGGCGACCGAAATTTCTTTGAGTACCATACAAAACATTATTCGTGAGTCCAAGAAATGTGAATTGGCCCTGGTATTCCACATGCCTGGTAAGAAAAGGCCAAGAAAAAGCGACGTCACAGATATTGATAACTTTGACCAAGGTATTATGAAAAGATGCGTCCATAATTTTCATACAAAAAGAGAACTGCCTACAATAAGTAAGCTGAAGGCAAAATTACAGGAAGACTAAACTTCAAAGGGTCGTCTGCCAGCCTACAGCATATTTTAAACAAGCTCGGGTTTAGTTGGCAGAAACCCGAGAATAATAGAAAAATTTTAATATAGAAGACTAACATTCGGCTGAAACGAATAGAATATTTGCAGATGATATTAAAATATCGACAGGAGGGTCGGCCCGCTATTTACACTGAGTCCTATATGCATGCAACACATTCGAAGTCGAAATCATAGTCAGACGGATCCAATAAAGGACCTAACAGCCCATATCCAAGGGCCAGAGAGTAGCTATTCCGCGCGCAGGGTCCGCTGGTGGATTTGTTCCCGGTGTTCTATTAATGTTTAAGTCCGGTACAAAATCAAGAGATTACCATGACATTAACTATGAAGGTTATTCAAAATGCTTAAGAATGCAATTGATTCCGAATCGGCCTGAAAATTCAATCGTCGTCATTGTTAATGCTCCATGACACAATAAATTACTAAAAAGAAATAAACGAAATTATTTAAATAAAAAAATTGTTTAACCCTTTTATACCTGACGGGACATGTGCTGCCCCAGTCTGGGAATTTTTTAGAATTACGGCCGTGACAAGATATCTCTCAGTTACTGAAAAACACAGGCGCATTTCAGTGGTGAGGAATTCGCACCTATATTGAGCAAGTTTCACCCAGAAAAGTTATTTCATCGTAATAATCACTTGGAGGAGAAATAACTGTTTCCGGTAATGAGGCGCACTAAACTGATTTTTTCGCCGTATTGAAAGGGTTAAACCACGTTTCTAAAACGGACTAAAAAATAAGAAATATTTTCTCCTAGTTAAAATACTTGTAAGATTTAAAACCAAAAGCGTTGGGCGCATGTTATAGATAACTGATGCATGAATAGTTCACCTAAGTCACTAACAATTTTATTATACTGCAAATGATATGAACTGTTGTGTAAGGTTTCTCAACGACAGCTACTCCCTACACTCCTTACTGTTATCTATGCATGTGCCCCACGTTTTTAGTTTTAAATCTTACAAGCATCTTCATAGCTATTAAGGGGTTTTCTCACTATAGACGATAAAAAAGGTTATTTTCATGAATTTTTTTGATCGGATTTATTATAGATATTCATATAAAAGTTGTTACACTTAATACTCTTTCGGAATACAGAGAAAAAAAATATTTATTTGAGTCACTGTTTGTAGACGAAAATGGTAGTTAAAAAATGTCCTAAAAAATTGTAGGTCTGCGCGGTTGATGAAATCTCGGAGATGAATCATCCGAAACAAAAAAATCAAACGGTTTTAGATTCAGTATGTTAATGGCTATAGCGCAAATCATATGATTTTTATATATGCAAAAATAACAAAATGTCGGACATTAAAAAAAAAATATGGTTTTTCACGGGTTTTGGCAAAAAATAGTAAATATCAAAATTTAAAAAAATATCTTATGAATATGATGATGAAAACAATATGTGGTTAAAATTTTATAAGGATCGGTTCATTAGTTTAGAAGATTTTTTCGACAAGCTGTCGAAAAACGTTGTTTCGAGAAATACGCGTTTAAAGTTTGCTTGGGTTACATAAATACATAAAAAAATCTTTTTATGGATTTCGAAAGTTTATTTATTAAGTGTAACAACTTTTATATTAATATCTATAATATAAATCTTTTTAAAAAATCATGAGAATAGCCTTTTTTAGCGTCTAAAGTGAGAAGACCCCTTAAAAATTCACAATCACAAATTTTCAGGACAATCTGTATGCGGTTAGAATTTTATATTGGGTTATAAATCTGTATGGGGCTAGAAAAATTATTTTATACTTTCTAGTCCGTTTTAAAAAAAGTGGTCAATTTTTTTTTTATTTTAAATAATTTTATTTTCTGATTTTTACTCTTGTGTGTGTGTGAAATTTTGCTTCTCCTTCACTAGGCGTCGCTTGCGTTGGGGGCTGTCCCTTGCCCATCGTTGAAATCTTCACTAATGCACTATTCACTGTTAATACTTTTTTTTATCCTCTTTCACTAAACTATATTTTTTATTTCTTTATTTATTTTGCAACATTTTTTTCTTTTTTCTCTCTCTGTGATATACTTGCCTGTCCGTTTATTTACCTGTCATCCAGATCTGAACTATGTTCAAAGTTTCAAGTCCCTAGCTCATCCAGAAGTTAGTTTAAAATCGGTTGCAACATTTGTATCGAACAGACAAACAGACAAGCAAAGCGAGTTAATAAAATCGTGGTTAAATAAACAACTATGGTCGCGCTACTACCAGACCAGCGAGTCAACGCGCGTATACACAGATAGGAGGTACGGGCACGGGCCCCGCGCTCCTGCCCCAACGACTCAACGGGGCCTGCCTGCATTGCATTGTACCAAGACACCACGGCCGTGAGCGCACGTTTTATATTATTGTCGCAACGGGCGTGCCAGCATTGTAAATAGAAATCACCCAATTCTTTTACCAATATAATTATAGATACAATCGTAAAGTTGAAGAGTAAGGATTCATTTATTGGATATCGAACCTGATTTCCAACAAATGGGACATTTCACGTTATTATGTACAGGATTTCAAATGGTAGTGATTGCGTTGAAAATAATCTCTTGGAGTTTACGTCAACTTTTTGTTCATATGTGCTTCGGAATCTGTGATCACCCGAAGGTTTTGTATTAAGCTATTTGTTTGTATGCTATATGCACTATTTTTCACGTAGGTAGTAAGCGTAGGGGGGCCCGCGTAGGGTAGGGCCCGGGTGGCAAACGCCACCCTGACCCTATGGCCAGTCCGACGCTGATTATACAGCATTGAAGAATAAACGTATGTTTGTAAGATTGGTGGTTGCGGTTAGCATATGTGCATAATTCATGCAACTGCTACAATATCAATAAGCAGTACTATACTTTTGGCAGTAACTATGGCTATAAAGTAAAATTGTCCGCTCAGGAAAATAAAAATATAATTAAAAAAAGCAATGACAAGCGTAGGTGAGGGGGCTCAAAATTACGCTACCTTTTAATGTATAAAAAAACTTGTGCACATTTTCCTAGAAAAAATTCTCGACAATTCCTCTTTTTTCCGGCCACGAGCTAGGTGTTACCTGATAGGACCAAAGGAAATACTCTCTGAATCTTTCTATTACTGAGTGCCATCAACATTTTTATGTCGATTCGAACACATGCTCAAAAAATACAGTGTCGAATTATCATTTATAATATTTCGACAAAGGCACGCATTGTTCGCCGTAACATTGCACCACAGTCGATAAAGAAGAAGTGGGAAGGTTAAAACTTCCGGATGAATCATCGTCGGTAGTATTTAGGGTTGAAAAAACGCTCAGTGTCTTGAAAAATTAAGCGAGAGCTTTTATTTAATTCGAAATATTAACGATCTCCAGAAATGTTTGCAATATCTGGTGAAGTTATGTTTATCCTCTGTTTTACTCAAATTTACTCGTCTAGCTCTTACTACAGGCCCATAACCATCGAAGAGTTTCACTGAATATGAGGCCACAAGGAGAAGTGCCAACTATCTTCTTGACGTAGAATATTACTTAATAATAATAATAATAATTACAATAATGTACACACGTTGATGCGAGACTATTCTGCCCCAAATAACATCTCGTGAAAAGAAAACAGATGATAGAGTTCATACGAGTATAACTTTCAAGGTTCCAACCCTCGAAACTTGTTGACAAGAGTCGAAAGTTCGTCTCTATTCTTAGCGAGTATATGGTAGAATTTATTGAAGAATCGTTCAGCCGATTTTTCCAAAAATTGTTGCCTCCGGACGACGGCATCGAACTTGTCCTTTCCTTCGGCCAACTCGCTCAACGCGATCTCTAGATCGGGCATGGAACTTTGCAACTTGGCTATATCGTTTTCAACGTTTTTAATCTGTTCCCTGAGTTTCATTTCGGTCTCTTTGGCTTTGCGTTGTATTTGCTGAACGGAAAGCTTTTGCTCTGTCATCTTCTGCACGTGACTTTTGTTTCTCTCGCGCATAGATCGGAGCTTTTCCTTCAAGGACTCAAATTCGCTGACATTCGCCTCGATGTGGGATTCCGTTTCACTGAGCTGTTTCCTGATGTGCTCCTTGATGTTGAGCATCGCGCTCTCCCGCGTACGCAACGTTTGCATGAAATCGGCACTGAGCATATTGGCCTCGGGCATTTTGAGCTCTTCCAGATCAGTGCCTGTGTCGCATCCCAGATACATGATTATATCCTTGTTGTAAGCCAATATAGCTTTGTAGAGATTTTGATTGGACGCTGCAAATTTGATGTCCATGGCGTAGAGCTCTTTCTCAATGTCCTTTATGTGATTGTCGAACTGATGAACGTAATTCTGAATCTCTGAACATTGTTGTATTATCGCGTCTCGCTCTTTAACAGACATCGACTGTTTTTTAACCAGAAGATTGAGCTCGTTATGCTCTGCGCTGTTCTTCTGTATTTTATCCTCCAATGTTTTACTGTCTGATTTGAGCTGATTTAGTTCCAGCTCGACACGCCGTATAGCGTCCTCCGTGAATTGTATGAACTCCGTTTCCTTAGCATCCTCCTGCTTCAGGCTATCCAAAAGCAGTCCAGCATCGTTGACGGATTGATCTATCTCCTTCGACTGCCGTTCGAGAACTTCGTAGCTGGTCTTCTCTTTTTCCAAGCGCAGGTTCGCCTCTGCTATTTCGTTTTCGATGTCGCCATGCTGATCGTTCTGGTCCTGGATGTGTTGCTCCACCAGAGCCGCCTCCTCGTCCAAGCGTTCCTCGTTCCAAGCTGCGTAGCATTTCAACATCGCCAAAAAGTTCTTCCTGTGCTTCTCCCCTTCGCCGTTCACGTCGGCAAACGGCAGCTTCTCAATTTCGAACGTACAAGCGGCCAAATCCTTGGCGTCGCAAACCTCGACTAGCCAACTCAACCAGGCCAGTACCTGTGGCCAAGAGTGCATTGTGTTGGCCGTCTTTAGCCAGGACTTTGTCACCGTGCCTGGATAATGAAGCTTCTTCGCTATCTTGGGGAGCTCCTCCATGTAATTGTTGATGTTTACCTCGTGCTTGACGTCCAAGAGTCTAAGAAGACAACCGGTAGCTTCGATGAAGATTTTCAGCGTAACAGGCCTCAAGCTACCGCTGGGATTGAGCAGAGCACTCTGATGGATACCCATAAAATATTGGTCGACCTTGTTGAGCATGGCTGACTGATAAGACTTATCGTTCAATGGCCTCGTATCCTTCCGAGGCCCTTTAGCGCTGAAGCAACTGGCTCGCTCCGCCGAGGGCGATCTGTGACGAGTTCCAGAAGACGGCTCTGGGTGCAGACGATTGGAACTCGCTCTTGGAGTTTTTGGGGTGGTGACGGTGACGCGCGGTGCTCCATGATGCTGTTGATTGAGTGGAGTTTTCGCTGCACAGAAAGTCAGACGTTGGAAGTTTCTTCTTCGAATCGCGTCACTGACGTGAACAAGTATCGACAATACCCAGCAGCCGTTCGCTTACCCGATATTTTCAAATTTGACTTTCGAATGCTGTTACGCTCGCTCGAGGAAGACCTTATTCGGGGCCTCGGTATCTGCGAATTGTCGATCTGCGACTGTCCCTTGGGCTTCGGGAGAAGCGTTCTTCTCGGTTCCGAGCGGCCGACGCTCTTTTCCTCCCGGTCGTAGACCGAGATCCTGACCAGATTCGCGGCCGAGCTACGACCGGTTGAACTCTTACGCATCTTGTATACGGTACTCGGTGCCTTGATAACGCTAGAAAACGTTGAGTGCACCGAATAATTTGAATACGCTATCGAACACCTCAGCTTGGAACATGCGGAAAAAAGCGTGTAGATGCAAGGCGCGACCCGTTAATTCAAATTCAACTGAAAGCACGAGTATGCTGGCTCGACTAGAGAGAGACGACGTTGTCGGGCCAGAGATTAATAGGGAGATGCACAACGCGGCCCTTTTCGGCGTGCTTCGTAAATGGCGCTAAATCGCGGCGGCGAGTTCGGGAGTATGATTTCGTGATCATCGCCTCTGTCGAGGTTGCAGATTCCCTTGTAGCCGCGCGAGTCCGTGATCACCGCTAAAGTTGGTATCGCAGCAGCGTCAACACGAATGGGTAGCTCGGTGGGGGAAAAGTCTCTGCCCCTCGCTCGCTCGACAGGCGAACGGAGCGAGGTTTTCCGTCCGATCGAGCTCGACATATATGTGTGGCCGTACTACGGATTGGAATATGCATTTAATGAATTTCAAAGTGAAAAACATGTATCGAGATCATTGTTTTCTCTCGGTTGCCCGTTTATGCCGAAAATGCGGGTTAAAAAAATTAACGACGAACCGCGTTGAAAAATAAAACGCCGAAACGACCGTGAAAGGTTCAAAAAGAAATCTTGAGCCTTTGCCGCGATCGTTTCGGCATTTTTTTTCCAACAGTAAACATAATGGAAAAGGGTGTATCATAAATGTTTCTTTATCTGCAATGAGCGTCGTGGCTGAGTTGTAGCGTGACGGATTACGATGCTGAAGGTCCGGGTTCAATCCTCGGTGAATGAACTTTTTTTCTTCATTTTATATTCAGAAAATTTCTACCTTACTCTCGCTTTATCTATTCTCGCCTGTCTAGGCATTATTTTTTATATTTAATTCATATATGTATAACAAAAAAAAAATGTTGCTACGGGCATCGAAGCCGCGCCGTCCGTACTCAGAGCTCGGACGCAGTGCAGCCAGATCGCGCGTAAAAGTTACCCCCTCTCTAGTTTCTTACGCGCCCATCACACCATCGTAGTAGCGTGTGTCCGTGAGCGAGCGATGCTCGGACATCTTCGGAAAGAGCCGAGCAAGCCGAAGCGTCCTGACCGCGCCTTCGGCTGCTACACCAATGCATGGACGCTGAGCAGCACGTTCATGTGCGGCCAAGCCGAAACGAAGGCTTCGAGGGAAAAAGCAATCTGAGCACGACTCGCGCGTGACGTCACCCGACGGCACGCGCGAGGCTTTTAGATGATTTCAATGCTAAGTTAGTTCTTGATTCTCTGCGTTATTAATGTATACAAAAAAATGTATTGCGCACTCAGGTCGCTTATTTTTTTAGTTTATACGTTAATTTAAACATAATAATATATCTAAATTACAACTTATTTATCTTATATAAAATTGTTTACGCTTTACTCACACCCATCCTTATGCCAAATAAATTATAATTCATAAAAGTAAGCGGAAATATATTTATATTCGTATTATTATATTAATTCTCATACTTTCATCAAGCGATAAAGCATTATCCCCAAAAACAAGCCAATCATCCATCCGGCCGCGAATTGTAAGTACCGCGTATATTCTACAAGCGATGAGATGGTCCCGTTGGTAGCGTTCCTGGCTTTCTGATTTCTTATTTTTTTCCTGGAAATTTCTCCTTTTCCTATGACCTGAGTGAACGGCTGCGGAGATATTCGGAGAAAAGTTAAAGATGAAAAGAAATGAGATTTTCGTTAAAAAACTTTTTATTATTATTATTTTTTTCGGAAATTTCTTTTTTTCCTATTACCTGAGTGAACGGCTGCGGAGATATTCGGAGAAAATTTAAAGATGAAAAAAATGAGATTTTCGTAAAAAAAACTTGATATTATTTTTTTTCCGGAACTTTTTCTTTTTCCTATTGAGTTTGTTTGGGTTTGTTTGGAGTTTGAGTCATACAAACACAGATTTAAACAATCTTGAACATTCACATCTCCGAAATAGAAAGACGTGAGTATCTAATATTGGTAATACCATCTATAGCAAAAAGCCAGATATCGAGGATACAAACTTCGAAAGTTTTGATCTCAGATAGGCAAACGAGCGATGGTCCATAATAGCGAACACCGAAATAGCGAACATCAAAGAAGTGGACGAGTTGCTTCCTAATTTTCTGCCGATTTTCGCTAACACGTACGAGATTCTTTTAAAGTCTTTAAGAGGGGATATACATTTACAATGATCAAAAAATCAATTTCTTTTCTTTAAGGGATAACACCATTCTAGGAATTTGGAAAAATCGTTTTCTTTTGGCTTCAAAAATACTTTGGGGTCATAAAAACAATATGCAGTTGGTCCTGCAGCGATTTTTTTAAGGTTGGATAAGTGTGTACAGTAGAACCTCGATTATCCGAACCTCGATCATCCGAACCCTCAATTATCCGAACCCTCAATTATCCGAACGATGACTTAGTTTATCCGGAAGCTCAATTATCCGAACGTTGGCGCGAAAGATACATGGTTGCTCGCTGCCACCACCGTGAGCAACAATAAGCAACCCAACGCAACTCCTCCTTCTCAAACAGCTGCGAGACTTAGACGCTCAAAAACGCGTTGCAGCCGTTCGTCAATTAAAATTGGACGATTTTATTTTTAAAAAATATTTTAAAAGGCACTCGACTTTTTTCAGGTGCTTAAAACACACACACACACACACACATATATAAATATACAGGGTGGGCGGAACATTGACGTCCAAAAATAAAATTTAGGTCCCTTGTATCCTGGGGTATCCGAATAACCCCCATGTATATCCCGCGACTTTTCATAGTTTTCGAGTTACGAATTTTCGACCTGACCAATTAAAAAAAATCTAAAAAAAAGTAGAAGACTGTCGAGATTTTTTTTGCAACTGAATCTTCATGAGTAGTACTTTTATGCATAAAATAATCAGCTTCGTAACTGTGATGAAAGTTATTAAAATGTTAGTGTAAAGTGAAAAACTTATGTTCGGTAAATTATGACTTAAATTTTCAACTTTAAATTAAACATCTAAACAGGTGACTTCATGGTTCCTAATTAGGCCTCAAGAATGCGCCAGACTCTCAGCTTTCATAATCCTTTTAAAAAAAAGCAGTACTTAATAGGGGTACTTTGGCTACAATTGACCTTCAAAGACAGCGAGGTGGAAAAATTTTTTAAATTAGCCATCTGATTTAAAAAAATTGCCCATTTTATCATTCCCAAGGATATTTAGTTTGTTACCTAACGAAAAGTGACTGCAGGAAAGCTAAGATTTAAACATTTAGAGGTTTATTTTTTTTTAGTTCGATTCAAGTTTAATGAATTTTGCGCCATCCGTTCTTGTAACGAGAACGGATCGCGTAAACGAGCTTTTACCTGTCCATGAGAACGGATCGCGCAAAATTCATTAAACTTAAATTAAACTAAAAAAAATAAACCTCCAAATGTTTCAATCTTAGCTTTCCCTGCAGTCATTTTTGGTTAGTTAACAAACTAAATAGCCTCAGGAATGATAAAATGGGCAAATTTTTTTTTAATCAGATGGGTAATTATAAGAATTTTCCACCTCGCTGTCATTGAAGGTCCAATTGTAGCCAAAGTAGCCCTATCAAGTACTACTCTTTTTAATGGTTATGAAAGCTGACAGTCTGGCGCATTCTTAGGGCCTAATTAGGAACCATGAAGTCACCTGTTTAGATGTTTAATTTAAAGTTGAAAATTTAAGTCATAATTTACCGAACGTAAATTTTTCACTTTAGACCAACATTTTCATAACTTTCATCACAGTTACGAAGCTGATTATTTTATGCATAAAAGTACTACTCATAAAGATTCAGTTGCAAAAAAAATCTCGAGTCTTCTACTTTTTTTAAAGATTTTTTTTCAATTGGTCAGGTCGAAAATTCTCAAAAATGCAGTAAAAAATTCATAACTCGAAAACTATGAAAAGTCGCGTGACATACATGGGGGTTATTCGGATACCCCACGATACAAGGGACCTAAATTTTATTTTTAGACGTCAATGTTCCGGCCACCGTGTATGTATATATATATATCAATGTTAATATGTATGTCAAATTTTAATATATATTTATGTATTTTTTTAAATGTAAAAACGTGTTGTTGATGATCTCGTCCCAAAAAACCCACGTTTCGATTATCCGAACTTTTGATTGTCCGAACTAGTCTCGGTCCCAATTGGTTCGGATAATCGAGATTCTACTGTATACGTAAGGCAGGTTTGCAGTCACAAGAGTCTCGCGGTTGAGATATGAGCGTGCGGGCTCTGAGTGTAGACGACGCGGGTTCGATCCCCGGTAGCAATGTCTTGTTTTTTTTTATTAAGCATATACGAATTAAATATCATAAATAATGCCTGAACAGGCGAGAATAACTAAAGCGAGAGTAAGTTCGAAATTTTCTGAATATAAAATGAAGAGAAAAAAGTTTATCCACCGAGGATTGAACCCGGACGTTCAGCATCGTAATCCGTCACGCTACAACTCAGCCACGACGCTCATTGCAGATAAAGAAACATTTATGATACACCCTTTTCCATAATGTTTACTGTTGGAAAAAAAATGCCGAAACGATCGCGGCAAAGGCTCAAGATTTCTTTTTGAACCTTTCACGGTCGTTTCGGCGTTTTATTTTTCAACGCGGTTCGTCGTTAATTTTTTTAACCCGCATTTTCGGCATAAACGGGCAACCGAGAGAAAACAATGATCTCGATACATGTTTTTCACTTTGAAATTCATTTAATGCATATTCCAATCCGCAGTACGGCCACACATATATGTCGAGCTCGATCGGACGGAAAACCTCGCTCCGTTCGCCTGTCGAGCGAGCGAGGGGCAGAGACTTTTCCCCCACCGAGCTACCCATTCGTGTTCACGCTGCTGCGATACCAACTTTAGCGGTGATCACGGACTCGCGCGGCTACAAGGGAATCTGCAACCTCGACAGAAGCGATGATCACGAAATCATACTCCCGAACTCGCCGCCGCGATTTAGCGCCATTTACGAAGCACGCCGAAAAGGGCCGCGTTGTGCATCTCCCCATTAATCTCTGCGAACGGAGCGAGGTTTTCCGTCCGATCGAGCTCGACATATATGTGTGGCCGTACTGCGGATTGGAATATGCATTAAATGAATTTCAAAGTGAAAAACATGTATCGAGATCATTGTTTTCTCTCGGTTGCCCGTTTATGCCGAAAATGCGGGTTAAAAAAATTAACGACGAACCGTGTTGAAAAATAAAACGCCGAAATGACCGTGAAATGTTCAAAAAGAAATCTTGAGCCTTTGCCGCGATCGTTTCGGCATTTTTTTTCAACAGTAAACATTATGGAAAAGGGTGTATCATAAATGTTTCTTTATCTGCAATGAGCGTCGTGGTTGAGTTGGTAGCGTGACGGATTACGATGCTGAAGGTTCGGGTTCAATCCCCTGTGAGTCAACTTTTTTTTCTTCATTTTATTTTCAGAAAATTTCTAACTTACTCTCGCTTTATCTATTCTCGCCTGTCCAGGCATTATTTTTTATATCTAATTCGTATATGTTTAACAAAAAAAATGTTGCTACGGGCATCGAAGCCGCGTCGTCCGTACTCAGAGCTCGGACGCAGTGCAGCCAGATCGCGCGTAAAAGTTACCCCCTCTCTAGTCTCTTACGCTCCCATCACATCACACCATCGTAGTAGCGTGTGTCCGTGAGCGAGCGATGCTCGGACATATTCGGAAAGAGCCGAGCAAGGCGAAGCGTCCCGACCGCGCCTTCGGCTGCTACACCAATGCATGGACACTGAGCACGTTCATGTGCGGCGCCAAGCCGAAACGAAGGCTTCGAGGGAAAAAGCAATCTGAGCATGACTCGCGCGTGACGTCACCCGACGGCACGCGCGAGGCTTTTAGATGATTTCAATGCTAATTTAGTTCTTGATTCTCTGCGTTATTAATGTATACAAAAAAATGTATTGCGCACTCAGGTCGCTTATTTCTTTAGTTTATACGTTAATTTAAACATAATATATCTAAATTACAACTTATTTATCTTATATAAAATTGTTTACGCTTTACTCACACCCGTCCTTATGCCAAATAAATTATAATTCATAAAAGTAAGCGGAAATATATTTATATTCGTATTATTATATTAATTCTCATACTTTTATCAAGCGATAAAGCATTATCCCCAAAAACATGCCAATCATCCATCCGGCCGCGAATTGTAAGTACCAGAAAGTGCACATATTCTACAAGCGATGAGATGGTCCCGTTGGTAGCGTTCCTGGCTTTCTGATTTCTTATTTTTTTCCTGGAAATTTCTCCTTTTCCTATGACCTGAGTGAACGGCTGCGGAGATATTCGGAGAAAAGTTAAAGATGAAAAGAAATAAGATTTTCGTTAAAAAAATTTTATTATTATTTTTTCGGAAATTTCTTTTTTTCCTATTACCTGAGTGAACGGCTGCGGAGATAGTCGGAGAAAATTTAAAGATGAAAAAAAATGAGATTTTCGTAAAAAAAACTTGATATTATTTTTGTTCCGGAACTTTTTCTTTTTCCTATTGAGTTTGTTTGGGTTTGTTTGGAGTTTGAGTCATACAAACACAGATTTAAACAATCTAGAACATTCACATCTCCGAAATAGAAAGACGTGAGTATCTAATATTGGTAATACCATCTATAGCAAAAATCCAGATATCGAGGATACAAACTTCGAAAGTTTTGATCTCAGATAGGCAAACGAGCGATGGTCCATAATAGCGAACACCGAAATAGCGAACATCAAAGAAGTGGACGAGTTGCTTCATAATTTTCTGCCGATTTTCGCTAACACGTACGAGATTCTTTGAAAGTCTTTAAGAGGGGATATACATTTACAATGATCAAAAAATCAATTTCTTTTCTTTAAGGGATAACACGATTCTAGGAATTTGGAAAAATCGTTTTCTTTTGGCTTCAAAAATACTTTGGGGTCATAAAAACAATATGCAGTTGGTCCTGCAGCGATTTTTTTTAAGGTTGGATAAGTGTGTACAGTAGAACCTCGATTATCCGAACCTCGATCATCCGAAACCTCAATTATCCGAACGATGACTTAGTTTATCCGGAAGCTCAATTATCCGAACGTTGGCGGGAAAGATACATGGTTGCTCGCTGCCACCGCCATGAGCAACAATGAGGAACCGAACGCAACTTCTCCTTCTCAAACAGCTGCGAGACTTAGACGCTCAAAAACGCGTTGCAGCCGTTCGTCAATTAAAAATGGACGATTTTATTTTTAAAAAATGTTTTAAAAGGCATTCGACTTTTTTCAGGTCGTCCAAAAATAAAATTTAGGTCCCTTGTATCCTGGGGTATCCGAATAACCCCCATGTATGTCCCGCGACTTTTCATAGTTTTCGAGTTATGAATTTTCGAGAATTTTCGACCTGACCAATTAAAAAAAAATCTAAAAAAAGTAGAAGACTGTCGAGATTTTTTTGCAACTGCATCTTCATGAGTAGTACTTTTATGCATAAAATAATCAGCTTCGTATCTGTGATGAAAGTTATTAAAATGTTGGTCTAAAGTGAAAAATTTATGTTCGGTAAATTATGACTTAAATTTTCAACTTTAAATTAAACATCTAAACAGGTGACTTCATGGTTCCTAATTAGGCCTCAATAATGCGCCAGACTCTCAGCTTTCATAATCATTTAAAAAAAGCAGTACTTAATAGGGGTACTTTGGCTACACTTGACCTTCAAAGACAGCGAGGTGGAAAATTCTTAAAATTGGCCATCTGATTAAAAAAAATTGCCCATTTTATAATTCCTAAGGTTATTTAGTTTGTTAACTAATCAAAAATGACTGCAGGAAAGCTAAGATTTAAACATTTAGAGGTTTATTTTTTTTAGTTCAATTCAAGTTTAATGAATTTTGCGCCATCCGTTCTTGTAACGGGAACGGATCGCGTAAACGAGCTTTTACCTGATCCATGAGAACGGATCGCGCAAAATTCATTAAACTTAAATTAAACTAAAAAAATAAACCTCCAAATGTTTCAATCTTAGCTTTCCCTGCAGTCATTTTTGGTTAGTTAACAAACTAAATAGCCTTAGGAATGATAAAATGGGCAAATTTATTTTTTAATCAGATGGCTAATTATAAGAATTTTCCACCTCGCTGTCATTGAAGGTCAATTGTAGCCAAAGTAGCCCTATTAAGTACTACTCTTTTTAATGATTATGAAAGCTGATAGTCTGGCGCATTCTTAGGGCCTAATTAGGAACCATGAAGTCACCTGTTTAAATTTTTAATTTAAAGTTGAAAATTTAAGTCATAATTTACCGAACGTAAATTTTTCACTTTAGACCAACATTTTCATAACTTTCATCACAGTTACGAAGCTGATTATTTTATGCATAAAAGTACTACTCATAAAGATTCAGTGGCAAAAAAAAATCTCGATAGTCTTCTACTTTTTTAAAAGATTTTTTTTCAATTGGTCAGGTCGAAAATTCTCAAAAATGCAGTAAAAAATTCATAACTCGAAAACTATGAAAAGTCGCGCGACATACATGGGGGTTATTCGGATACCCCACGATACAAGGGACCTAAATTTTATTTTTAGACGTCAATGTTCCGGCCACCGTGTATGTATGTATATATATATATATATATATATATATATATATATATATATATATATATATATGTTTCAACGTTAATATGTATATCAAATTTTAATATATATTTATGTATTTTTTTAAATGTAAAAAGGTATTGTTGATGATCTCGTCCCAAACAAACCCACGTTTCGATTATCCGAACTTTTGATTGTCCGAACTAGTCTCGGTCCCAATTGGTTCGGATAATCGAGATTCTACTGTATACGTAAGGCAGGTTTGCAGTCACAAGAGCCTCGCGGTTGAGATATGAGCGTGCGGGCTCTGTGTGTAGACGACGCGGGTTCGATCCCCGGTAGCAATGTCTTGTTTTTTTTATTAAGCATATACGAATTAAATATCATAAATAATGCCTGAACAGGGGAGAATAGCTAAAGCGAGAGTAAGTTCGAAATTTTCTGAATATAAAATGAAGAAAAAAAAGTTGATTCACCGAGGATTGAACCCGGACCGTCAGCATCGTCATCCGTCACGCTACCAACTCAGCCACGACACTCATTGCAGATAAAGAAACATTTATGATACACCGTTTTCCATAATGTTTACTGTTGAAAAAAAATGCCGAAACGATCGCGGCAAAGGCTCAAGATTTCTTTTTGAACCTTTCACGGTCGTTTCGGCGTTTTATTTTTCAACGCGGTTCGTCGTTAATTTTTTTAACCTGCATTTTCGGCATAAACGGGCAACCGAGAGAAAGCAATGATCTCGATACATGTTTTTCACTTTGAAATTCATTTAATGCATATTCCAATCCGCAGTACGGCCACATATATGTCGAGCTCGATCGGACGGAAAACCTCGCTCCGTTCGCCTGTCGAGCGAGCGAGGGGCAGAGACTTTTCCCCCACCGAGCTACCCATTCGTGTTCACGCTGCTGCGATACCAACTTGAGCGGTGATCACGGACTCGCGCGGCTACAAGGGAATCTGCAACCTCGACAGAGGCGATGATCACGAAATCATACTCCCGAACTCGCCGCCGCGATTTAGCGCCATTTACGAGGCACGCCGAAAAGGGCCGCGTTGTGCATCTCCCCACTAATCTCTGGTCGGGCAGCCTAGACGCGTCGTGTCTGCCCTCTATCCGGTCGTGTGGAAACATTCGTTCGGTCGGTAAAAATCTCGCACCCACGGTCTTACATACAGGTCTGACAACGGCGGTAGTGGGAGTAGGCACCCTTAGCGGTTTTGCTTTTTATTCCGATTTCTGCCGCTTGGTGCGTGACAACAAGGGGAAGTAGTGGTGCGACGAAGAGAGAAATAGGTCTTCTGTCCATTTCCCTCCTGAACGCAACGCATGCGCCGTTTGCCCTAACTTAATTTACCGTACTGTCGTGTAAACTGCATAATATACGAAACCAATAAAAAAAAATGTGTTGATTAAAAAAAAGATGACTACTTTCATCGAAAAAAAACTGAAAACTTTTTGAATACATTAATTCATATCAGTACATATTACGACCATTTACATCCTTTTTTCTCCAATGTCTCACAATACATCGTTCTTCGAAATGTTTTTCGCACACTGAGACTCTTTCAGTCCCGGAATAGCATCGAGCCATTTTTTGTATCGTTCGACGTTTCTGGGCCGCGAAACACGGAGCTGCTTACAATTTTTGTACCCCGTTTTACAATTGCGAACCGCGCAGCCCGTAGCCATTTCGCAAACACTACCAAAAAAAAATCACACTTATGCGTAAAAACACGATAAAAAATGTATCACGGTAAATCGCGTAGAACCTTCTGGTATATGGTCGCAAATAAAGGTTATTTCGACAATCGCGCCACAAAAACATACGTAATCACCTTGGGCCAATTCGCCGGTAAGAGGTAAGGGGGAAACTAATTCCCCTTGCTAGTAGCGACGCGTAGCGGCGCCTCGTGAATCGAAAAGCGAAGCCGATAAGCGTGCCTACCCCCACCACGAAAATTTAGCTTCGTTGCAGGACCTGTATGTAAGACCGTGCTCGCACCTTACCAAAACTAGCCTCGCCACTCTATTTGAATTCTTACGGTTTGATATCGCATTGAAATCGTTTGATACTTTTCCATCTTTCGAAAAATCAATTCTTAAGTGCCCGCCACCTATATTGGCTAATCGAACTTTTCTCTATCAATTATTTAGTAGCGAAAAACTTGAAAATAAAAAAAAATCTGATGCATAAGTTGGAACTGCAGGCAGCGGAAGGTGATGTGGCGATGTGAATTAAAGTAACGACGCTTCACAAATTACGACAATCCTATTGTAACTACAATCTATAAAGATTTTCAAAGTTTGGAAAAATGTCGGCCGTCAGGCTCTTTCTGCAACAATATCGCATGTACACAATAAATTACATCTTAATTGATTGTGTCGTTTAGTCGAATTTAGGGTTAAAAACTTCGATGTCGTCGCAGCGTGTGATACAGAGATTAATGGGGAGATGCACAACGCGGCCCTTTTCGGCGTGCTTCGTAAATGGCGCTAAATCGCGGCGGCGAGTTCGGGAGTATGATTTCGTGATCATCGCCTCTGTCGAGGTTGCAGATTCCCTTGTAGCCGCGCGAGTCCGTGATCACCGCTAAAGTTGGTATCGCAGCAGCGTGAACACGAATGGGTAGCTCGGTGGGGGAAAAGTCTCTGCCCCTCGCTCGCTCGACAGGCGAACGGAGCGAGGTTTTCCGTCCGATCGAGCTCGACATATATGTGTGGCCGTACTGCGGATTGGAATATGCATTAAATGAATTTCAAAGTGAAAAACATGTATCGAGATCATTGTTTTCTCTCGGTTGCCCGTTTATGCCGAAAATGCGGGTTAAAAAAATTAACGACGAACCGCGTTGAAAAATAAAACGCCGAAACGACCGTGAAAGGTTCAAAAAGAAATCTTGAGCCTTTGCCGCGATCGTTTCGGCATTTTTTTTCAACAGTAAACATTATGGAAAAGGGTGTATCATAAATGTTTCTTTATCTGCAAGGAGCGTCGTGGCTGAGTTGTAGCGTGACGGATTATGATGCTGAACGTCCGGGTTCAATTCTCGGTGAATAAACTTTTTTCTCTTCATTTTATATTCAGAAAATTTCGAACTTACTCTCGCTTTAGCTATTCTCGCCTGTTCAGGCATTATTTATGATATTTAATTCGTATATGCTTAATAAAAAAAAACAAGACATTGCTACCGGGGATCGAACCCGCGTCGTCTACACTCAGAGCCCGCACGCTCATATCTCAACCGCGAGGCCCTTGTGACTGCAAACCTGCCTTACGTATACAGTAGAATCTCGATTATCCGAACCAATTGGGACCGAGACTAGTTCGGACAATCAAAAGTTCGGATAATCGAAACGTGAGTTTTTTGGGACGAGATCATCAACAACACGTTTTTACATTTAAAAAAATACATAAATATATATTAAAATTTGACATACATATTAACATTGATATATATGGGTCATTCCATGTCAAATCGACAAATTTTTTACCTGACCCCCTTTGATTTCGCTGAAAATTTTCTATCTTTTTCTACCCCCCGAAAGTTATTTTTCAGAATTTTTTCAAATTTTTTTTCCCGACTCAAAAAAAGTTATGACATTTTGAAAAAAACCGCTCTTTTATTTTTAAATGGCCAGAACTTTTTCAAAAATTGACCGTTTGGGAACTTTTTTTTTCAAAATTTTTGTTTTTAAATGTAGTTTTCGAAAAAAAATATGAAA
Source organism: Ophion slaviceki (assembly GCA_944452715.1). Taxonomy (NCBI): domain Eukaryota; kingdom Metazoa; phylum Arthropoda; class Insecta; order Hymenoptera; family Ichneumonidae; genus Ophion; species Ophion slaviceki. Next base: position 27,518,406 of record OX101783.1, read on the forward strand.
AAATTTTCAGAATCCCAGATATATGAAATATTTTAGTTTTTTTGAAAAAACCGTAATTTTCTCAAAGTCCGACCGTTTTTTTTTTTTTTTTTTGCTCTAAAAATACTTCAACTAATTCTGCAATGATCCCCGTTAATCAAAAGATGTGACGACAATCGCTTCTAATTTTTTTTCTTGATTATAAAAAAAATTTTGTTGAATTTTTGCTGAATTTATATAACTTTGTTATGAAATTTTTTTTATTTCCTCGTGAAACCTCAAAAGTTAAAAAATAAAATTTTATTGGAGAATTTCAAGTGATTATCGTCCAAGAAATTGTTATTTAAAAAAAAAAAATAATTTTTTTCTCTCATTGACGTTATTTTTTTACTCTTATGGACGTTTTTTTTTGGTACTGAAATATGACAACTTAACGTCATTTTGGTACTGAAACATGACAAAATAACGTCAATGAGAGAAAAAAATTATTTTTTTTTTTTAAATAACAATTTCTCGGACGATAATCACTTGAAATTCTCCAATAAAATTTTATTTTTCAACTTTTGAGGTTTCACGAGGAAATAAAAAAAATTTCATAACAAAGTTATATAAAATCAGCAAAAATTCAACAAAATTTTTTTTATAATCAAGAAAAAAAATTAGAAGCGATTGTCGTCACATCTTTTGATTAACGGGGATCATTGCAGAATTAGTTGAAGTATTTTTAGAGCAAAAAAAAAAAAAAAAACGGTCGGACTTTGAGAAAATTACGGTTTTTTCAAAAAAACTAAAATATTTCATATATCTGGGATTCTGAAAATTTTTTCATATTTTTTTTCGAAAACTACATTTAAAAACAAAAATTTTGAAAAAAAAAAAGTTCCCAAACGGTCAATTTTTGAAAAAGTTCTGGCAATTTAAAAATAAAAGAGCGGTTTTTTTCAAAAATTCATAACTTTTTTTGAGTCGGGAAAAAAAATTTGAAAAAATTCTGAAAAATAACTTTCGGGGGGTAGAAAAAGATAGAAAATTTTCAGCGAAATCAAAGGGGGTCAGGTAAAAAATTTGTCGATTTGACATGGAATGACCCATATATATATATATATATATATATATATATATATATATATATATATATATATATATATATATATATATATATACACGGTGGCCGGAACATTGACGTCTAAAAATAAAATTTAGGTCCCTTGTATCGTGGGGTATCCGAATAACCCCCATGTATGTCGCGCGACTTTTCATAGTTTTCGAGTTATGAATTTTTTACTGCATTTTTGAGAATTTTCGACCTGACGAATTGAAAAAAAATCTTTAAAAAAAGTAGAAGACTATCGAGATTTTTTTTGCAACTGAATCTTTATGAGTAGTACTTTTATGCATAAAATAATCAGCTTCGTAACTGTGATGAAAGTTATGAAAATGTTGGTCTAAAGTGAAAAATTTACGTTCGGTAAATTATGACTTAAATTTTCAACTTTAAATTAAACATCTAAACAGGTGACTTCATGGTTCCTAATTAGGCCCTAAGAATGCGCCAGACTGTCAGCTTTCATAACCATTAAAAAGAGTAGTACTTGATAGGGCTACTTTGGCTACAATTGACCTTCAATGACAGCGAGGTGGAAAATTCTTATAATTACCCATCTGATTAAAAAAAAAATGTGCCCATTTTATCATTCCTAAGGCTATTTAGTTTGTTAACTAACCAAAAATGACTGCAGGGAAAGCTAAGATTGAAACATTTGGAGGTTTATTTTTTTTAGTTTAATTTAAGTTTAATGAATTTTGCGCGATCCGTTCTCATGGATCAGGTAAAAGCTCGTTTACGCGATCCGTTCTCGTTACAAGAACGGATGGCGCAAAATTCATTAAACTTGAATCGAACTAAAAAAAAATAAACCTCTAAATGTTTAAATCTTAGCTTTCCTGCAGTCATTTTTGGTTAGGTAACAAACTAAATATCCTTGGGAATGATAAAATGGGCAATTTTTTTAAATCAGATGGCTAATTTTAAGAATTTTCCACCTCGCTGTCTTTGAAGGTCAATTGTAGCCAAAGTACCCCTATTAAGTACTGCTTTTTTTAAAAATGATTATGAAAGCTGAGAGTCTGGCGCATTCTTGAGACCTAATTAGGAACCATGAAGTCACCTGTTTAGATGTTTAATTTAAAGTTGAAAATTTAAGTCATAATTTACCGAACATAAATTTTTCACTTTACACCAACATTTTAATAACTTTCATCACAGTTACGAAGCTGATTATTTTATGCATAAAAGTACTACTCATGAAGATTCAGTTGCAAAAAAAATCTCGACAGTCTTCTACTTTTTTTTTAGATTTTTTTTAAATTGGTCAGGTCGAAAATTCGTAACTCGAAAACTATGAAAAGTCGCGGGATATACATGGGGGTTATTCGGATACCCAAGGATACAAGGGACCTAAATTTTATTTTTGGACGTCAATGTTCCGCCCACCCTGTATATTTATATACGTGTGTGTGTGCGTGCGCGCGCACGCGCGCGCGCGCGCGCGCGTGTGTGTGTGTGTGTGTGTGTGTGTGTGTGTGTGTGTGTGTTTTAAGCACCTGAAAAAAGTCGAGTGCCTTTTAAAATATTTTTTAAAAATAAAATCGTCCATTTTCAATTGACGAACGGCTGCAACGCGTTTTTGAGCGTCTAAGTCTCGCAGCTGTTTGAGAAGGAGAAGTTGCGTTGGGTTGCTTATTGTTGCTCACGGTGGTGGCAGCGAGCAACCATGTATCTTTCGCGCCAACGTTCGGATAATTGAGCTTCCGGATAAACTAAGTCATCGTTCGGATAATTGAGGGTTCGGATAATTGAGGGTTCGGATGATCGAGGTTCGGATAATCGAGGTTCTACTGTACACACTTATCCAACCTTAAAAAAAATCGCTGCAGGACCAACTGCATATTGTTTTTATGACCCCAAAGTATTTTTGAAGCCAAAAGAAAACGATTTTTCCAAATTCCTAGAATGGTGTTATCCCTTAAAGAAAAGAAATTGATTTTTTTATCATTGTAAATGTATATCCCCTCTTAAAGACTTTAAAAGAATCTCGTACGTGTTAGCGAAAATCGGCAGAAAATTAGGAAGCAACTCGTCCACTTCTTTGATGTTCGCTATTTCGGTGTTCGCTATTATGGACCATCGCTCGTTTGCCTATCTGAGATCAAAACTTTCGAAGTTTGTATCCTCGATATCTGGCTTTTTGCTATAGATGGTATTACCAATATTAGATACTCACGTCTTTCTATTTCGGAGATGTGAATGTTCAAGATTGTTTAAATCTGTGTTTGTATGACTCAAACTCCAAACAAACCCAAACAAACTCAATAGGAAAAAGAAAAAGTTCCGGAAAAAAAATAATATCAAGTTTTTTTTACGAAAATCTCATTTTTTTTCATCTTTAAATTTTCTCCGAATATCTCCGCAGCCGTTCACTCAGGTAATAGGAAAAAAAGAAATTTCCGAAAAAAATAATAATAATAAAAAGTTTTTTAACGAAAATCTCATTTCTTTTCATCTTTAACTTTTCTCCGAATATCTCCGCAGCCGTTCACTCAGGTCATAGGAAAAGGAGAAATTTCCAGGAAAAAAATAAGAAATCAGAAAGCCAGGAACGCTACCAACGGGACCATCTCATCGCTTGTAGAATATACGCGGTACTTACAATTCGCGGCCGGATGGATGATTGGCGTGTTTTTGGGGATAATGCTTTATCGCTTGATGAAAGTATGAGAATTAATATAATAATACGAATATAAATATATTTCCGCTTACTTTTATGAATTATAATTTATTTGGCATAAGGATGGGTGTGAGTAAAGCGTAAACAATTTTATATAAGATACATAAGTTGTAATTTAGATATATTATTATGTTTAAATTAACGTATAAACTAAAAAAATAAGCGACCTGAGTGCGCAATACATTTTTTTGTATACATTAATAACGCAGAGAATCAAGAACTAACTTAGCATTGAAATCATCTAAAAGCCTCGCGCGTGCCGTCGGGTGACGTCACGCGCGAGTCGTGCTCAGATTGCTTTTTCCCTCGAAGCCTTCGTTTCGGCTTGGCCGCACATGAACGTGCTGCTCAGCGTCCATGCATTGGTGTAGCAGCCGAAGGCGCGGTCGGGACGCTTCGCCTTGCTCGGCTCTTTCCGAAGATGTCCGAGCATCGCTCGCTCACGGACACACGCTACTACGATGTGTGATCGGCGCGTAAGAAACTAGAGAGGGGGTAACTTTTACGCGCGATCTGGCTGCACTGCGTCCGAGCTCTGAGTACGGACGGCGCGGCTTCGATGCCCGTAGCAACATTTTTTTTTGTTATACATATATGAATTAAATATAAAAAATAATGCCTAGACAGGCGAGAATAGATAAAGCGAGAGTAAGGTAGAAATTTTCTGAATATAAAATGAAGAAAAAAAAGTTCATTGACCGAGGATTGAACCCGGACCTTCAGCATCGTAATCCGTCACGCTACAACTCAGCCACGACGCTCATTGCAGATAAAGAAACATTTATGATACACCCTTTTCCATAATGTTTACTGTTGAAAAAAAATGCCGAAACGATCGCGGCAAAGGCTCAAGATTTCTTTTTGAACCTTTCACGGTCGTTTCGGCGTTTTATTTTTCAACGCGGTTCGTCGTTAATTTTTTTAACCCGCATTTTCGGCATAAACGGGCAACCGAGAGAAAACAATGATCTCGATACATGTTTTTCACTTTGAAATTCATTTAATGCATATTCCAATCCGCAGTACGGCCACACATATATGTCGAGCTCGATCGGACGGAAAACCTCGCTCCGTTCGCCTGTCGAGCGAGCGAGGGGCAGAGACTTTTCCCCCACCGAGCTACCCATTCGTGTTCACGCTGCTGCGATACCAACTTTAGCGGTGATCACGGACTCGCGCGGCTACAAGGGAATCTGCAGCCTCGACAGAGGCGATGATCACGAAATCATACTCCCGAACTCGCCGCCGCGATTTAGCGCCATTTACGAAGCACGCCGAAAAGGGCCGCGTTGTGCATCTCCCCATTAATCTCTGTGTGATACATGGCCTTATGCTCGTTCCGAGATGGAGCTTCGCGAAGCCGCCACATGTGCCGTGTGGCAGCATACCCGCATCGTGCCTTTGTGGACTTATGCCGAAAAACATATATTACTCTTTGCCCATATTTTTGGCAGTTTTTCTTTAAAAAAATATGAAAATTTGAAACATAACGCTTCGATAGCAAGATAAAGAATGGCGTGAAGTATGTTGTGTCAAAATTTGAGACGGACAGCTTGAAATCTCTCCCTTTGAGAGTGTACAGAGTTTTGATAAACAACATTTCGAGACAAACGCGTTTAAGGGATAACACCACTCTAGGATTTTGGAAAAGTCCTTTTTTTGCTTAAAAAATACTTTGGGCCATAAAAACAATATGCAATTGGTCCTGTAGCGAAAACATTTTTTTTAAAGATTTAATTATCGATTTTGCCGCAGCGCCTCGGTTTTGCCGCAGCGCCTCGGACTTCTTTCAGGCGCCTCGTACAATAACTTTAAACGCGTTTTTTCGAAACCAATTTTTTCAAACTGGGAGGACGCATTACTTGGACACCGTAGCATCCCGGGAAAAATGGACATATATAAACATGAACAATCATGTATGATCTTGTCATAAACGATCATGATCGAAATTTGTCTCTATATAATCATATATAGTCATCTATATAATCTCTATATAATCTCTATATAATCTCTATATAATCATATATAATCTCTATATAGTCTCTATATAATCATATATAGCCCCATATGATCACATGTAGTCATATATATGGCTATTTATTACTATATATAATTATATAGAGACAAATTTCGTTCATGATAATTTATGACAAGATCATACACGATTATTCATGTTTATATATGTCCATTTTTTCCCGGGTATACAGATACAAATGTATAAATACTTTTTTTTATAATACAAGTGTAAAATATGATTATATGAAGAAGTACAATATGTGTTGACCTATTTGTGATATTATGCTGGTGAATAAATAATACCGAGAAAAAATGTTTATAATTTGTATATATTAACAATTATTTAAATCACCATTTTAGTACGTTGATAATAAAACAATACAATATTATCAGCATCACATGCTGATTTTGCTGTTTATAGACAGTATTATATGAAAAACGGCACGCAGTATACATGATCCTATGTAATATCAAAATAGTCTGTAGTGGTATTATATATGTAATAATGTCCATGATCATATATGTTTTCGTTATTATATACGTTCAAATATGGTTGTTGCGGATAATTACGATTACATATATGATTATATATGACACCAAAATAGTTTGTATATCATATATAGGTTCATATACATGGTCTCATATACAATTATATATACAACCATATGTTCATGTACGAGTTCAGAGTACAATCTTCTGAACATACATGATCATATATGAGCATAGATGGCCCACAAGTAAAAAAAATAAATACTATACATGGTAATCTATCTACATATACGATCATTCATGATGTCATGTTAAGGCATATATAATTGTATATAATGTTACATATGAGTATAAATAATTTTATATGATTACATATGTCCATTTTTTCACGGGATGGATCGATTTGAAATTTTCATAGTAGCTTCACAATTACATTCTCTATGGGAGTCCGTAGCCGTTTTTTTTTAAATTAAATGTAAACTTTTTTTTTTATAAACAATTCACTGCTTTTTGGACAAAAAATAGATTTATTTCTTTCAAAGTGCGCCATTTTTCCAAAATTTTATTTTAAAAATCCCTACGTAGTCCCATACCTGATAATATATAGATTACAATTTTTTTTTGGTTTTTGTTCCAGATCTTATACTTTACGAGAAAACCGTCCTCCCGTGAAGCTATTTGTGAAAAACTCGTTTTTCAAGATTGGCTCTGTCGCCGTCATTTTGCATGAAAATTATAATAAATTCAGTAGAGCGAAAATTCACAAGAGTCCGAGAACGAAGATGAGGAAGAGGACGAAGATTCGGATTCCGACGAGTGCACCGACGTCGAGAAGGAATCATTTAAGCGTTTAAGAAGGATGTATAGATGGACATTTAATTGTATCGCAATAATAATGTATACTACATTATCGCTTTGCGTCGTGCTGGTACGTCCGCGTTGAACGCGTGATCATTTTGAGTGATTTCTACATTACCGAAAAAAGCCTTGTCGTTTTTCAAAGAGAATTAAACAAAATATTGTAGTAATTTGGCGGTCCTGGGGGTTCTTCACGTTGCGCGCTGAGCCTCTCTCAATTTTACGATGAAATAAATAACGAAGAAGTAGAAAATCTCGACAATCGAGACGAAACTGCAACCAAGAAAGAGACCGAAAACGCCACCCAGGGAGGCTGAAATCAAATCGTTCAGAATCCTTTTGCATATCATTTCACGTAAATCTTGTTGAGATCCTAAAAAATAAATTGTCTTGTGCAAATCCTCACGTGGCTTAGGTGTAATATTTATCGCTAAACCGTCCAACCGTGATCCCCATTATTTTCCATTTTCCCCGTTTCGCGTTATGTATCAATTGGTTTATCCATTAGACTAAATTGTCTTTCCGATTTTTTTTTCTTTACCCTTGTTGATTCTAATCGAGTCGATTCGTAATTAATTGATTCATTTTGATTATCTTTGCATTTACAAATTCCAGTCGATTGTCGCAATTTTCAGTGAATAAAACGGCATCCTACTCGTCGCTTCGACAGTTGTTGCGTTTATTCTAACTGATGCGAGTACAAAATTCCACGAAATGAATTTCCACAGGAAAATCGACGTTTTATTGTACTCACAGACGAGATTGATCCAAGAGAGGACGACTTCGCGACGTTCCAACATCGCCGACTGATCCGAGTATGTGATGTGCACGGCAGTCGCGTTAGGAATTTTGCTGACTTTTCGACTGTGAAAAGATAACGATTCGATAGTGCTGGAGAATATTCTTTTTCAGCCGAAATGACACACGATTCCGCCGGTCGAGAAATCTATGAAAATTGTTTTGAACTTTTACGAAAAAAAAAACGCTCGAATCGAATGACGTGAAATTTCCCAGTCGACGTCTCATTGTTAGAGGAAGGTGCCACTTCTGCCCGATACTCGCAATTTTGAAAAACGAATTACAGACTCACAAGGAACATCACTTGACTGTCCACCTTCGATTTTGTTGAAACTCAAAGGTGTCGTGAATTTAACCATTTTATGTCGTATGAAAAGTGACTCACTCATAAAATTAATTACACGTCTATTTAGTGTGAATATCGAGCTGTTAGATTTTTTTTCGATGTACAAAATTCCCGACTACCAATATTTTCTTTTGTTATCTTTTTTTAGGCGCTCGGAGGCGTGACATTTAGCATCCACAATTTTTTACCTAGAACAAAAAACAAAAATTCTCGTCAATCTACATTAGAATACCTAGAGAAGTACGTACGGAATTAAAAAAATATTGTTTTATTCAAAAGTTGTAGGTATTCGAACTTAAGAAATGAATTTTCAGTGAAAAATTTTGTTATAACTGCTCATAAACTGCTCATAAAATGAAAAGTTGTCGATTAATCAGAAATTCCGTACGTACTTCTCTGCGAAATGCAATTAGGAACATAACTTTGAAATTTGAAGTAAGTCGAGTGAAAATTGTTGAAGTTATTTGTCACGCCAATTGGAAAAAAGCTGTTTCGAGAAGTTTTGAATAGTCGGTTGTACATCGAAAAAGAAAAAAATTCTAACAGCTTGACATTCATACTAAATAGATGTGTAATTACTTTTATGAGTGAATCACTTTTTCATACGAAAAAAATTGTTAAGTTCGCACATGATTTTATACCCGTTACTGTGGCCTAAGGCCTTAAGAGAGGTGAACCACCCCTTAATTTTTTTTCCAACACTTCTATAGTGGATTTTTTAATCGCTTTATATTAGAAAAAGTATGGTTTACGTTTCATTCAGATCAGCGGACAGCGGGTTACACTGCAAAGTCCTCCCTTGACAGGCCTTTCGTTGGGGGGTGTTTTCCTTTACCTCCTTGAAACTATTTTTCCGCCGATAAAATAATACGTGGTTCATAGTTTTCAAGGCATCACATATATGAGTTTCAACAAAATCAAAAGCGGACACTGAAGTGATGTTCCTTGTCAGCCAGGAAAATCTATATTCCAACCAGTTTAGGAAGTGATCTTTGACCGAATCACAGCAGCCATGCAAGTCGAAGAGAAGTAGCACCTGGCCATACTAGAAACACGTATTTTGAAGCTCGAATCATTGCATTCTGTGAAATAAATACCCGAGAAAAGTTCGGAAACATGATGATGTTGATGATGACAATGAACATTATTGATGATTGTGACAGAATGCGTGGGCGTTTTTCACTAACACAGAGTACGCATTGTTTATGTATACGGCGGAAAGATGACATTTGCGGAAGGCAGCAGGTGCTACATTGCTAAAAATCGGTGTCGACTTTTTCGTAGCGCGTGTCATTTCGTGTACAGATGTGCAACGCTATTTTGGCCAGTGGACTCACTAAAACTCGGACGGATTGAATTGAGGAGCGTTGAGGGGCAACGCCGTGGTGACCAAGGAATAAATCGTGCTCTCGCAATCAGGCAAGCACTGACAGAAGGGTCCTCGCAACGTCAGGGAATGCGCCTTCTGTTTGACTCGGGTAAGACACGATATGTCACTAATGTTGCAAATTCTCTGACGGCTATCGACTGACGAGGAGAAGAAAGGTAGGCAACCGCAAAATTGAAAGAACGCTTTTTCGCGACACTTCACGTAACAATTGTCGGCTCGATAAAAACCATCGGCATTTATTGATCTTCTGCAGTCACGATCCTCACGCTTCATCCTCAAAACTTCCGGGCTCGCTGTCAAATGTCGCCCGTATAAACGCGCAACGGTCTCCTCTCCCTTTCCCACGACGAACTCCAGGGACGACGGACCCGGATAAGTTTTCTTCTCGTGGATGATAACTCTGACACCGTCACCATACATCATCGACGAAATACGGTCGGTCAGATCGTTAAATTTAAGCAGGAACGACAGAATGTAGTGACCTCCAAAACTCACGCTGTAATAATCACGATCTGTGGAATTCCATCTGTGAAACACGAAGAACATGGTTCTCTTCGTTGATAACGCTTTTCTTTAGAATGTTTTAGCCTAGATCTGCGAGGCAGATTATCCGCGACTTGATCCGCGCTTTTTCAGAATCTCTTCAGAGAAAGAAAAACCAATTGAATAAAAAAATATATATTGGTTGATCCAAATGAATGCTGCTGCGGAGGGCCACCGATATATGAGATTGTTACAATACTATAAAATATTGGTAAATGTGATTGATTCAAGTAACATGTTATTTTATTTGAAAAAGCTCTTCTGTTCTCTGAATATCTACATTATCCTCAAATAAAATTATATTCTATTGAAATCATTCTATATACAATCCGTAGATGTATGGATGAAATATTTAAGCGGTTGCTGCAACATTTTTTATTTCGTACAAAAATATAATCAATAGAATTCATTATTTCTCTGCTGCATCGAAACGAATATGCCATGGGACGTAAGTTTTTCAATTTGTTTTAAATCTTAAATAAAAAGTGAGCATTAGAATGATCATCGACGATAATAGTGGAGAGAATATCAGACATCCAATGGAATATTCATGGAGAGAATATCAGATATTGAACTGATAAGAACAGATACTACACTTTGATCTTAGCCACAGGCCAAGAAGCGATACTCTTTAGAGTTTCTCCGGCGTTTAAGTAGATTTTCGGTTCGCGCTACGCTTACGAGAAACGAGCGCGCGTGCGGCTTCTAGCGGTTACTCCGAAAACTACGGGATTCCTCACACCTATAATTTCGGTGGCGCGCGGCCGTGATTTGGTTGAATTTTTTTCCACCAAATACGCAAGAAACAAATTTCATTTTCGCATAATTTTTCAACCAATTCAGACATTTGCTTAATATTTTTCAATGAAAATAAAATATTCATATTTTAACGAATAATGTACTCGGAAATCAATATCGGATCCAGTGAAAAAAAATAACATATTTAGTCAATAGAAATTTTATCTGAATCAAACGAGCGAAATTCAATTTTTCTTGTGTACTCGAATCAACAATATTCATGTTACGAATTGAAACGCTTTTTTTGTTCGTTGCAGAAAATGCATTCAAAACTATATAATTTGTTCGCGATAATTTTTTAGATAGTTTCAATAATATATTGTTCTCGGCTAACAATATATCTTTTGAATGAATAAAAAAAACTTTCAATTTTATCATGATATTAAAGTCAATAGCGTTTTGTTTGGACTAATAAATCCGATTATTTCGACGAACAATTTTACAATTGAATCAACGAAATTTCATTCAATAACACCAATGATATTGGATCAATGATTGTTTTTTCTCAGTGTTCAGGTGCCTAGATTAGAATATGTTTCACGAAACAATGTAGTGAAATTTATGGAGATTCGGAAGTCCAACTATTATTGGACATTGAGCCTTAAGGTTTTCCATTCATGAACCCGAATATTTAAGGGGAGGTACCTGAGTAAACGGCAAGAAAAACAGGTAAACTTCGGGAATTTTTATCTCAAAAACTAATGTTTTGATTGGATCCGGGTTTTTTAATTGGAGAATATGTACATTGAGGTATGTTTAGGAATTTTTTAAAATAAATTCGTTGACTGGAAGTGATTCAAACGCGATTATCCCGAAACATAGTTTTTAAAGTCGGTGCCAGATGTATCTCGAAAACGGCTTGTCCGATTTTGTCCAAATTTGGATACAATATTCTTCGATTGTTTTGCTCGTTCGCCACGTACGATTTTTTGGAAGTTTTCATTTTTGTCGGAATTGCGACCGTTTTAATTTAACATTCGTTTTTCGTTCGCAATTTCCGACGATTTTGGATTGCATGCACATTACATAAAAAAGCAATGGTTCAATCAAATGAAAAACCCCTACGTGGCGAACGAGAAAAACTATCGAAGAATATTGTATCCACATTTGGACAAAATCGGACAAGCCGTTTTCGAGATACATCTGGCACCGACTTTGAAAACTATGTTTCGAGATAATCGCGTTTGAATCGCTTCCAGTCAACAAATTTATTCTCAAAAATTCCTAAACATACCTCAATGTACATATTTTCCAATTAAGAAAAAACCCGGATCCAATCGGAACATTAGTTTTTGGGATAAAAATTCCCGAAGTTTACCTGTTTTTCTCGCCATTTACTCGGGTACCTCCCCTTAACAATTAACCGATTTTTGTCTATAATCAAGTAGAAATACACGACAGTATACTGGTAAAACTTCAAGCCGAGTTACCGAATTTTTACCGAAAAGTTACGACTCGAAAAATCGTCTCATTTAAGGGGTTATCCCCACTTGCGATTTAGATAAAATCCATTTTTTTATTGCATTTTTTTGAAGTATAAGTATCCGGGCCCATACTTCTGTATGCGCCCGGAATAGATGACTACGTAAGTTTATAAAAAAAATATTTTCTTCGTGTAAACTGAAATTGAAACTTTAAACACGTTTTTCTCAAAATGGCATTTCTGAAGTCGGTGACCAAGCTTACTCGAACACTAATGAACCGATCTTCTTGAAATTTTGCAGGCTTATTTAATACATAAAAATGTAGTCTTTAATCGTTCGATTTTTTTTCGAAAAAAAATGGCCGTTTTATAGCCAAGAAACGGCCGTTTTTTTTCGTTAAAATCGAACCATTAACTTTGACTGTCCGCCATTTTGTGAAAAATGAATATTTTTTAAAATCCTTCGATTAAAGACTAGTTTATACTTATATTTGACTAAATCTATCCGCATTTTTTTTTCAGATGATCTACTTCGCCGCAATGTTGGTCACCGCAAACCGTGTATATAAAAACATTATTTCATTCACGGCCATTTGCCACTAAACAATGTAATATTTTTCAATAAAAAAATTACTGTAAGTTCTTCAAGATGTGTTCTTTAAGATGGTATATTGATCGATTTAAAAAGTTTTGTAGTTTTCTCTCAAAAAATTCATGAAAAAGGCCTTTTTGCGCTACAAGTGGGGGTAACGCCTTAAACGTTTGCTCTGCAATGTGCAAAATGGGCTCCATTGACCGTTAGTAAAAGACATTTGGTATGTGAGAACGATGCTCATTTGCATTAACGCCTTACATCCCTTTGAATGATCGGAAAACAAACCTGTTTCACATATTTGTAGGCAATGTAGAACCTCGCTTATCCGAGGTAATATGGGGAGAGTGTACCTCGGATAAGTGCAATCTCGGATAATACGGAGAACAAAGTAGCAATATACTCCACGCATAAGCATAGCAGATTATTCCGTTTTATCCGAGAATACACCTCGGATAATGCGGAGGGCCCGGATGTGTTGGGTGACTCGGATAATGTGGAACGTCGGTTAATCGAAGGTCGGATCAAGGAGATTGTAGTACTGTACTCAAATCAATATTTCATTTCCAAAAAAAAAAAAATAGCAAATGGCGGCCTAGTGGCCGGTACAAAGAAAACCTTTTTCTAGGCCCTCTACGGGCGAACTCTTTGGAGACGCACATAAGCACTTTGACTAAAAATAACTTTTTTTTGTGATCTGCATAAGTTTTGCCAGCGAAGTACACACTATTAATGCCAAATATTGATTTTGGGAAATTTGGCACCATTTTGAAAAAAGTCGCATTTTCGACTGGAAAAAGATCTTAATTTTTTAAATAAAAACCGAAGTTGTTAATCGATCGTGAAAATCGTGGCTACTTCGCTAGAAAATCTAACTACGAAGCTACCGTTGAAATTTGAAGTCTGTCAGTTGAAAATTGTAGGAGCTACGAGTCCGCCGGTTTTTCGAAACATGGTTTCTTGAAAAAGGCGTTTCAAGTTTTATAACCATTTTTTCGAACCATATGATTCTTGGAATGTTTATACATCATTCAAGGCAATGAAAAAAACAATCATTTTTTTCCTAAGGTATATAAAGCTTTTGATACTCAAACTATTGTGTAAAACAAAACACGTTGCCATTGGGTTTTGAAAAAGGGGTAATCTGAATTTTTACAAAATCTCAGAACGAAACGCGAATCCTTAAAAAAAATCTCACAAAGCAGCACATCGTTCTGAGGGGCGTTGTGATTTTAGAAAATGATCGGCATAACTTATTCGCTACCCTAAAAAACTGAAAATATGTTTTTCTCCATCATTAGCAAAAAAAGTAGGTCAAAATTGAAAAGTGTCCATATTGCTTAAGGTATTCTGCATGCCTACCTTTTTGAAAACTATTTAACGTTCAATTGACTCGAATGTATCGTACGGAAAACTTTTCATCGAATTTATTTAATCGGAGGTATATATGCGTATTAATCCGTGTACCTGCGTGTATCCTTCATGTAGGCGTAGTTGAAAGAACAGCAGAGCCCGTAAGGCGTGTAACTCGGTTTTATTAAATTTTCGCAATTCTTCGGTTCACCTTCGAACTGGCACATTACGATGAAATCGCTGCACGATGGGCTCACCAGTTCGAACAGTTCGGCCAGTGTCATTTTATTCAATAAAAGTATTCTGTCCAGTGCATACATTTCCCTCTCGAATTGATTGCTCGGTAATATCCCGATCCACAGAAATTTGAGATTCTTTTGGAAATCCTCCATCGTTATGCCGAAAGGCATGCGTCTGGAATGACGATAACTATGAGAACTGATGACGATAACAGTTGCACACAACGCAGCTATATTAATTACTATCTATCTAAGCCAAGATTTGGATGATTGACCACTCAGCCGGAATCATTATAAAATTATCGATTCTGGTGAAGTATTTGAAAGTGTGCGTTAAGAAGATGCGTTACATGAGTTTTTTCGCCCTCAAACCGTTGAACCGATGAAGGGTCGCCACATCGGAATGGCAGAATGTAACTGCCGGCAATTCGAGATTCCAGCTTGGATACTGATTGCTCACAACCAACGTGCGCATATTAGCCATTTCGTGTTTTTCGTAAAATTTATTAGCCAACTGCCAAGCGGCTATAATCGAGAGGACAAGGATCGCGAACCACACGAATCTGTAAATGTCAAATTTCCCGGTAGACTGTGCGCGATGATGCCTCACCGGAGTCGTATCTTACCTTCCAACTTTGGATTTTGCCTGTGTCGTGTACTTGATGCCGTGGATCGTTGATTGTGACGAAAATTCGCCGTAAACGTGTCCCATAATTTTCCAGATACTGCTCGGGCCCACGCGTTCATCCTGAATAGCGATCTTGTTGTCACTGAAGTTCCTGGATCTCATTGATGAGAAAAAGGAGCCCTAATCGACTCTTTCTCTGTACGAGATCCGGGAAGACTAATGTCAAACGCTCACCTCCTCGAGACGCGAAAGGGTGAGAATTGACCGCCAAAAAATCGATACAAGCACCATTTTTTTATTGCAGTACGAGTCACTGTAGTTACAAAAGTATTTATCTGATTTCCACCTGACACGCATGTATGTCCGGTGCGTTTGTCATCGCGTGAACGCGCTATTCCACGTCGGATAGACCTGCTCGATCATTTGGTGTGTTTTTTCCTCCGCGTATGTGCTAGGGTAAAAACTCCTTGGTACGTGAAAAACAATTTGCATTTATGTTTTTCCTCTATTGTTTCGGTAACCGATGAACTAAATACATCATTTACGTTAAATCAAGGCGCCAAATTACTCGATAATTATTCAAATCATTCAAGTAGCCGGTACTATAATTGATGAACCTGTGAACTGTGAATCGTACATACCTAACAGTTATATCGAGGGAAATTTTACTGGGCATATTCAAAATTTAATGCCTACTTTTATGGGACGATCCAACCGTGCTGAAGCATGTCTATTTTCATTTATAATTTCCCATGATGTGCTCTATCGTTTGCATACAATATTCGGAAAACAGAATATCTTTGAAACTGTGTCTCAAAAAAAGGATTAAGGGATGGGCTACTGTGACGACCTGTAAACATAAACGTCAGGGTTATTTACAGAAATTAACTTTGAAGGAATAAGTAAAATCAATGAAAAATCGTTCGGACATTTATTTGTATGTAGATTAACAAAGTTAATCAAATTTCGTTAAAAATATTAATAATTAAAGAAGTCATAAACACTCTCGTGAGGGACCTTTAAACGTGCGAGGATACACTCAACGGTGTATTTGATTTTGGCCACCCGTTTTATCTTCAACAAAAAAAAACGAGTTTTTTCTCTCAGAATAGATAACATTGGCTAAGACTTGAACGAGCTTTTTTTTGTTATCGTATTTCAATCATTAAGAAATATTATTTTTTACTAGCTTTTTTAGGATAAATGGCATCTTTATCGATAATGACTAATTTAAAAAATGTTAAGAAGAAAAACGTCGGTTAAGAATAAACTATTATTACATTGATCAAGTGTACTTAATTTCACGTCAATCCGTTTATGAGATGTCGAGCATTCGTGTATGCCGTTTTGAAAAACATAGTTTCGAGAAAAACGCGTTTAAAGTTTTGCTAGCAATTCTATGGTTGTAATCATAAGTTTACTTCCAATCTGCGACTCCTGCACCATATGTTGGACCTTTCTCTTCAATTTGAGTTGCCTCAACCGACGAACGAGAGTTTCGAAATTTTCAGAGCAGCCTGACCCCTTAAAAGACGCCCGCCGCAGTGAAATCCATGTAAATGAAGTTTGCATCGTTGCTATCCAACGGTTTCATTTTTTTTTTCGATTTTGTTTGGTTGGTCCGGTGGCCGTAAATATTTTTTATTCATTTTACCATATTTTTTTAGCAACTAGAGCCGAACTGACCAAGAAAAAGATAGGAAATTACAAAATCGAAAAAAAAAATGAAACCGTTGGATAGCAACGATGCAAACTTCATGTACATGTGAAATCCCAGATAATACTCGTGCGGTTTACTTGATTTTCCGTATATCTTTAGAATATATATTTATTAACAAAGATATCTGTAAGATTAAATCATTTTTTTAAATGTTGTCAGAGCATCGTGTGTAAGGAGCCGGTCATTCCGCACACTTGGGTGATCGACCATCCATTTTTTCTCATCCGCTGAACAAGATGAACTCGACAGGCTCCGACAAACAGAATAGCCATGCGAAATAATTAATGAATGAATGCTTCAAACCAATTTGGTGAAGGGCCTTTCGTGTGAGGCTGAACAACTTTGATAATTGTTTACCTTCTTTTAGTAATTTTTAGACATAGCTTCGTTAATATACTTGCTCACGATAAGCCGAAAATCGAGCAAATCACATCAGTACCTTTTTTTTTACAATCGTCAATATTTCCACCGTTTTTTTAGCTTTCACCGTCGTGTACGCTCTTAACAAGAAAAGGGTTTTTAATGAACTACATTTTAATTATAATTTGCATACAGCTTATCCATTTCTTGCCTTAGCGATAAAAGTATTTTTTCTCACCGATGTAAGCTTTAATTCGAATTTTTAATAAAAATACCGATATTGAGTCATTATTCAAACATTTGATCGTCTTTTTTCTTCACAAAATTGTACGAGCTGTGACTAGTAAGCCAATTTAATGTATGAATTTAAAATCTAATGGGAAAAGCTTTTTATCGAGTTGGTCTGTAGCGTAGCGAATTAAATGAAGAAACAAAAATAGCGGGGTTCACAACCGACAGAGATGGGCGCGATCGGTGTGCGGGCTCGGCGGTCACTGAAGTTAAGGCGGTCCTCTAGTTTCTCGGGTCGAAAAAATCGATTTTTTTTCATAAATCACATCTACAACATGTGTAGAAAATGTGTGCCAAAGGATTTTTCGATATTCGAAGTGGTTCACAAGTTACGGCCCTGGAACGGAGCAGGTATACTTTCAAATGCGTTTTGCTCGGAACACCATTTTTCGAAACGGTGACCACGATATTTCAGAAACTACTGCACCGATCTTGTTCAAATTAATACAGCATCTTTAATATGTTATAAGCCAGCGATTGAACTAGGATTATCATGATTGCTTTGATAGTTTTTTTTGTACGAGCGAAAAACTTAAGAAAAAATAAGTAAAAAATAGAATGTAATTTTCAAAAGTGCATAAAAAAGTCAATTTTTGTAATTTAGAATTCACTCCAGTTCAATCGCTAGTCTTAAATATGAAGATTAAAATGCCGTTTGTTTTTTGATTTCAGATAAGCAGAACAGCCGCAATCTTGGTCACCGTCAAGCACCTCTTTTACTTGATGTCTTCCTGTCGGCCACTATAACTTTTTTCTATTATATATTTTGACTTCAAAAAATTTGTAAAGCTTATTTAAATGTTAATAAAGATTATGCAAAAACAATGAGATTGATTATTTCGATGTTTTGCCCGTAAAAAATTATTGAAAAAGCCGTAAAAAAACAGCCGAGAAACTAGAGGACCGCGTTAAGCAGCATTGGAGGCTACCAATACTTGGAGCGGTGACCGCTTGCCCGTGCACTGGTTTGCGCGTCAACCTCTGAGTGGGAGGCAGTTTGTCTGAGTTTCTGATGGTAATACAACTGTAACTCAGCCAAATATAGCCGCCTGTATCGGCCCAGGTTTTCCGCAGTTTCCCTGGGCCCTCGTGCAAATGCGATACAATAATGCATTAGGAAAGAGTGGCTGCGGTCAACACTCTGGGGGGGGGGGGGGAACTCTGGAAGGATTGTGAATGTGGGAAGAAATGGAAGGAATAAAGGAGAGGATGGTAAAAGGGGAAGGACCCGTACCTCTGAGGAATATATATATATAAAAAATAGCGGGGTTCACAACCAGATCAATTCGACGTTGGATGTCCCATATACGTCTACTGATTTATTTGCACCCTCGTATCTTCCGCGGCATCTAATATTACACACTCGCCCTACTCGCGTGATCGATTTTGTAAACGTGCAGAGGTATGAGATGTGTAAAAATGTACTAGTACGTTCCATGAAACGTTAGTTAGCAAGATTTTATAGCCCTTTTTCTTGTAGGGCACATCGAGCCCTAAAAACGATGAATAAATTAAGGCAACGACTCACCCATGTGTACAAAAAGGGGAAAACGCCCTCGTCATTTCGTATATAAATAATTATTTATTTTCAACTCGTCAATATATTTTGTATTTGGAGAGGTTTTATATTTGATATAAATTAATGAATAACCATTATATCAGCACTACAACATTAACGTTCTCAATAGAAAGTATTCGTTTCATTAGGCCCTTGTGCAGTAATTACGTGTTTTTAGGAAAAATAAAATAATATTGGTCTTGCGATGAATAATCAAATACGTATAATTGTATCATAACGCGCAACTGAAAATGCAACCAGCAACTATGCGATTACATCCGACAATTCGAGAAACCAGCAACTAGAGTAGATATAAGAAAACCAATGTAAAAGAGAAGGGAGGGACATTTATGTAAACACTCTTAACAAGGGTATGCAAGAAATCAAATGCTACTACTTCTATTTACCGAGTCTGCATGAGCTTGGGTTTGTTCGGGTCGATTTTCAATATTTGTTTCTGATGAGAGTGTTGGGATGGCGAGGTCGAGATTTTACGCACAATTGATACATGATCTTACCAAGTTTGGGGTTTTTTAATTGAGAAATATTGATCAACCACGGAGTTATTATTAGCCCAACAAAGTGCCGCCGTCGTTGCAACATCTTGTAAATTACGAAAATTGCAAGCGGTGGAAAAAGAAGTTCGACTTTCGACCAAAAGAAAACAACTTCATTTATTTGTTATTAATAAACGTTGTGAGTCTGTCCTTCACAAAAAATGACCCGGTCACTTGGAATTGTTACAAAAACGTTGTTATAAATTATAGTTAAGACCCTAGGCTATAAAACTATGTAATAAAAAAGGATCGCATTTTTTAAAGTACCGTCTTATACAGGACCCATTGGAGCAACATTCCAGAGGGTGAATATGCGGCGCCTCCCGACAGCGGCAAATTTTGAGCCGCTGAACTGGGCTGAAGCGTTGCCGTACAATTTGGTAGGGATGTATGGGAGAGGCGAACGAGAAAACAACGAAAATTTTGATACGTTAAAATTAATTATACTACAATTATGTGGTAAACGATTGTGAAATATTCCAAAAAGTTTCCTTCGCACATAAACAAGTCACGCAAAAAATAAAAAACATTGAGTACCATTATTTTTATTGTTTTCTTTTATATCTTTTATAGGAGAGCACAACGTCTCATAAGTACGAAAATAAAAACTGCTTTGTTTAGAGGCATAGAACAAACAAAGTAATAACGTATCCTATTTTCATTGTCTTGGTTGCATTTCTGTACGAATCCCATATGTTCTTAATGTTAATATATTGAAATTGTCGAAAATGAAAGGAATTATCTTACATTTAAGATCGGTTTAATATTAAGAGGCTTTCACCTATCTGAAAAATTTGACAATATCGATTTACGATTTCCGACGGATGCTCAAGATATAATTTTTTCTAAATATTCTTAAAAAATTTCAAGTCGACCTATTCATAATTGAAGGAGTCATGTACGTTTATAAATCGGTTCCGCGAACCGGCGAACTTTAAGCGCGTTTTTCTCAAAATGGCTCTTTCAAAATACGCGACCACGATATCTCAAACATCACTGCATCGATCAACATCAAATTTTACAAGCTTTTTTATATATCAAAAAGCAATGCTTGAACAAAGGAATTTTTTTTCGATGCATAATTTTTTTTATTAACAAGAATAGAGGTTTTTTCACCGAAAATTGATACTTTCATTTTGGATTGCGGCCATCTCTTCAAAATTCAATATTTTGTTATATCCTTCGTCCAAGCACTCGATCATTTCATGCAAAATATTAACGATCTCAAAAAATGTTTGCATAATGGAACAACAGGGCACGTGTTGGCTTTTGGCACAGAATGAGTAGTTCCATTTTTCAGCTGCAGAGCGCGCAGCGTCGTATCGGTCTGCCACACACATGCAAAGCCTCAGCTAACCGCCCTTTAATATTGTCACATTCACGCCTATGCGCGAGTGTCGATAACTCTCGCTCGCTCTTGCACAGACGTATGCTTGAAACTTAAAGGCATGTACAAGGTCAACATAACCTCCCAAATTTTCTAACTCAATTTTCTCATGGATGGTTACATTTTTTAGGAAAAACAAAGCATTAGGCTCTGGAGAATTCCCTGAAGCAGAGCTTGATGATTTCCTTTTGCCTTAAATATTATGCATCTCTGAGGAATATCTGTTCAAAAATTTCAGCTATCTCTCTCGCACTCATGTCACATGGTACATCTTCTACTTCGCCTTAAGACGGAATGACACCTCATCGCGGTCGGTATGGTAGAACAATTATAGATACCCAAAAATCTCTGAAACGGCTCTTCAGATCCCGTCGAAACTTTGCCAAGCGACGTCAAATAGATAGACGAACAGCTGTCTGCCCCTCAAATTTTCTGAATTCGAAAAAAAAAAACTGAATTTGATGAGGTGTCATTCCGTCTTAAAGTGAGATAACACGCTGGAGGTCCGTCGATAAAATATTGATAATGGAGATTTTTTGACTTCAATTATTTTTAAATCCGCATTTCAGTAATTGAGTAGATTCCATCGACAATAATAACTCCTGTTATTATTAACAATTATAATTGCGTATTGAAAAAAGATTTAAAAATTTGGCCGAAGCAAATTTTTTGTTCGTATATTTTTCCATTTGGCTTCATAAAACCAATTGAGGGTATGCTGAGAACAATCAAATTTCAAGTTGAAAATGAAAAAAAAGTTCATCAGTAATCGGCCGGCGACCAATCCAGTAGATTGAGAGCCAACACTAGCCATTCTGTTACGCTAGTGTCCACACAGTTTTTATCAGAAAACCGCTATTATTGTAATAAGGTTTCTGATTTACAATCAATCTCAAGTAAAAAGAAATTTGAATCTGTTTTTACTTTTTAAATTCAAGGCTACGGTGAAAAAAGCGCAATCAAAAGAATATACGGCTAGAATGTTAGTCGCGAAACAAAAATTCGCATCGAACAATTTATTACGATCAGAACTAATTTCTTGCTATTTTTTCTCTAATAATTTTTTTTTAATAATGAGATTAAAAAAATTGCTGCAACAAAAAAATGTCAAATGTATGTAGAAAAAACTTCTCGAACAGAGGTTTGATCAGACCGAAGGTTCGGCACGAGACCCAACGCTCCCCGCTCAACCACGGCGGGGATGTCAGAAGACTTTGACAACTCATTGATCCCATTCATCTGAGTGGCTTGATATTCAGAATAAATTACTTCAAGACTATTGTTTAGAAGTTACGAAGGACAGACAATCTTGATTTTCTGTGTAGAATAGGCTCAACATTTTTTGCAAAAAAGTTTTCATGGTCTTGAACATTGTTTGTTATTTTTTTTATTCCGGAAATTAATTTCAAAAAACGATTTATTACTCATTAAATGAATATTCGTTAAGTGCGTAAAAAGAAGTTCAATAAAATCAATACAATAGCTCCATAAACGGAAAAAGAATAAGGCTCAAATAGATAGTCTGCATCAGGACCCCAAGCACCCCAGGCACGAGATAACTCGTAGGTCGGAGCCTACTCGTCAGTGTATTCGTTCATACATATGTACAACTGCACCAGGGTGGCTGGGGTCAATACTAAATGGACCCTAGAAAAACCGTGCCAAGCGCGCCCATAAGCCTTGTTGTTCCATGTAAATCTATGTTCTCTGATTCTGCTGTCAGATTTACTCAACTCTTACTACAGTCCGATAACCATTGAAGAGTTTCACTTAACATTAGGCTAGAAGGGGAAGTGCCAACTGTCTTCTTGACCTAGATTATTACTCAATAATAATAATATATGCAATAATGTACACACGATGATGGAAGACTATTCTGTCCCAAATAACATCTCGTGAAATGAACACATGATAGAGTCCATACGAGTATATCTTTCAAGAGTCCAACCCTCGAAACTTGTTTACGAGAATCGACAGTTCGTCTCTGTTCTTAGCGAGTATATGGTAGAATTTATTGAAGAATCGTTCAGCCGATTTTTCCAAAAATTGTTGCCTCCGGACGACGGCATCGAACTTGTCCTTTCCCTCGGACAACTCGCTCAACGCGATTTCTAGATCGGGCATGGAACTTTGCAACTTGGCTACATCGTTTTCAACGTTTTTAATCTGTTCCCTGAGTTTGATTTCGGTCTCTTTGGCTTTGCGCTGTATTTGCTGAACGGAAAGCTTTTGCTCTGTCATCTTCTCCACGTGACTTTTGTTTCTCTCGCGCAAAGATTGGAGCTTTTCATTCAAGGACTCAAACTCGCTGACATTCGACTCAATGTGGGATTCCGTTTCACTGAGCTGTTTCCTAATGTGCTCCTTGATGTGCAACATCGCGCTCTCTCGCGTATGCAACGTTTGCATGAAATCGGTACTGAGCATATTGGCCTCGGGCATTTTGAGCTCTTCCAGATCAGCGCCTGTGTCGCATGCCAGATACATGATTATATCCTTGTTGTAAGCCAATATAGCTTTGTAGAGATTTTGATTGGACGCTGCAAATTTGATATCCATGGCGTAAAGCTCTTTCTCTATGTCCTTTATGTGATTGTCGAACTGATGTACGTAATTCTGAATCTCTGAACATTGTTGTATTATCGCGTCTCGCTCTTTAACAGACATCGACTGTTTCTTAACGAGAATATTGAGCTCGTTATGCTCTGCGCTGTTTTTCTTTATTTTATCCTCCAATGTTTTACTTTCCGATTGGAGCTGATTTATTTCCAGCCCGACACGCTGTATAGCGTCCTCCGTGAATTGTATGGACTCCGTTTCCTTGGCATCCTCCTGCTTCAGGCTATCCAAAAGCAGTCTAGCGTCGTTGACGCCTTGATCGATCTCCTTCGACTGCCGTTCGAGAACTTCGTAGCTGGTCGTCTCTTTTTCCAAGCGCAGGTTCGCCTCTGCTATTTCGTTATCGATGTCCCCGTGCTGATCGTTCAGGTCTTGGATGTGTTGCTCTACCAGAGCCGCCTCCTCGTCCAAGCGTTCATCGTTCCAGGCAGCATAGAATTTCAACATCGCCAAAAATGTCTTTCTGTCCTTCTCCCCTTCGCCGTTCACGTCGGCGAACGGCAGCTTCTCGATTGCGAACGTACAAGCGGCCAAATCCTTGGCGTCGCAAACCTCGACTAGCCAACTCAACCAGGCCAGTACTTGTGGCCAAGAGTGCATTGTGTTGGCGGTCTTTAGCCATGACTTTGTCACCGTGCCTGGATAATGAAGCTTCTTCGCTATCTTGGGGAGCTCCTCCATGTAATTGTTGATGTTCACCTCGTGCTTGACGTCCAAGAGTCTAAGAAGACAACCGCTAGCTTCGATGAAGATTTTCAGCGTAACTGGCCTCAAGCTGCCGCTAGGATTGAGCAGAATACTCTGATGGATACCGGCGAAATATTGGTCGATCTTATTGAGCATAGCCGACTGATAAGACTTATCGTTCAACGGCCTCGTGTCCTTCCGAGGCCCTTTAGCACTGAAGCAACTGGCTCGTTCCGCGGACGGCGATCTGTGACGAGTACCGGAAGACGGCTCTGAGTGCAGACGACTGGAACTCACTCTTGGAGTTTTTGGGGTAGTGACGGTGACACGCGATACTCCATGATGCTGTTGACCGAGTGGAGTTTTCGCTGCAAGAAGAGTCAGACATTGGAAATTTCTTCTTTAAATCGCATCATTGACGTGCCCAAATATCGACAATACCCAGCAGTCGTTTGCTTACCCGATATTTTCAAATTTGATTTTCGTATGCTGTTACGCTCGCTCGAGGATGACCTTATGCGGGGCTTCGGTATCTGCGAATTGTCTATCTGCGACTGTCCCTTGGGCTTCGGGATAAGTGTTCTTCTCGGTTCTGAGCGACCGACGCTCTTTTCCTCGCGGTCGTGGACCGAGATCCTGACCAGATTCGCGGCCGAGCTACGACCGGTCGAACTCTTCCGCATCTTGTATACACTACTCGATGTCTTGATAACGCTAGAAAACGTTGAGTGCACCGAATAATTTGAATACGCTATCGAACACCTCAGCTTGGAACATACGGAAAAAAGCGTGTAGATGCAAGGCGCGAGCCGTTAATTCAAATTCAACTGAAGGCACGAGTATACTGGCTCGACTAGAGAGAGACGACGTTGTCGGGCAGCCTAGACGCGCCGTGTCTGCCCTCTATCCGGCCGTGTGGAAACATTCATTCCGTCGGTAAGAATCTCGCACATCGCCAAAGCTAGCCTCCCGACTTTAAGTATTTGAACTTTTACCGGTTGGCAGCGCATTGAAATCGTTTGATACTTTACCATTTTTCAAAAAATTATTTTTTAAGTGCCCCCCACCCATATTGCCTAATTAAACATTTTTTTTACCAATTACAGGGTGAATTACAGGGTGAATTAAAATAACGACGCTCCACAAATTACGACAATCCTATGGTAAATGCAATTTGTAAAGTTTTATTCAAAATTTGGAAAGATGGCTGCCATCAGGCTCTTTCTGCAACAATATTACATATACGCAATGAATTACATCTTAATTGATTATATCGTTTAGTCAAAATTAGGGTTGAAAATTTCGACGTGGTCGGAGCGTGCGATTCATGGCCTTCTGCTGGTTCCGTGGTGGAGCTTCGCGAAGCCGCCACATGTGGACAAATTATTATTTCGTGTTATTGTTTTTATTTAGAGTCGTTTCATCGAAGAGAAATGATTCGATATACGACTTTTTTCATGTGTACAAACACATATATATGAACATGCGATTTCTACGGCTCGTGATCAGATTGGATACAAGAAAAAAACAGAAGTTGGGCAAAAAGTCAAATAGCTTGAAGATATACGATGGCATAAAGAGAACAGGGAGGCGGTATCGAAGAAGCAAAAAATATATCACCGAATTCGAATAATCAGGAGAACGAAAATACACAAGCACGGTCTTACATACAGGTCTGACAACGGCGGTAGTGGGGGTAGGCACCCTTAGCGGTTCTGTTTTTTATTCCGATTTCTGCCGCTTGGTGCGTGACGGCAAGGGGAAGTAGTGGTGCGACGAAGAGCGAAATAGCTCTTCTGTCCTTTTCCCTCCTAAACGCAACGCATGCGCCGTTTGCCCTAACTTAATTTACCGTACTGTCGTGTAAACTACATAATATACAAAACCAATAAAAAAAATGTGTTGAATAAAAAAAGATGACTACTTTCATTTTTAAAAAAATGAAAACTTTTTGAATACATTAATTCATACCAGCACATATTACGACCATTTACATCCTTTTTACTCCAATGTCTCACAATACATCGTTCTTCGAAATGTTTTTCGCACACGTACTGAGACTCTTTCAGTCCCGGAATAGCATCGAGCCATTTTTTGTATCGTTCTGGGTTTCTGGGCACGCGAAACACGGAGCATTTCTGCTTACAATTTTTGTACCCCGTTTTACAATTGCGAACCGCGCAACCCTTAGCCATTTCGCATTTTTTTCGCAAACACTACCAAAAAAAAATTCACACATGCGTAAAAACACGATAAAAAATGTATCACGGTAAATCGCGTAGAACCTTCTGGTATATGGTCGCAAATAAAGGTTATTTCGACAATCGCGCCACAAAAACATACGTAAACACCTTGGGCCAATTCGCCGGTAAGAGGTAAGGGGGAAACTACGTCCCCTTGCTAGTAGCGACGCGTAGCGGCGCCTAGTGAATCGAAAAGTGAAGCCGATAAGCGTGCCTAACCCCACCACGAAAATGTAGCTTCGTTGCAAGACCTGTATGTAAGACCGTGTTCACAAGAGTCCGAGTCGAGGATTCAGGAAGAGGACGAAGGGTCGGATTCCGACAAGCGCACCAACGTCGAGGAGGAATAATTTAAGCGTTTAAAAAGGCCCTCTGACACTGGCCTACTATTCCTATACGATAAACGAAAACGCGTTTTATCCCGGCATTTTAGTTCTTGAAATCGCCACTACCTAGTGTTGGTTGTTGTGTGACAGCCTTCGGCTCTAAATACTCCGATGAGCTGAACGATTCGATACTTTCGTGGCTTTCTCCTGTTATCGTTTTGGCGACATTATTTATTGTGTTCAAACGGAAGATCATTCCAAATATATCAATAGACTTTCATTCATATAAGATATTCGAAACACCGGCGCAACATACATATATATCCCTGCCTGTCACACGACTACTAGCGCCACAGTGCGGCAAGGACATTTTGCGAACAGCATTTAACTACCAGTGTCAGGGGGCTAAGAAGGATGAATAGGTAGACATTTGATTGTATCATATTATTTATATAACATTATCATTATGCATTGTGCTGGTACGTCTGAGTTGATCGCGTGATAATTTTGAGTGATTTCTACTTTACCGAAAAAAGCGTTGTGCTTTTTCAAAGAGGAGTAAACAAAATATTGTAGCAATTTGGCAGTCTCGGTGTTCTTCACGTTGCACGCCGAGCCTCTCTCAATTTTACGATGAAATAAATAACGATGAAGTAGAAAATCTCAACAATCGAGACAAAACTGCAACCAAGAAAGAGACCGAAAACGCCACCCAGGGAGGCTGAAATCAAATCGTTAAGAATCCTTTTGAATTTCATTTCACGTAAATCTTGTTACGATCCTAGAAGATAAATCATACACGACGCTCTTAACAGTTGCTAAAGGAATTTGCTAGTTCGTAGTGGCAAATCCGCTCGGGTACCTAGACTCTCCCGGTTATGGCGGGTATCGTTCCTTCGGCTATTGCAAGTGATCCCTTATGTTCAGAATGCTTTCTCGCTACTTCTTTGCGCAGCTCAATTGCCTCGAAGGCATTCCGCCGCTTTCTACGTCCAAGTAACAACTTGTTTAAACTGCAGATTTATACGTGTACAGTTCCAATTCATTGGGTGTGTAACCGATCGATCTGTATCGCTGATAGAAGCGCGCGTCCATTACGTATCTACAGTTTGTTTACCTACGCCGCGTTATCGGGCAATCGAAAGAGTTGAGGTGCGTTACACGGCTTGGCACTGCAAAGAAATCATACTCGCAAAGTAATTTTGTCGCAATGTAATTAGAAATGTTTGTTACAGAACATTTTTAAATGTCATTTCTTATGATAAAATGGCAGAAAGTATATTCCGTAAGTCATAATGCGAAATCATGATAAAGAAAAAGTTATAGAGGGGTCTGCGTAAACTTGACATTTAAAAAACACGATACTTTTTATTGCGAAGATTTATAGCCAAACGTCCCAACTATAATTTGCATGAAGAATTGGGAAAACGTTCCAAAAATTGACCGAGTTATGACGATCTCGTGAACGTTCGGGTCGCCCATTGCGGTACGGCGTACCGCCCCGCTACGATTCACGATTCTTTTTTTTCGATAAGATTTTTTATACAACCGTGCGCATTGTATCTCAAAGTCTATTCTCCCGAATCACGTCAAATTCGAACGAAGCTTACTTCACAACATTTTCTATCGTATGGCCGGTTGATTTTTTCATGTGTTTATCCATCTGTTGATAACGAATAATTGAAGACGTTTTTTTGTTGTCGAAAATCGAACTTTTTTTTTCTTTAGCTTCTTATTTTCGTCATTTTCAATATTTCGAAGAAGTGCTTTGTTTCTTCTTATTTCGGGATAGCAATAAAGGATCAAGATAAATCCGCAGAAGATCTTGACTCCTTCAGTGAAGAGCAAGCAGATCGCTTCCACCACGGCACAAAAACCAAAGCAGATAGGTATCAGGGAAGATGGGACACGCACACATGACGGCTGATAACGTTCGGAGTTTACTTGCGTGACTGCCTCGGCAAGTCCCTCTCAAGAAAACCACGAAAAAAGAAGCTTATTCAATGTAAAAATATCCAATAAAACACCAATATTTCAATAAAGCAACATTTGATAAAAAATTGTATATTTCCGTGTCCTTACGAAGAATATTAATATTAATCGTTAAAATAGGATGAATCTGTAAAATGGAAGCAGGATGCAAGGGAATAGAAAGTGCGATGAAAAAAGAGCGGCGAATTATATACGGGAGAGCATGGGAATGGAAGAGGAGCGATGGCCCAAGCAACATCTGCGAGAGGAGGCAAGAGGGATGCAAAACGCGACCAAATGGGGACGGGAAATGGAAGAAACCGTGAATCAAGCCGGAGAGCGACAGATAGGAGACGCATCAAGGAAGAGTGACAAAGAGGAATGGACGATGGAGGCGGGCAGTGCAGCACATGACAGACCAGAAAATTCAGAGAAACTGGGCAAACATTTGGAGGTCAGGATATTGCATTGAACATAAAAACAGGAAGAAAGAGATAGCGATGGCGGGGTACTGGCGGAAAAGAACTATGAGGGGGGAAATCAGACACATATGGGCAAGCATGAGGTGTGGAAATACGGATTCAGGAGTACGAGGTGCAGAGTGTGCAGGAGGGAAGAGAAAATCTTGGCGCACATATGGGAATGTGAGGAGGCAATATCACAAAGTGAGGACGACGCGGCAAAGAAATTCCAACGATGGGAGGAACAACAGGAGGGCGGCATAGCATTGGGATGGATTGGGGGCTAGAAGGGAAGGAAATAGTGGAAGAAATAATTCTCTGGTTTCTGAGATATAAGACATATGAGATAGTAAGACGGTTTGTGAAGCTAGCAATGAAGAGGGTAGACGAGAAAGGGCCAGAAGACTAGTAGCAATACGAAATACAAAATAAGAGTAGGAATAAGTGGATCTGTGAAAAGTGAAAAGAGACAAAAAACAGACGGACCGTTGTAAAAATATTATAATGTAAAAAGGAACTGAAGAACGGATGGGAGGTTGTAAAAACCCGCAAGGGTACCGTAAAACTGGGCTACTTTGACAGTTTTTGGGGCTACTTTGACAGAGCGCCAAAATACGTTTTAAGGGGCCACCAGTGTGACACTTTCAAAAAATCGATTTTTTTTGCCTTTTTCGACAGTTTATACTTTCAAGAATATCATTATCATTTATATAATTTATATCAATATCATTTTATCTTGCAAACATCGATAGTTAAATCTTTAAACGCGTTTTTCTCGAATTAAGTTTTTTCAAATTTGCTGACATTATGACTCAAAGAGCAATTATCCGATTGACTTGAAATTTGAACTAAGTGCTCTTGAATATATTTACTCTAAAATGACGTAGGATATTTTTGATTGGCTGAAAATTGACGATTTGGCATTGAAAAAAAGGACCATTTTGTAGGCCAGAAACAGACTTTTTTCATAACTACGCCATTTTGTTAGATTCTGATATTTTTCGAAAATCCTACGTCATTGTACAGGAAATACCTTCCAGTTTAACGACATTTTTCCTTTTTCGGTTTCAGCTACTCAATCGGCCGGAATCATGTCAGCAGTGGAGGAACTTTTTTTTTGGCGCCTCCGAAGGGAGCGCATAAATCGCTTGAATCTCAATATTTTTCTATGAAAAAATTATGTAATATAGGTCAAATATAACCAAATATATTCTTAATTTTCCGAAACATTTAATTGAGTACTTTTCTTCCAAAAAATTCCCGTAAATCACCCAAATTTTTGGTATAGCCCCTTAAATGTCTGCGCAGCATGACCGCTTGACCTTCTGTGGCGAGCGGCGGGTGCGGGGCATTAACGTGAACAACTATTTGTTGTTCACGTTTATTATAATGTTGCTTGGTTGATTGTAATGTTGCTCAAGTTGATTTTGATCTCAATGACAATTATAAGACTCATTAAGTGCCTATAATAGCACCCCAGGTACTTGATATTTTTATGTAAAATGTTTCCTTAAGGGAGGGCACCACTTTCCATTTTCGACCGTTTTCTTTGGATTTTTTATTGAGAAAGGAACAAAATACATGGTCAAAAGAGATTTTAGATTTCATAAGGTATACCAGGTGTGTAAGTATGAAACCGGAATTTTTGTACAGAAAAAACACGTTTATTGTAATGATATGATACAAATAACTGGAGATGGCTTCTCGGGTCACCTTTAACTGATCCGCCAGTTGTTGTTGTGTTTGAGCGTCGTCTTCGTCCAACAAGGCTTGCAGGTCAGCGTCTTCAAACTTTTTCGGTGGTCTTCCACGTTCTTCGTTCCTCACGTCAAAATCGCCACTTTTGAACCGTTTGAACCACTCGAAACACTGTGTTTTACCGAGAGCATGCTCACCAAACGCCTCCACAAGCATTCGATGCGATTCGGCTGTGGTTTTCTTCAGATGAAAACAGAAAAGTAGTGCTGTCGGCAAATCGTAATTTGTTGGCACAAAACTCGACATGTTTATCTCTAATAAACTAATGCTACTGAATGAAACTCGTGTTATTGTGAGTTGGAAATCTTTGTCGGATATCAATACAATAACAAGACACCGCTGACGTGATGTGTCGGTAACTGCATCGACATCTAGCGCCACCTATGGGCAAATTCCGGTTTCATACTTACACACCTGGTATATTGAAGTATGTAAAAAAAACATTTGTCAAAAGTATACAATATGGCGGCGCACGAGTCAAAATAGCACTACTGTTTTTTCAGCCAACCCTCTCCGCGGCACGCAGTAGAACTGTCGTAAAT
This sequence comes from Ophion slaviceki, assembly GCA_944452715.1. Lineage (NCBI taxonomy): Eukaryota > Metazoa > Arthropoda > Insecta > Hymenoptera > Ichneumonidae > Ophion > Ophion slaviceki. Next base: position 27,550,126 of record OX101783.1, read on the forward strand.
TTAGCCCCAGAACTAAGAGTGAAATATTTTCGTTAATTATATGATTTTTAGCAGTAAAGTACGGGGGGAATTAAAAAATAATTAAAAGAAAAATAAAGACGAGTTTGAATAAGAGTTCGTTATTTCGACCATAATTTTCATCTCAAAAGTGATATATTTTTTACATTTTTCGATTCATCGAAAAAGCGCTCGTACTCGACTGTAGAAGCAATCTAAGAAGCTACAGATAAATTTCAAGTCGATTGGACGAAAATCGTTCGAGTTCTGCTACCTTAATTACGATGACAATTTGGTTATGAAAAATCGTTGTTTTTCATTTAATTCCATGTATAATGCATAAAATATTACATTTTTTATCAAAATGATTCCAAAGTAGCCCTTAATCTTTGACATAAGTTACATTTCAATGCCCTATTAAAGAAGCACCACACTCGGGGCTACTTCGACACTTTGACAAATGTATATATCAAATTGTGAGGGGGTGGTGAAGGTTGACTTTCTTATACATTTGATAGCCAAAGGACACACTGTTCTATTGGAGCAAGAAAAGTTCGTATCTAGGATGTTAAAAAAAAGTTACCTACAAAAAACTTGCAAAACCTGTTCAAAGTATCCCCGGTTACGGTATACACGTAGAATACCACTACTCCTACTACTTGTTAAAATAGGATCAGTTCAGAGATAAGATTTAGAAAAACAATGTACAGTTTTGCATCGTCAAATCGGCTGTTCAGCTGCATAATGAATTGATGACCCAGCTGGTTCCTTATTTCGAGCTCTCAACTGAAACTCGCTAATAAGCGATACGGGATTCCTTCCTCCAATTGAATCGAAGTATGTTTCTGTAGAGAATTAGCAATATTTTCTGCACAACGGTTTCTTCACCTTCCGCTCGTGTTTGCCGATGATCTTAGAGTCACAAAAAAACCTGAAGTCCTTGAGCGTTTCCAAGTAATAATGAATGTCGCGTACTTTGGCCCCATGGAGCTGGCCAATTATTTACCAAACCGACGAACGAGGTAATCATTCGAGGCAAGGATAATGCTCGATGTAACCGCAAGGAAGAATAATGTATGCAGCGATTGCGCAAGGCGAGTCGGCATGCAATATGGTACATACCATTTGATCGAAGGAAGAAAAAAAAGCGAGAGAGAGAGAGACAGAAAGAGAGAGAATCGCTCATCGTCGAGATACGAGAGGTTCTACTGGTCAAGGCGAAATATATTTTTCCATTTTTCTTCTCTTTCTGTCATTTTCAGTATCAGTTTGTCTGCGCTACTTCGAATGATCTGCGACTCAGTGTCGCCTCGAATCGCTACAGCGACAGGTGTATTTATCTTTTCAACATTCGTCACTCGATCATCATTCGTGAATTTTAACCCTTCGACTGCACACTGGGTCGTTTTGACCCCCTGATCTTTTTCGTGCAAGTGCGTATTTTTCAACGCATTTCCCACTTTGAACGAATGTTGGGTCACTCAATTTTTGTTTTTCTTGAAAAATAAATGTTTGGCCATAAAATAAGGATCATTGACTACAAAAAACGTCTCACGAAAAAATGCATGTTTACCGAAATACAAAGATGTCAAAAACGTCTGGGGTCCGATCGTCCCCACATGCAGTCAGAGGTTCGTGGCGGAAGTGTGCGGTCGAAGGGTTCAATTGGTGATAAACGTTCGAAGAATTGTGCGTACTGTTTTTACAAAGTTATAGTGGTGGCGATACCGAAGGATTACTGCGAATTACTGATATAGTTTATATATATATGAAGACATCTACGCAAGACGATCGAGGGTTCATAGAAAGAGTTGCAAAGGTCCACGAAAAACGTTTGGTCTCCAATACTGCAAAATGGGCTTCATTGAACGTTAGTAAAAGAGATTTGGTATGTGAGAGCGATGCTCATTTCCGTTAAAGCCTTATATACCTTTGAATGATCGGAAAAGAAGTCTGTTTGGGAATTTCTTTTAAGGCGAGACATACATTTAGACAGGAAAAAAATAAGCGATATTGAGGGATTTTTTAAACTAAGAAATAATAATTTTACAATAATCAAACTTTAGGTATACTTTAATAGTACATTTAAGTATACAAAACAATTTTTCAAAATTAATTCATCATTAAAATGACGGACCTGTGGCAGACAGTTACAGCAAGGTCGCCGCGGGAGTTGCGAATCGGCATGCAGTCTAGCTTCCCGTAGACTTTGATTTGCAAAAAAGTTCAAACATTTTTTCAGTTAGAACATGTATAGTTTCTATGTGACGGTAATTCAAATGAAGAAAATGCAAATTAAAGAAAATGGCATGCATTTACAAAAAAAATCAACATTTCACGCAACATTTCTGTTAAATGTAGATGAAAAAAGACGTTCTTTTTCCAATTTTTCAAAAAAAATTCTCGTCAAGTAGAAGGTACCAATATGATCAATATTTCTATCAGGTTTTAACTCAATCGGCTTAATAGTTTTTCAGCAATCCTGCACGCCAATTTCGATAATGCAGTTTTGAGAAAAACGCGTTTGAATTCCACGCCCGCTCCGAATCCGAGCGCTAAGGCACAGCGTTGACGGGCTGTAACGTTCGAAGTTTTTTGAATTGCGCTTTGAAACTTTGGGAAAATATTCTACATATATAGTTTTATTGTTTAAAGAAAAAAAAAGAAATGGATTTTTTGATCGTTGTAATTGTATATCCTGCCTTCACATCAATGAAGCAGTCAAAATGAGGTTTGGACGGTTTATTTCACATATTTGTGGATACTCAAATCTATGTTTTATATGCCGAAAAAAAATACAAAATGCCGGCCGTTTTTTAAGACCCTCTACGGGCGGACTCGTTGGAGACGCACATGAGCACTTCGACTAAAAATAACTTTTTTTTGTGATCTACATGAGTTTTGCTAGCAAAGTACACACTATTGTTGCCTAATATTAATTTTGGAAAATTTGTCACTATTTTGAAAAAGTTGCATTTTCAATTTAAAATCGGCCTTAATTTGTTTATAAAAAGCGTAGTTGTTGATCGATCGCGAAAATCGTGGCTACTTCGCTAGAAAATCTATCTAAGGAACTACTGTTGAAATTTGAAGTCAATCGGTAGAAAATTGTAGGAGCTACGATTTCGTCTCTTTCGAGTGGTTCCTAGAAAAACGCTTAAAAAGTTTTATAACCATTTTTCTTCGAACTGTATCATTCTTGGGATGTTTATACATCATTCAAGGCAATGAAAAAACATTTTTTTTTCTAACGTCTATAAAGCTTCCAATACTCTAACTATTGCGTAAAACAAAACACGTTGCCATTGGGTTTCAAAAAAGCAGTAATCTTATTTTTTACACATTCCCAGAACGAAACGCACATCCTTAAAAAATGCTCACAAAGCAGCACATCGTTCTGAGGGTCGTTGCGATTTTACAAAATGATCGGCATAACTTATTCGCTACCCTAAAAAACTGAAAATATTTTTTCTCCGTCATTAGCAAAGAAAAGTAGGTTAAAATTGAAAAATGTCCATATTACTTAAGGGATTCTGCATGCCTACCTTTTTGAAAACTATTTAACGTTCAATCGACTCGAATGTATCGTACGAACAACTTTTTATCGAATTCATTCAATCGGAGGTATGTATGCGTATTAATCCGTGTACCTGCGTTTATCCTTCATGTAGGCGTAGTTGAAAGAACAGCAGAGCCCGTAAGGCGTGTAACTCGGTTTTATTAAATTTTCGAAATTCTTCGGTTCACCTTCGAACTGGCACATTACGATGAAATCGCTGCACGATGGGCTCACCAGTTCGAACAGTTCGGCCAGTGTCATTTTATTCAATAAAAGTATTCTGTCCAGTACATACATTTCCCTCTCGAATTGATTGCTCGGTAGTATTCCGATCCACAGAAATTTGAGATTCTTTTGGAAATCCTCCATCGTTATGCCGAAAGGCATGCGTCTGAAATGACGACAACTATGAGAACTGATGACGATAACAGTTGCACACAACGCAGCTATATTAATTGATATCCATCTAAGCCAAGATTTGGATGGGTGACCACTCAGCCGAAATCATTATAAGATGATCAATTCTGGTGAAGTATTTGAAAGTCTGCGTTAAGATGTGTTATATGAGTTGTTTCGCCTTCAAACTGTTGAACCGATGAAGAGTCGCCACATCGGAATGGCAGAATGTAATTGCCGGCAATTCGAGATTCCAGCTTGGATACTGATTGCTCACAACCAACGTGCGCATATTGGCCATTTCGTATCTTTTGTAAAATGTATTAGCCAACTGCCAAACGGCTATAATCGAGAGGACAACGATCGCAAACCACACGAATCTGTAAATGTCAAATTTCCCGGTAGAATGTGCGCGGTGATGCCTCACCGGAGTCGTATCTTACCTCCCAACTTTGGATTTTGTCTGTGTCGTGTACTTGATACCGTGGATCGTTGATTGTGACGAAAACTCGCCGTAAACGTGTCCCATAATTTGCCAGACACTGAAGTTCGTGGATCTCATTGATGAGAAAAAGGGGCCCTGATCGACTCTTTCTCCGTACGAGATTCGGGAAGACTAATGCTGAAACTCTCACCCATTCGAAGCGCGAGAGGGTGAGAATTTACCGCAAAAAATCGATTGGAGCACAATTCTTATTGCAGTCCGAATCACTGTGATGACAGACGTATTTATCTGATTTTCACCTGACACGCAAGTGTATGTCCGGTGGGTTTGTCATCACGTGAACGCGCTATTCCACGCCGGATAGACCTGCTCGATCATTCGGTGTGTTTTTTCCTCCGTGTTTGTATTAGGGTAAAACCCCTTGGTACGTGAAAAACAATTTACCCTATTTTCCATCTACGTTACTTCGATATTGTTTCGATAACTGATAACCAAAATACATCATTTACGTTAAATCAGCGCGTCAAACAACTCGATAATTATTCAAATCATTCAAATAACCGGTGCTATAATTTATGAACCTGTGGACTGTCAATCATACCTAACAGTTATATCGATGGAAATTTAACTGGGCATATTCAAAATTTAATATATACTTTTATAGGACGATTCAATGTTACTTGGGCACGTCTATTTTCATTTATAATTTTCCATGATGTGCTCTATCGATTGCATATCATATTCGAAAAACTGAGAATATCTTTGAACCTTTGTCGCAAAAAGAGGATTAAAGTTAGGCTACTACGACGGCCCGAAAATTAGGGACATTTAAAAAAAATAATTTTGAAGGAATAAGTAAAATCATTGAAAAATCGTTTGGACATTTATTTGTATGTAGATTAACAAAGTTGTGTGTTCAATTTCATGGAAAATATTAATAATTAAAGAACTTATAAAAAAATCGTGCAGGACCTTTGAACGTGAGGGGGCTGTACGGTGTACTTGATTTTGGACACCCGGTTGATCCCAAAGGACAAACCGATGTTTTTTTTTCTCAAAATAGATAATGTTGGCTACGACTTGACCGAGCTTATTATTGTTATCGTGTTTCAATCGTAAAAAAAATGTTTGATTTTTTTCTTGATTTTTTAATGACAAGTGGCATTATTATCGTTAATAACTAATGAAATAATGTTCAGAAGAAAAAAGTCGTTCAAGTTCAAACTACTATTACACTGAATAAGTGTACCAAATTTCAAGTCAATTCGTTCATTAGATGTCGAGAAATCGTGTACGCCGTTTTGAAAAACATAGTTTCGAGAAAAACGCGTTTAAAGTTTTATCAGCAATTCTATCGTTGTAATCATAAGTTTATATTCAATCTGTCATTGCTGCACCATATGTTGGACCTGCCTCTTCAATTTGAGTGGCCTCAAGCGACGAACGATAGTTTTGAAATTGTCACAGAGCCACGAAAAAAGGCCATTTTCGCGATTTTTTTTGAGGATTTTATAAAATATATGAATATGAAAGTTGTTGGGCTTGATAAATAAAGTCTTGAAATACACTTTAAAAAAATTTATTCATTTGTATTCATTTTTAAGTACAAAACTATAATTTAACGTCAGGCCTCAAAAATAGGTGGGCTAGGTAACTCACAACTCGGCAACGGCTAGTCTGAAACAAAAAAAAACGAAGTCCATTAGATTCAGTATGACACCAGCTACAAAATGACCCTCGGGTATAAAGTTTTATCAAAAAATAAAAAAATGGCAGAAAAAACGAAAAAAGTTTTTAAAAGCCCGTTTTTTCGCAAAAAAAGAGTAAATATCAAAATTTCAAAACCATCGAGGGTCAACTTGTTGCGAATCATGTTTCCAATATGTAGTTCAAATTTCAAGAGAATCGGTTTATTAGTTTTAGAGATACGATGGAGCTACATTTTAAAAACGTTGTTTCGAGAAAAACGCGTTTGAAGTTTGTATCATGATCGGCCGAGCGCGCTATACGCTCAGGTAGACGAAATGAGGTCCTGACGTTCAGGTAAAAAAAAAAACTTAGAGCGGTCGGATTTTCATAAAATTTTGACACAATATTTCTGAATGTATGTACTTTCGAAAACAGTAAAAAAATCGATTCTTTGAAATTTTCAAAGTGGACTGGCCCCTCAGTAGCTTTATTTGTTAAATAAATATTGATGACTAAATGCGATGTTTTTGTGAAACATCATGAAATAAATCAAGATTTTTTTCCCCCATCCACTGACGAAGATGAACTCGACAGGCTCCGACAGACAGAATAGCCAGTACGAAATAATTAATGAATTAATGCTTCAGACCAATTTGGTGGATGGGATTAGGTACACCATCCGCGCTCGAATATAAGGGTCTTTCGCGCGAGGCGAAATTTGTATCTTTTTTGTTTGTTATTTTTACATATAGTTTCGTTAATAAACTTGCTCACTATAAGTCGAAAATCGAGTTAAACGCACAGTAGTGTTTTTTACAATTGTCAATATTTCCACCGATTTTTTAGTTTACACCGTCGTGTACGCCCTCAACGAAAATACGGTTTTTTATATGAACTACATTTTAATTATAATTTTCATTCACCTTAACCGTTTCTAGCCTATTCGATGGAAAATCTTCTTCTTACCGATGTAAGCTTCAATTCGAATTTTTAATAAAAATGCCGATTTTGAGTTTGAGGTCTTTGAATATTTGATTGTTCTTTTTGTTTCAAATTTTTTTCGAGACGTGCCTATTAAGTCAATTTAAAATTTCACGGGAAGGACTTTTTTTCGAGTTGGCCTGTAGCATAGCGAGTGAAATAGAAAAACAAGTATAGTGGAGTTCACAACCAGATCAATTCGACGTTGGATGTCCCATATACGTCTACTGATTTATTTGCACCCTCGTATCTTCCGCGGAATCCAATATTACACACTCGCGCTACGTGCGCGATCGATTTTGTAAACATGCCGAGGTGTGAGATGAGCAAAAATGTATTGGTATGTTCCATGAAACGTTAGTTAGCAAGATTTTATAGACCTTTTTCCTGTAGGTCACAGCGAGCCCCAAAAACGATGAATAAATTTAGGCAACTACTCACCCATGTGTACAAAAAGGGGGAAAATACCCGCGACGTTGTGTATAATAATAATTTCTTATTTTCAACTCGTCAATATATTTTGTATTTAAAAAGGTTCTTTATTCAAAGGAATTCATTTCTATATAAATAACCATTATATCAGCTCTACAACGTTAACGACCTCAATACAAAATATTCATTCGATTAGGCCTTTGTGCAGTGAAAGAGGAGTAATCACGTGTTTTTAGGAAAAATAAAGTAATATTGATTTTTCAATGAATAATCAAATACGTATAATTGAATCATATTTCCAATTATTTTAGGTACTAAAAATTACAAAAATACGTTTGAGAGATCAAAACGAAAGTATCCGAAATTTAATATTCTTTAATAGTACTTCTCAGTTGCCTTAGATGCGGATTAAAATCAGTCGTAGATGAGAAAATACGTAGATCAATTCCGAAATATTCAATAGAAAAGGTTTCTTTCAATATTATTTTACCTGGACTTGTTAAATATTTAACGGATCTGACGCGAGACGAAATAAGAATAGTAAGAAATGGAAATATAAAGATAACGAACCGGAAACAGACAAAGAGTACAAATATTTTGGGACATGTTGCTCTGCGGGAAACAGCTGTGAAAAGGATACTAAAATTCTGCTGGGAAAAATTAACAAAGTCACAACGCGACAGGGGGGGGGTCTTTAATCCAATCTAATTTTTTTTTACGAATTGAAGGACCGATACACAGTGCAAAATGGTTTTCAAAAAATTTATCGATTTATTGTTTAACATTGTTTTTATTTGCGAAAAACTGCGTGGAAAAAAATGGTGTCCCATGGTGGCCAGGATTGTGGTCGCAAATTTTATGTGAAACAACAATTTCAAAATGATTATTAATCTGTAGGACGGCCGCTATGTTCCTATGGAGGTTTTTTGAAGTGAAATTTGAAAAAATAGCGGCGGTTTGAACAAAAAGTATTAAATGTAACCTTATTTCGACAATTTTTTCGTAAAAAAAATAGGAAGGAAATTAAAAATTCATTAAAAAAGCCTCTCATAGCAACAAAAAATAATTCTTTTTCAATAAATCGACGATTTGTTTCGACACTTTTTAAAATTAAGAAGTGATTTTGCGTCATTTTTTAAATTTTGTCTAGACAATGTTATACGTTCTACATCATTTACAGTCAACTGTGTAGACTTTCGCTGGCATGATCTTGATGAACCTTGTAATTTCGGAACATTGGAATTAGGAATTTTAAACCGTCGGCGCATCCAGAGTTCGGAATTTCAACCCGGCCCCCCTGTCAAGATTATACCTTAGAATTAATTATACTACAATTATGTGGTGAATGATTGTGAAATTTTCCAAAAAGTTTCTTTCGTACATAAACAAGTCACGCAAAAATTCAAAAACTTTCAGTACCCCGATTTTCACTTTTTTGTTTCATATCTGAGAGTAAAGCAACGTCCCCCAATATAAGTACGAAAGCAACAACTCTTACTTTCTATATAGGTATAGAATAAACAATGTAATAACGTATTCAAGTTTCGTCGCCTTGGTAGCATTTCTGTACGACTCCCATACGTTCTTAAAGTTAATATATTGGAATTGTCGAAAATGAAAGGAATATTCATAAATTTTAAATCGGTTTAAGACGGAATGACACCTCATCGCGGTCGGTATGGTAGAACAATTATAGATTCCCAAAAATCTCTGAAACGGCTCTTCAGATCCCGTCGAAACTTTGCCAAACGACGTCAAATAGATAGACGAATAGCTTCCAGCCACTCAAATTTAGAAAATTTGAGTGGCTGAAAGCTATTCGTCTATCTATTTGACGTCGTTTGGCAAAGTTTCGACGGGATCTGAAGAGCCGTTTCAGAGATTTTTGGGAATCTATAATTGTTCTACCATACCGACCGCGATGAGGTGTCATTCCGTCTTAATGAGCACTATCAACATTTTTACATCGATTCGAACACCTGCTCAAAACTACAGTGTCGACGTATCATTCACAATATTTTGTCAAACGTATGCACTATTCGCTGTTGCATCGCGCCGCGGTCGATAAAGAAGAAATCTGCCTATTTCAATCTCCGGAGTAGTTCAAGGATCGTCGCGCGAGAGGTCGGCAGTGTCGCGCTCACGCGGGCGCACGTAGCCTCGTGTGGGCGCGTGCGTGTGTAGCAGCCGATGTGTCGCTTAACGTTAATGGAAACAATTTTCCAATCTGATCATTCGCGACCGTCAATGCGTCGCGATTTATTTTCACTGCAAAAGGGTTCGTTGAATACTTGGTAAAAAGACAAATCACGCGCAATGAGGTTTTCTTATCGCTCGCGTCATCGAGTAGGCGTTTCTTCTGTCAGGTTATCCAGTTGTATCGGCGCTCTGTCGTTTACACGGTACCCTCGTATGTACTCCTAACATTTTTTTTTTCGTGGAAACAAATATGTGCTTGTGTGGTATTACACCGGCGAGACGTGCCAAGTGTATTGGAGCGAGAACTAACCTAAAACCGTCACGTCGCGTTAACTCGTAAATCGCTACGGATTAATTCAGGAAAGAAAATAAGCGAACGAAAAATTAGTCAACGACAGAATTTTCATTGGCGCGTTGTCGAAAATGACGAGTGGACGCGGTGCGAGTTTCTTTCGAGTGCCGTACTCTTTGTGAGACTGTCGTTTGATAGATGACAAGTGTCGCGATGACGGCTCGGCGATCATTATTATTAGCGTTCAACTTTTTCGAACGCACATTTCAACGGGGCTAGTGAAATCGTAAGTTCACGCACGAGATTGTTGCAACAATCGAATCGGCTCGTATGCGTCTTAAACAGTGTGCTGTCGTGAAAACGTTGCGAGGTTCATCATAATTTCGTTTCTTTTTCTGTTTGACGTTTACGAGGAATGCCGAAAGTGCGAAAGTTCGCGGCATACATTATGTACGGGTGGTTTGAATACGCGGTTGTCGCTCTTTTCAGAACTTACCACATGGACAGTCGTCGAAGGACATCTGTTCTTTTGATGTCCTGGAATGAATTGTCGCTACATTCTATACCATTCGCATAAGGTAACGTTTCAAGTTTCACAAAGCATCCACTTGAGATGTACAATGCACAGTGCGATGTATCAGATTTATTTATTGCCACATTGCGTTTTGTACGGTACTGCAGAAGCAACGAGGTTTTAAGGCTCCGGATGGACCGTTTTGCCATTTCAAGACCCTCCGATATCCTGTCGATACTTTCTGATGGCTTCAGAATCATATTTGTACAATTTGAAAATTACCTTCTTATTCGTACGTCCATTTTTAGCTGGTACAATTACGCTATCGCCGACGGCTCACCTACTGGCGTTACAATCATTGTCAATTGAATTCCTCAAGGTTCATCCTGTACTGCACAAATGCATTCTTTTGTATGCATAAATCGGACAGCTTCGGTCTCCTCCGCTGCGTGAGTGCGAGTACTGTGATGCAAAGAAAAAAAACTAAAATTGCCAGCTGCTAAAAATATAAATGTGCATAGTTCCAGAAATACAGTGTCAAAAACAATTTTTCAGCCGGAACCCAATAACTACCAGGTGTGAAAAGACGATTTTTTTTGTGTTGGACATTTTTCAGTTTGGGAAAAGTTTAGATTAACCCTTGGCTGCAATGCTGGGTTCCGTTGAGCCATCATCCAACTGGTACAATAGTGCCTTTTGTTCTACATGAACTTATTTAGAATTTCTTTGTTATATGTTGCCCTATGATTTTTTACACTATGACTGCAGTCACATAGTCCACAATGTTCAAAGTATATTCATGGATTTTGTGTCGGAATCGGGATAATAGGTTTCATATTCTGTGCTGGTTTAGAAATTGACTGGTTCAATTTGCATCAGTGTTCAAAGCACAGAACTTTTGAGATGTGCAATGGCAAGGGGTTAAAGAATATATGCTTGAACTCTCAATATTAGTAGTCTCTGATGGTGTTGAAGTTTGCATCGTTGGAACACGTAGAAAGTTCCGTTCGACATTTTATTTTCCATATTCTTATTATTATAGGCGATTGTTTTGATAAATTCATAATATGGATAGCTAAATAAATGTCTAAAAAATGGTTAAAGAACTTTTGTGGAAGAAATCTGTCAAAATAAATTACATTCGTTGCAGTCCAATGATGCAAACTTCGGCATCGTTAGTCTCTCTCCGCAAGATTTTCAAACCCGCATTCGAGTAGCTTTGATTGTAAATGCGGTCTCAAACAAAATCACGTACGCATAGAAATTTTTAATGTCAAATAGATTTTTCCAAACGGAAAAACAGACACAACTGCAAAAGAACTTGGACTAATCTGTTTTACCAAATTGATATTGAAGTTTTCATCGATGGAACGCATCGAAAGTTAAAAAGCCGGAACTCTTTCTGTATTTTTGGACCACAAAAATCAACCAATCATTTTTTAGGATCCTCATCAGAAATCGACAGGTCGTATTTGCAATATAAGATTTTGAATGACAAAGAAACGGTCGAGGTGAAAAAATTAAAAAATAATTTTCTTTGCATTCCGAAAATGCAAACTTCAACACCATTTTACCAGCGGGTAATATGCTTAATGGAAAAATGTTGAAATCGCTCTTTGTCCGTAGTGATGTAGGAAAATATCCGAATATACTTTGGATTGTGCATTGAAAGAGACGTGGATACCATTTCACATGGGGTTGAAATTTACATGTTGGTATTCAACAAAAATGCTTTTCAACTCCTTATTATTATCGAAAATCATATTTTGTTTATTTACGCTGCAGGTCTTTAAGAACTTTAAAAATTTTGAAAAAACATTTCATTGCGTTCGAAGGATGCAAACTTGACAGTCATCATTTTAGAGAAGTCGAACATCGAATGAGGAATTATATGAATTGTACCTTAGGAATTTGCTAGACGCTGATGCAATCCTAGTGAATGGTTAAACGTAATAATAGAGCTCATTGAGATATAGTGCCAATACAGAGGCTGATATTTCCATCCGCTATACTGTAATTTGACATACATACTCTTATCAGAGAATTCTGCAAAATACAAGAGATTCCAGTCGTAGCTGATCTAATCATCCCGCAAGCACTGTAAGAATAATGCATCAAACATTTTAGCCACTCCATATTTTTCGTCTTCCGACGATGACAATGTATCGTAACCCAAAGCGCAAGGACGCTCGAGTAAATAATATTTCAACTGGAAGACAAAGCAAATTGTTTTCTTTTTCTGTTACAGCAATACACTACGATGGAGTCAATTTTAATCTAGTTACATGAGAATTGCCATACAAATACAAAAACATTGCAATCATCCGTGGATTCGATTGCAATGCATGTACGACTGAAATACGAGAATTTCAAAATTGTACCATAAGAACAATGTATGAGAGATGTGATAAGCCGCGCTTTGCTATAATTTACTGAGACACAAGGAAAGGAGGAGGACGAAGGAAGAGCGGAAATAATGCAAGCCAAAAAACGTTATTTGCTGTTATTTGTGACGTGCGCGTTTCTTGGCTACTGTTACTTCGGCGGTTATAGATTAAAGAGCAAAAAGCGAAGCGAAAAGGAGCAACTACCTCACGAACGTTTACCCTCGTTCATGAGCATGACCGAAGAGTTCTACGACAAAGATCTTAGAACTTCGAATCGCAATGGCATCGTGAGCCAGCCACGTCGGGAGTGTCGGATGGAAACTTGTTTCGACTTTACGAGATGCAAGCAAGGCTTCACGGTTTACGTTTATCCGGTCGAGGATGCGATAAGCCCACTCTACCAAAAGATCCTCAACGTAATCACGGAGTCTCGTTACTACACCAGCGATCCAACAAAAGCCTGTATCTTCGTACTGTCGTTGGACACCCTCGATCGTGATCCCTTATCGACAGACTTCGTCCATAATTTACCTGCCAAATTGTCGCGTCTCGCACACTGGAACAACGGCAGAAATCATCTCGTGTTCAATCTCTATTCGGGCACGTGGCCCGATTACGCGGAAGAATCGTTGGCCTTCGATCTCGGCTACGCCATCCTGGCCAAAGCCAGTATGTCCATATTTCGTTTCAGGCCGAATTTCGACGTATCGATACCCCTTTTTGGCAAACAACATCCGGAAAGGGGAGGCGAGCCTGGACAAGCCCAGGAAAATACTTTTCCGAATAATAAGAAGTACGTAGCCGCGTTCAAAGGCAAGAGATACCTGCACGGCATTGGCTCCGAAACTCGAAACGCTCTCTATCACTTGCACAATGGGAAAGATCTCGTTTTCGTCACCACCTGCCGGCATGGAAAGGCCTGGAGGGAATTTCAGGATGAACATTGTCTTCAGGACAATCAGGAGTACGATATGTAAGCAACATTCGATTTTATTTTGAAACGTTGCTTGGCTAGGACTTACTAAAGACAAAGGATGGAGGGAACGACAATTTTTTTTTTTGCTTACTCGTAGTGGAAAGTCTCTCTTGACGATTTTTTTCGTCGAGGCTTTTGTGAAAAAATGTTAGGGATGTTGCAACATGGAATTCATGGGAAATTATATTTCTGGACACTTATGGATTCTTTCGTTTGCAATCCAACTTCATCAATGTTTTCAGATATCAGGATGACATTTTTTACATATCAACGTCATGATAATGCTTCAACTGAGGCAATATTTCCATTAGAGTCAATGAAAAATCTGTGCAATGGTTCAAATATAATAAAAATTTGTAATATTTCAACGAATTGCGAAAACGCTCCAACTTCCTCAAATTTGTAAATTACATTTTCACACACGTCAAGTACTACTGAAGAATGGTTGGATCTGAATTTTGAAAAAAATTGACAAAACTGATGGAATATGATAAAACCTTAATTTTTTCAAATGCGAAAAATTCCGTAAATGCAAAGCTACTCACATTTTGAGACTTCACTGTCTCTTCGTATACAAATAGGGTCTCAACGATGACTTTAGGTATTCGATTCATTAGAATCACTTCGGGACTTCCAGTTTCTAAAAATATCGTATTTTCCGAACATGTAAAAAACGCCGCTCTTTTATAAATTATAAGAATTCGGGTGATTATTTTTGACGCGAATAGACTATTATGGAGAGATAATTCAGAAAGAAAAGATCGTGGGAATTAGAAACTTGCACGTTGCATCATCATCACATTACTTTGCTGACAGACGTTCCTCTTTGAGGATGCCAGCATACAAAAAAAAACAACTTGGTCATAGGAGGAACTGGACGCAATAAAACGATGAGAAAGCAACGGCCACGTTCTTTATTTGCCCGAACTTTTTTCCTGTGCTTAAAGTGTCAGAATATAGGGAATCGTGAGCCACTGGAACGTTCATATCGTACGTCAATAGTCGTGTTCCACGATCCTTATATTCTGCCGCTCGCGCGACGTATACGGACAAATAAACAAACACGGTATTCTTGAAGGAGAATAATTTTCGTATGAAATATTGTAATCTCGCAATTATTACAATGTAATGAGCAACTGTAATAGCCATTCACCATGTTACTTTGGAAACTTGTGAAAGTATCTTTATTCTAAGGACAAAATCATTCAGACCTCTGAAAATATTTTGTAACCACTTTTATTGCCTTCTATTGGTTTGATTTTTCATACATTTTTTTCCACGATTATTTTCACGCAGAAAATATGCCGCGCCGAGTAAGTCGAAGTTTCAGTTTCTCGTGCTATAAATATTCGAACACACCTCTTTCTTTTCGTACAGTCCATTTATTTTGGGAATTTGAGGTTTGGAAATGATTGGATCGTTAAAATAATGTTATAAAAACGCACGTGAAACCGGGTTTCAATCCCAAAATCGGTCGGAATTGTTTGGAATGATTTTCATTACTTAAAGTGGTTTGACAATTATTATTGCGGAAGATAGAGCCTTCGGAATCTGAACAAACCGCGACAAACTTTATTGTTCAGTAGGAATACTGACCCAAAGAAATGTCTTGTACAGCATTAGTAGTAACCTAAATAAACTAACCGTTCGCGCGAATTGATTAAACAGTAGTAGTTTGTTCGAGCTCTTTTATATTTCACTCTCGATATCAATGGTGTTGAAATTTCCGTCGATAGTATATCATGAAAGTTTTTATATATTTTAATTCCCTTATTTTTATTGCTCTACAAAATTATTTTTTAATATATTTTTATTATAGATCGCTAGATAAGTATCTTAAAAAATGGTTGAGAGATTTTTGTAGGCTAAATGTGGCAAGAGAAATTAAAAGAATTCAGGAATATTATTTTTATTGCATTTCAACGCTGCAATTTTCAAGCTCATTCATATCATCAATTGTTATATCATTTTTAAGGGGAGGTACCTGAGTAAACGGTGAGAAGAACAGGTAAACTTCGGGAATTTTTATCTCAAAAAGTAATGTTTCGATTGGACCCGGGTTTTTTATATGTAAATTGAATATTTTTATATGTAAATATGTAATTGAATATTGAATTGAATTGAATATTTTTATATGTAAATATGTAAATTGAGGTATGCTTAGGAATTTTTAAAAATAAATTCGTTGACTGGGAGCGATTTAAAGGCGATTATCTCGAAACATAGTTTTAAAAGTCGGTGCCAGATGTATCTCGAAAACGGCTTGTCCGATTTTGTCCAAATTTGGATACAATATTCTTCGATAGTTTTTCTCGTTCGCCACGTAGGGGTTTTTCATTTGATTGAACCATTGCTTTTTTATGCAATGTGTATACAATCCAAAATCGTCGGAAATTGCGAACGAAAAACGAATGTTAAATTAAAACGGTCGTAATTCCGTCAAAAATGAAAATTAAAAAAAAAATGCTACGTGGCAAACGAGAAAAACTATCGATGAATATTGTACCCAAATTTGGACAAAATCGGAAAAGCCGTTTTCGAGATACATCTGGCACCGACTTTGAAAACTATGTTTCGAGATAATCGCGTTTGAAACGCTTCCAGTCAACGAATTTATTTTTAGAAAATCCTAAACATACCTCAATGTACATATTTCCCAATAAAAAAACTCGTATCCAATCGAAACAATAGTTTTTGAGATAAAAATTCCCGAAGTTTACCTGTTTTTCTTGCCGTTTACTCAGGTACCTCCCCTTAAGTGATAACAATCGTTAAACAAAAATCGCGACTGATTTTTGGGTGAAGCATCAATTCGAAATATTTACGACATTTTACTTCTCGAAAACTCAATCGCAAAAATGCCTATTGACTTTTTCGGATTTACAATTCTCAAAATGCCCGCGTCCATCATCCAAATTTCCAAAACAATTATCTGACTCCAAAACAGTAGAGTCGTAAACAAATTTCCAAGTCCTTAAATACAAACCCTGGGAAATGTTGACACTTGAGATTCGTCGCCGAAAAATGACGACGCTTAGTCAGCAAGTTACAAGCATGTCGGAGCGTAAGTTAAAACTAGTGAAAATTGTGTCATTCTTTAGCTTCATGTTTTTTTTTCTCGCAAAGCTGTTACGCTTAACGAGAAAAAAAAATTACAACGTAAAGGAATGACACAATTTTTGCCTTGCGAATTCGTCTCGTGAGAAACAGTGAAAGAGCATGAATTTTTTTTTTATTTCAGGTACGATTACGAGATACTACTGATGAATTCGACGTTCTGTCTTGTGCCACGGGGGCGAAGATTGGGCAGCTTTAGATTTTTGGAGGCTCTCAGAGCTGGCTGTATACCGGTGATACTGAGCAACGGTTTGGCGCTTCCGTTTCACGAGAAAATCGACTGGAAGCAGGCCGTTATATTTACGGACGAGCGACTGTTGCTTCAGATCCCTGACATTGTGAGATCGGTGTCGAACACGAGGATCTTCAAACTGAGGCAGCAAACGCAGTTTCTCTGGGAGCGTTATTTTTCGTCGATAGAAAAAATTATATTCACCGTTTTTGAGGTGAGGATTTGCCATCGATAAACATGGGGAGAACCGATATTATAGTTGTTCTTGTTTCAGCGACCGCCCCGTATCGATTCGAGTTATTTATAAAGTGTTATTTTGTGACGCAGAGCGTGCGTGAACGTCTTTCGTGGGAGGAAAGGCGCGACGGACTTGTCTGGAATACGAATCCCGGTGCCCTGGCGACATTGCCACAATTCTCCGACAGCCAACAAGAGCTCCCATTCTCCACGAGAGATCCGGGCAATGCCTTTACCGCCATCATCTACTCGCAGCTGGGATCCACGGCCGTTCTGTACCGCCTGTTACGCAGCCTCGCCAAGAGCAAATATTTAGACAAGGTTGCCATCCCCTTCCCTTGCTAAAAAGAAAAGAACAAATAATCGGCTGTCGTAAAAATCGTAAAAACTTTCCTGAATTTTCGGATTTACACGGAGTAAAACTGTTTTCAGTGAATTGTTTTATTTTACGATTTCAATGGAAATGCGTTCGGAATGGGTCGAAACGTCGAAATAGACGTTTAGAGAAAATATCCGCAAGTTTGTTCGTGTTCGGATTTTTCTTGGGGAAGCTCTGACTTTAGTCAATTTTGAGATACTATTGTTATCAGCGGAGTTGGAATATCGCTTGGGAGTCGATGGGAAAACAAGTCCGTGGCTTTTTGAAAGTCTGTGATTTGTATCGGTATTTTTTAAGGGGGCATATCGCTTTAGCCAACTAAAAATAAGCGAATTTCTAACATTTTTTGTGTCGAAACTATTTATGCTACATAATTACAATATTACGTACATCTTCAAATTTCCTTTATTTTTTTTTACATTTAAAAATGTGAGTGTTCCACGGTGTACAACGTAGCGGCTGGCGCATCGATCTGAAACATCAGAGCCAAGAAGTTTCAGATTTCCAAGACCCACACGCTCTATATGAACCTAAAAAATAACGAAGAAGTGAAAAATTTGAAAATGGGTCCGTGTTTGAAAAAATGTTCTATCTTTCGTGAAATTTTATACTATAACATTTTTTAATGAAAAAGTAGTTTAAAAAAATAATTTTCTCAAAACATAAGGATCACATAGGCGGTGATGCTGTTAGCTGAAAGTGTGCAAAATTAAAAAATTATCGTTTCCATAGTTTTTGAGTTATATTCTACGAGGTTGACGAAAAAGTGGTTTTGAGGAAAACGCGTTTAAAATGTCAAGATTCAAAAACTTCGTGACTAAACGACGTACCGATTAACGGGGTCGTCTAGCGTGAAGGCCGTTTTTTAATGCTTTTTTGGGGATTTTTTTGACAAACCATTAAAATAAAATAATTAATAAATTGTGTATCATTTTTATTAACATTTGAACAAACTTTGTGCATTTTTTGAAGTCATTATATAGAATATAGTCGGAGATACACCGCCCAACAGGAACACATATATCGAAAGAGGTGCTCCACTGCTGCCATGATTCCGGCCGTTCTACTTATCTGAAATCAAAAAACCAAACGCAATTTTACTTTTTGAGGCTCTACATGGAACTAAAATAAAGTTAGAATTCCAAAAAAAAGAATTTTTTTTACGCTTTGAAAAAAAAATTCAATTTTTCGTATTTTTTTGGGGTCTATATAGCTGATAAAAAGAAAACTGACGAAGCAATCTTAATTATTTTAGTTCAACTTGTAGTTATATATGTATTAAAGATGCTGTATAAATTTGAGTAGAAACAATCAAATAGTTTTTGAGATATCATGGCAGCAGTTTTAAAAAATCGTGTTTTGAGAAAAACGCGTTCGAAAGTTGTATATAATTCATAATAAAAAAATGGTCTCACCATCAATCTGCTATGCCTGGACCATAGAGTACACCTTCCTCTTCTTCAAAGAAGTCGTGCAAGGCCGCTTTCTCTTCTTTTGATCTGACACACTAGACGACCCCCTTAATCTACAATTCCGGGGCCCTAAAGTAGTCCCTCAGCTTCCTCGTGGAGCTCATTTTTGGCCATACGCTCTTCTTTACGTTATAAAGAGATCTTCCCCCTTAATTTGCCTCTTATCGAAGCGAGAAAGCTGTGGGTTACGGAGGCGGAGTAGCATGGATGTTTAGTCGAGTCGCCCGTGTCCATGAATGCTCAAGCCGGACCTACTAATATTCCGCACTCACGAGGATCGCAGCGACTTTCATCTGTGAGAAAAAAATCAATTCAATTATTTTTTTGCAATGCCTGCCCCAAAAAATCCGATTTTCGATTGGTGTTCAGCGCGCGGAAAGTGGCTTATTTCTCAACGATGCTTACTTTATCGCACTAGTGCGGAAAAATCTATTTATAGCTCACTTTACTGCATTGATTCGCGAAAAAACGGTTTTTTTTACGGTTGATAGTTTTTTATTCTAAGATTTTGGTCCGATTGAACAAACTTGAATGCAGCGAAATTCATGTGATATGAAACGTCAACTCATCACAGTCGCATTTGAATATAATTGTTATTGGTTTTGTTGAATCTCAAATCCCACTTTCGAGACAGTCGTTGCAGAAAATAATGTATGGGACATGTGCGAAAAAAAAACGAATTAGATCGCGCGTAAGTTGTCGAATTCGCCTCGGCTTATGGTGCATTTCTCACTCGTACTCGTGTAAAATGCACCATAAGCCTTCGGCTCGTGCGGCAACTTCACGCGCGATAGAATTCGTTGTTTCCCGCACGTAGCATAAATTACTATTTCCAATGACGACGATGGTGTGAAATATCGCAGAAAGCCCTTTACAGCGCATCGATACGATCACTTGTAAATCGATTAGCGTAATTGTCCGAGGTATCTTACGATTCGACAAAACGCGAACAAAAATACCCTCATGAAAAGTCGTCGTACACGAATTTGTCTTGGCATTCCTGTGCTCGTGAGGCAAAATTCTTTATGATTTTCCATTATTATTGTCGCCCGATTTTACGTTCTTTCTCTTTTTTCAGACCCAAGGATATTTCGTACAAAGTCGGTACTAACGAATTTCAGTTCAGATGAAGGGTTCAAAAGTGTATCTTCGTACGAATTTATAGACCCATTATAAGTGATACGAGCGACCGCGAATTCAATTTTTGCGCGTTAATCGTAATCGTTCGAAGAAATGGGGAGAAATATCTTAATGTATTTTTTCATCGAGTCTGCTAACGATTTAAAAAAAAACAAGGGACAATAGTGAATAATGAAGAAATATCTAAACAGGCGTTAAATGATTTCAACGAAATTTCCATGCGGTCGCATCGTTATTCATTTTTATTATCAATTAATTCACTCGTTCCAATCACAGCCGCATTTCTCGCTTTTACTAGTTAGTAAGCAACGAGTTAAAAAGCGTGAGCCGTTCGAAGTCACAAGCCAAAGTTGGGCGCAATAAGATGAAACTGCGCAACAGACATAGACACTTACAGACGATAATTATCGATGAGGCTAATTCACGTTGTCACGAAACGCCCGAGCTGGAAGACTATGCCGACAAAATTGACACGTGTCTTGACCTCGCGACCTGATCGATCAGCGTCGAGATGCCATAAATAAACCGACTTTGTGCTCCCCTTTGCAGATAATTCTCATGTGGAATTCTGACCTTCCGTTGCCGAGACGATCCCGCTGGCAGGGAATAAAAGCGGCGATTCACATGGTCGCCGTTACGGGAATCTCCCAACGCTTTTATCCGCATCCTCTGGTGAAAACTAGTGCCATATTGTCGTTGGACGAGGACGCTGCTCTCAACACCGACGAAATTGATTTCGCCTTCGTCGTTTGGCAATCCTTTCCCGATCGAATTGTCGGCTATCCCGCAAGATCTCATTACTGGGACGACTCGAAGGTAAAAAACAAAATAAAGAAGCACGAAACGTCTCAGTGAAACGATGTTAATCGTTACGAAAAACTACAAATTTCGAGTTTTAGATTTGTTATCGGTTCGTTCTCGCTTCGAACTTTTTACCCCTTTTCAAACTTTTGAGCCTATTCATCTATAGTTTATTATCTATATGTATGTAGATACGATATTTTGAGGCCGTTATATTCAAGTGATGCTGGCTATCAACATAGACAGCTGTAGTAAGGACGGTCCTCGAAATAGCCTAAATACGTCTATGATCCTGGATACATTGGAGATTAAAATTATTTGGAAGACATTGGGGTTCACGGAAAGTTGGGTATGGGCAAAATAAATCACTATGAGGACTTTTTCTACGTATACGTAGGTGTGTACGCGCGCGCGCGTGTGTGTGTCAGAGAGAGAGAGAGAGAGAGAGAGAGAGAGAGAGAGAGAGAGAGAGAGGGAGCGAGAGAAAGGGAGACAAAGTGATATAGCTACCTATGGGACATTCCACGCCATTTCACTCAGCCCGTGACCCCGACCATTTTTGGTTTTTCTGATTTTTATTTGTAAAATTGTACCCCATAAAAGGAATATTCACACCAATTTTTATATTCTTATCGCTTCCCTTTCAGAAGTTATAATTTTCCGAAAAATATCGGTTTCGAAAGTTTTGAAAACGTTTTAACGTTAATAACTCTTGAACTAATTGAGACATCGACAAACGTCACTATATATTTTTTTTTCATTTTGAAGCATACTTTGGTTAAAAAAGATGAAAAAAATATCAATGATCAATGTCAACGTTTTTTTGGCTACTAAAATGAAAACTATTTTTTTAACCATGATTGCCTTTTTCAATTTTTTTCAAAAAATTCTCTAAAATAGAGTAACCCATTCCATGATTTTCAAGACTAGTCTTATCGTAGGCCCATTTTTCCTTCTATTTTTTTCGAATTAATCATATTTTTTGAGAAGATTTTTATAACTTTAATTTCCACAAATGCTATTAATGATTTCCAATTCGGCTTCGACAGGCCTGGAACGGTTTATTTTTTATTTGTGCTGAATTTAACGAAAAAAAAGATTTCGAATACATTTTTTTGTTTTCGTTAAATTCAGCACAAATAAAAAATAAACCGTTCCAGGCCTGTCGAAGCTGAATTTAACGAAAGCAAAAAAATGTATTCAAAATCTTTTTTTTTTTTTTTTTGTTAAATTCCGTTATATACCAAGGTTAAGAAGTACACGTTTTTCTATATTCAAACGAAATAAAAAAACACATTTTCTCAACAGTTAAAGAAACCCTTTTTACCCAGCTCAATACATACGTAAAGTCGCATCACCGTAATTTTTTTAAATTGCTTCGGATAATGATTGAAGCTAATGAAACCGTTTTACATTTTGACAAGAAAATCGCATCTTCTCAGGTTTATCTTGACGGCTCAAAATGAAATGAAGCGCAGGGAAATTCTGAAAGCGTTAATTTTCTCCCGCGGTCTTACCTACAGGTTTGGAAACTCCGGCGTTTTTGAGTGGTAGAGAGTGTCACCACTAATGAAGCATAAACTTAGTTCCTCGTCTATCCACTAGGAGCGCCGTCACGTAGGGGTCTTGTAGATAAAGATATACAATAATAGACACATTCCTCAATGTTTTTGAATCGTGTTTCCGTGTTTCGTTGTAGTGTCGTTAGAGAGTAAACGGTCTATTCAATTCAGAAAATGTGCAAAGCGTTTATCGTACCGTACTCTCAGAAAAGTTTTAAAAACGATTGTGGAAAGTGTCCAAAGTGTTTAAAGTCCCGCGGGACGATGAAGTGCATCGAAAATGGAAAGTCGCAATTCCGCACACTCAAGTGCCAAATACGTCGCAAAACATTTGCACTAGAATATATTATATTTGACTGTCAAAAGTCGTGTGCTCTCGCTTGATGTTTACAGATGCCATTGATGAACGGGCTTGAGGTTTTTTTTCTATCCCAAATAATTGTCATTCTCGCTATAGGACCAGTAGTAAAAAAGAATAGATTCATGTTCCAATCATATTAGTCTTGCAAATATTCTGTATTCCGGGAAATCTGCACCATTGCACAACTGATCAGACCGGTTTTTTATTGGCTCACCCCAAGGTAGCAGCGTTTCGGGTGGCAGATGCGAGAACTAACACTTTGCCTCATTATCTGAGTCTCTCCCCACCCTACAAGGTTCCAGACCTGTATATAAGACCGTGTTTTCCCCATACAAATGATTTAGGAGAAAAGCTTCATGCGTTTTCACGCAAAAATCGCTCCAACAGACTGACGGACAGAAACTCTAAAAAATTCTGGACATTTTCTCAGTATCGTATTCTAATACTACCAACTTAATGGCAGCCTTTAAGGCCTTAGGCCACAGTAACGGGTATAAAATCATGTGCGAATTTAACAATTTTTTTTCGTATGAAAAAGTGATTCACTCATAAAATGAATTACACATTTATTTAGTATCAACATCAAGCTGTTAAAAAATATATACTTTTTTTTATGTACAAAATGGCCGAATACTAATATTTTATTTTGTTATCTTTTTTTACGCGCTCCGCGGCGTGACATTTAGCATCCACAATTTTTTACCTAGAACGAAAAACAAAAATTCTTGTCAGTCTACATTAGAATACCTAGAGAAGTACGTACGGAATTTAAAAAATATTGTTTCATTCAAAAGTTGTAGGTATTTGAACATAAGAAATGAATTTTCAGTGAAAAATTTCGTTATAACTGCTCATAAACTGCTCATAAAATAAAAAGTTATCGATTAATCAGAAATTCCGTACGTACTTCTCTGCGAAATGCAATTAGGAACATAACTTTTAAATTTGTAGTAAATCGAGTGAAAATTGTTGAAGTTATTTGTCACGCCAATTGGAAAAAAGCTGTTTCGAGAAGTTTGGAGTAGTCGGCCATTTTGTACATTCAAAAAATATATATATATTTTCTAACAGCTTGATATGCATACTAAATAGATGTGTAATTAATTTTATGAGTAAATCACTTTTTCATACGAAAAAAAATGGTTAAATTCGCACATGATTTTATACCCGTTACTGTGGCCTAAGGCCTTAACGAATGTACAGACGGATACTCCAATGTAATGATATTAGCAAAATATTATGTTTATTGTTTATAGCCATCTATACATGTCCACTCACCCCTGCAGTCTCATCACGAGATGGTTGGCTTCGTCGCTGCAATACAATTTCTCTCTTATGATAGAGAAATTGTATCACAGCGGCTTTGTGTCGCAGTCAAGTTCGATGGAAATGTTTTTTTTTCTTCAGTTTTCCGTTCTGCGATTAATTAATTTCATGACGGAAAACTGAAGAAGAAAAAAAATATCCATCACATAAGTGTGATGGATATTTTTTTTCTTCAGTTTTCCGTCATGAAATTAATTAATCGCAGAACGGAAAACTGAAGAAAAAAAAACATTTTGCGACTGTGACACAAAGAGTTATATTCAAAATAAAAACTAAAATAAAAAAGGAATTCCTGCCCGAGTTCGAGGCCCAAACAGAAATAGACCGAACGTACACGAGGTCGAATTCGTAAAGAAAGGATAGGTGTTGAAAAAAGTAGAAACAAAACGAACACACGAATAAAACTGGAAGGTAATATACGAGTATGCGGGTTAAATCTCGATCTTGACTTGTCTTTTGTATCGACAGCGATCCTGGGGCTACACGAGCAAATGGACGAACGATTACAGCATCGTTCTCACGGGCGCAGCCTTTTATCACCGTTACTACAATACCCTGTACACGGAAATGCTGAGTTCGACGTTGCACAAAACCGTAGAACAGTCGCAAAACTGCGAGGACATATTGATGAATTTTTTGGTCAGTCATGTGACCCGACGACCACCGATAAAGGTTACGCAGCGCAAACTCTACAAGGAAACCGCCGGAGCTGGTATAAGGTGCCGTGTGTGAACAATATTATATATTTGTATGTATTACCCGGGGCGAACGTTGGCAAACTAGCGTTCCATCTCACCTCCCCCTCCCCGTTTCCGTGCATAGAACGATTCCTCGCGTCGCGAGACTCGAACAATACGCTGACCTTGGGCGTACTTTCAGATCACCGTGGAATGACCCGGATCACTTTATACAACGGCAAACGTGTATGAACACCTTCGTCGCCGTTTTCGGCTACATGCCCCTTCTACGCTCCAACATGAGGCTCGATCCGGTCCTCTTCAAAGATCCCGTAAGCAATCTGCGCAAGAAGTATAGACAAATTGAATTAGTTAGTAATTAGAATTGTATAAAGCAGAGAGAGAGAGAGAGAGAGAGAGAGAGAGAGAGAGAGAGAGAGAGAGTGAGAGGAAAAGAAAGAGAGCGAGAGAGAGAGGGAGTGAGATAGGAAAAAAGAGAGAAAGAGAGTGTCGTGCGTGCTCGATTTTTGATCACGCCATTATTTATACACACGAAACCAAACCGCGAACGCACTTATGCCGGCGCTTATTATCGTTCTCGAAAGATCGAAACGATCCAATGTCGAGCGCGTTTACGCGCGAAGTTGAAGTAACAAAGAACAAGAAAAAAAAAGCAACAAAATGAAAGATCAAAGTCCCACCTTTTTATTGGTGTCTCGTCCATGGTTTTCGCCCTCCCTGTTTACGCCTTTTGCAAGCCGCAGCGCAGCGTGAGAACGCGACGATATAATCTCGAAAAATTGTTGATAATCATTCCGCGTTTAAATTGCCAACAATCGTTGTTCGCGATGTTATTCGTTTTCTTTTGTATTCTGTTTTTTTTTCTTTAATTTTTTTTTACACACGAACTTTCTTGCGACGGACAACGCGCGTATTACGATCGGCGATATTTCGCCTCGGTTGGTCGATGCCAATACCAAGTCAACGTTACAACGTCGCATTCATGTACATAACAATCGTCTCATAGCTATTATTAATGGAATAAAATTATTTAACAGATCGACGGAGTCAGTGTCTACGAAGAATTGTCACGAAGCCTATCCGTTGTTGTTCCTTGTGTCCTTACGATCGTTGCGATTTTGGCTTCGATCGAGCCCGATGCACCCAGTCGAATATTTTCCAACTACACTATTCCTCGTGTTACCCTGGTGAGTCACATGCGAAATCCCTCTTTTACGTTCCATAACATTGTGCTTCTTATTTGTTTTCATTTTTCGCGTTTTTTAAATCTACTTTACTCTCCCGTCCGTCCGTGGCACGGCAGTGGCCTGCACATCGACCGTTTTTCTTTTTATTCTTCGGTTGAAAAATAATTGATATTTTGTTGAGAAATATTATTGCGGTTGATGTAAAATATTCATGACCTCGGAAATAATGCTAAGAGAATTCTGGCGTCATTCGAAAGAAGGCGACATCTACAAAAAAATCGAAAATACGTTTTAGTATACAGAACGATGGGAAATTTTTTACTGATTCCAACGGTACCAAAAACACATTTTCGATTTTTTTTGTAGACGCCGTCTTCTTTCATATGACGGCAGAATTAGTTTCCAATTTGATGTGGTTCGATCTTCCGTACTTTCGGAATTATATTGGAAAATTAAATTTCTGAACCCGATGATTATCGCCATTTGGGAAATAATGTTGTTTTATAAACAACAACGGCTATAATGTTGTTCTTATAAACAACAACGGTTATAATGTTGTTTCATAAACCTCATTACAGCGGTAATAATAATCGCGATTTTCAGATGGCCATTTTTATTTCAACTCAGAGACTATTAATCCGATTAAAGTCGATAAGGCGCTTTCCGGAAAGGACTTTGTCCCGTTATCTCCACTCGTTTTATGAAGAAAAAAACCCTCCCAAGAATCCTGCAAGATGGCATGCTGAGGGGAGCAAGAAGGGATCCAGGAACTTGTCTAATTAATTGCAGACGGGATTTAAGTATCTTTTCCATAAGGTTTTTGGTAAACCGGTTTGGTAGAGGCCGGCGTTGGGCCCAGCCAGATATCTCCATTCTTTCGTTGGGAATCCCTTATCCGAAATGCCGAAAAATCTCCGCCCTAGCAGGTAAGTTGGGGACATTTACAATCGGCAATATCACAGCTTCTAAATTAATCACTGAGGGGATTTGAGTATCGTTCTCAGAAGTATTCCGATAAAGTTCTAGATATCTCCAGCGCTTTTTGGGGATTGACGTCTCTGCAATAGCCGATAATCCTAAGGGAAGGGGGTTCAGGAAGTTTGGTGAAATCGCCAGGCCAATTCTGGGGCAATTCGGCGGATCGGGCTATCATTCGACGTGGATCCGCCAAAGTCTATTAAAAAAATCAATCGATTTCGTACATTACCGCCGATCGCATGCGCCTAGTCAAAATTGCTATTCGGGAGAGATCCGATAGAGAAAAAATCCATTGGACAAAAATTCCACTCGGCTGATCCGGTGAAACGGTAAATTTTCATTTGGCCGTAACATAGCTGTGATTGACCGGTTTTAGGATATATCAGTCCCCTGAAACTGGCCTACTATTCCTATACGATACACGCGTTTTGTCCTGGCTTTTTAGTTTTTTAAATCGCCAACGCCTAGCGTTGGCTGTTATGTGACAGCCTTCGGCTCTAAATACTCCGATCAGCTGAACGATTCGATACTTTCGTGGCTTTCGCCTGTAATAGTTATTGCGACGTTGTTTATTGTGTTCGAACGAAAAATCATTAGAACGGAAAATCATTCCAAATATATCAATAGACTTTTTTCGTGTAAAATATTCGAAATACCGGCGCAACATGTATATGCATGCCTGTCATACGACTACTAGCGCCACAGTGCGGCAAGGACATTTTGCGAACAGCATTTATCTACCAGTGTCAGAGGACTGGGATATATGCAGACTCCAAGCTGGATTTTGGTAGACTTAGAGAATAGTGTATTGGGGGGGGGGGGGGGGGTCACAATTTGCCTCATTATTTGAGTCACTCCTTACCCTACAAGTTTCCAGCCATGTATGTAAAAAGCCCGTGCCAGTGGCCATCTCTATTCCCGTATTCGTTTGTGTTGTCCATGTTCTAGAGGCCGGTAAGGTAGAACGCAGGAAAAGGAATAAGCGTTTTGTCTCGGGTACAGCGACAGCACGGTCTTACATACAGGTCTTGCAACGAAGCTATATTTTCGTGGTGGGGGTAGGCACGCTTATCATCTCCACTTTTCGATTCACTAGGCGCTGCTACGCGTCGCCGCTAGCAAGGGGAAGTGCTTTCCCCCTTACCTCTTACCGGCGGATAGGACCATGGTGCTTACGTCAGTTTTTGTGGCGCGATTGTCGAAAAAACCTTTATTTGCGACCATATACCACGAGGTTCTACGCGATTTATCGTCATACATTTTTTATCGTGTTTTTACGCATAAATGTCTATTTTTGTTGGTAGTGTTTTCGAAAAAAAATGCGAAATGGTTAAGGGTTGCGCGGTTCGCAATTGTAAAACGGGATACAAAAGTTTTAAGAAAAAATGCTCCGTGTTTCCACTGCTCAGAAACGTCGAACGATACAAAAAATGGCTCGATGCTATTCCGGGACTGAAAGGGTCTCAGTAGGTGTGTAAAAAACATTTCGAAGAACGATGATTGTAAGACATTCGAGAAAAAGGATGTAAATGGTCGTACTATCGCTCTTTATTGGTTTCGTATATTCCGCAGTTTACACGACAGTACGGTACATTAAGTTAGGGCAAACGGCGCATGCGCTGCGGTCAGGAGGGGAAAGGACAGAAGAGCTATTTCTCTCTTCGTCACACCACTACTTTCCCTTGCCGTCACGCACCAAGCGGCAGAAATCGGAATAAAAAACGGAGCCGCTAAGGGTGCCTACCCCCACTAATCGCCGTTGTCAGACCTGTATGTAGGACCGTGGGCAAGACCTTGCCTCCTGCAATAACGTCTTGTTCTTGCATCCTTGCAGCGCAGCCCATAATCCAACAGCTGGAGAACACTGCGGTAAATATACATTTTTTCTCGCAAGCTCCAACACTTTTTTTGAAAACTTAAGTAATTCGAAGAATAAAAATTATTACGTTATACGTCCAAGCACGATTAATTTTCATTTACCAATGCGGGATTTGATCACATGGTATATAACCTCAAAAGAAGCACTGCAATAGCCGGTATTGATTGACACAAATGATAGTGTCTCATGCCGCATTCTGTCTTAATAACTTTTCTGTCATTTTTACACAAGACACAGTGGTTGAAGTAGAAAAATGCGTGTTTCGAGTATGGCTGGGAGCTACGCCTCTTCGATTTGTCATCGATTCAACTGAAGGATACATTTTTTAACCTGTCTCGAATGTAGTTTTCCGTGATTAGTGAATTTTTTTTTATTACGAAGACGGGAGTATCTTCTTTCCATAGAAATTGGACGTTGACTCTAAAATTTTAATTCTGCCTTGTCAATTTTTAGTAAAATTCCCACAACCTTTTCATGTATTTCTTGATTGATTGCTTGTGATGTTTCAACTTTAAACTAGCGACTTTCCTCTCCTGTACAGAGCAGAATTTTTTTATCACAATGATGGATGCTTCTTCCGAGATTTCTTTGTTATTATTATTCTCCTAAAATGTGACTCTGAAATGAAGAAAAGATCCTGACATAACTCCGCTACTGTGCAGGGAATCATGATTAACCCCACAGCTGAGGAAAAGTACCGTCTGATCACGAGGAATCTGGCCGAGTGGCTGGGCGAGGATCGGCTCAAGTCCATACTGCAGGAGAGAGACTTGAAGATTTACTGGGGCACGGCAACGACGGGAAAGCCTCACATCGGTTATTTCACCCCTGTGAGTAAGATAGCGGACTTTCTCCAGGCTGGTGCCAGCGTGACGATACTTTTCGCCGATCTACACGCCTATTTGGACAATATGAAAGCTCCGTGGGACCTGCTCTCTCTGCGGGTGCAATACTACGAGGCGGTCATTAAATCCATGCTAAAATCCATCGGCGTTCCTCTGGAGAAGCTTAAGTTCGTGAAGGGAACGGATTACCAGCTCTCGAAGTAGGTTTGAGTCAGCGGAAACGTCAAATTTCCGTTTCGGATCTTATCGCGGTAACCTGTTGCAATGTTTTTTGCAGAGAATACACTCTGGACATGTATCGTTTGAGTTCGGTTGTGACGGAGCACGACGCGAAAAAAGCAGGCGCCGAAGTGGTGAAGCAAGTGGCCAGTCCTTTGCTGTCCGGTCTCCTTTATCCGGGGCTTCAGGTCCTCGACGAGCAATATCTCGGTGTGGACGCTCAGTTCGGCGGTGTTGATCAGCGAAAGATATTCACGTTCGCTGAAAAATACCTGCCCATTCTCGGCTACGAGAAACGCGTGCATCTGATGAATCCCATGAGTAAAAGGAGCTACGAGTTCTACGAAACAAAAAGAAAAAACACGAAATAGGTGACTGAATCTTTGGTTTTGTCACAGTTCCAGGATTAGCGGGGGCGAAGATGTCCTCGTCCGAGGAAGACTCGAAGATTGATCTTCTCGATGATGCTGCAGCAGTTAAGAAAAAGCTGAAGAAGGCTTTTTGCGAGCCCGGCAACATCGTCGACAATGGAATACTCGCGTTTTCGAAACACGTTATATTTCCGCTTATGAAAAAGGGCGAAGCATACATCGTGCCGCGAAGCGCCGATTTCGGTTAGGACACATCGGTACAAAGATTTACGCGGTGGTCGCGAAAAAACGAACAATGCGGATACATATTGTGCGCATTCTCTCGCAGGCGGTGACATAACGTTCGAAACTTACGAGCTACTCGAGGCTGCCTTCGCCAAAGAGGACATTCACCCGGGCGATCTGAAAGCTGCCGCCGAGGTCTACATAAACAAATTGTTGGATCCGATACGCAAGGAATTTGCGTCCGATCAAAAGCTGAAAAACCTAAGCACCAAGGCATATCCACCACCGTCGAAAAGTATGCCCGTCACCAGCCACGTAAAGTATTGACTTCGCGTAGGCATATGAACTGTCGTCAGACGGGAGACGGTTTCTAATCAGTTACCGAGCGCCTGCGCCTCCAGGGCCGAAAAGCTTTCGCGCTCGCTACGACTTGGTCCAAGATTAATCATTGTTTCACAATCATGGCAAATTTAATCTCATTGAAATCATACTTTGAGAGCAGGGTCAAGATATATTTGGAAAGGTTGCCAAAAGTGAGATGGAACTAATACGATCGCAATTCCTTTTTGATAGTCCTTTCTTGAGGAGTGAGGATTCTTTATTCGTAACAATGAAAAGGTAATCATTATTCCTCAAGAACAGGCTTTTAATGCGAGTGTTTAGATTCGTTATCAAGAGACGTGGGAGCGCCATGATGCCAATTGAACAAGATACGGTTATATTTCCGTAGATGCTACCTGCCATGTGTATTGCATACGAAGGCACGCAGAGGCAAACGTATTGGGATCTGTCAAATGGGCGGAGCCTAAAAAAAATGGCGTTAAGAGCATCGTCAAATCGACAAACGTAAACAGTCGTGTAGTTTAGTTGAAATTTCTGTGATATAATGATAAGTATTAGTGCAATTTGTGACTGGGCCGGTACCAATCCCAAACGATGTAATTTTGTGGAAGGCGAACGTATTTTGAAGGCAGGACACATTTTAAGGTAGTACGAGCGCGCAATCTTGATTTTTATAGATTTTGTTCATATTTTAACCAGACATTGTTCATATCATTATGCATGTTCGAGTGAAATTTCAGAACAGTCGACTATTTAGATTGGAAAATAATGGGTTTATAATTGCAACTTTTAACACTGCAGGGTCTGCATTGAAATTTAAACAGAATAATTTTCCGTAAAAAATATTTGTCCCCTATAATAAGAAGAAATATGGCAACAACGCAGAACAGTACTGTTCAGTATTTCGAGAAAAAAATAATTATCGTGTTCCTAAAGTTAAAAATTTGGTCACAAAAAATATTTGCATTATACATATTAATATTTTATATTATTTATGTTATCTTTATTAGTAAATAAAAGTGTTGGTTTATTCATAACTAATTAAAAACTTTGTTCGATTAAAAATACTCCCAAATAAAAAATTGTGTTGCAGTATTATTTTAAATATGACGCGCAAACTCACGTCATTGGATACGTGGAACGGTGTTGCCGTATGTTTTCTTATTATAGGGGACAAGTACTTTTTTACGGAAAATTAATCTGTCGAAATTGCAATTCAGACCCTGCAGTGTTAAAAGTTGCAATTTTAAAACCCATTATCTCCCAATCTAAATAGTCGACTGTTCTGAAATTTCACTCAAACATGCATGATGATATGAACAATGTCTGGTTAAAATTTGAACAAAATCTATAGAAATCAAGATTGCGCGCTCGTACTACCTTAATACGTGGTAAAATTAGCGCCGTTTGCGATACCGGTGCTGTCACACACTGCAGTGATCAAACTATAATGTCTGAATTCACTTTTTCAATTTTCAAGGCTCTCATCCCAGCCTGTAATTGATCGGTTTTTTGTACATTTCCGAAATAACGGATACGAAGCGTTTCCCTGCAATGGGCAACATGCGGAAACGGACTTCCAACTCCTTACTCGAAGTGCTTTCGCAATCTTTCACAGCACATTTAATGTTCTCTCGGAAGCTTTTACGCGGAGAAAACTTCGCACATTCCATTTACACCGATTTTATGTTTTTAATTGAAATTAAATACTTTCATCGCACGGCTACGTATAATTGCTATTGAAGGCTTTGCCTCGAATGTACTTTAATTTTCCGCCACCAGATGTCATATCGCTATTTGACAAATCCCAATTGTCACCTTCTGACAACACGTTTTGGGCGGGCCAATAATCCTATTAGAAGAAGAGAGCAATTTGCCACCACCGTGTTTCCTCTTCGTTTAATTCTACAGTCCCTTTGCAAAAGTTCTTTAAAACTAATTGCGTAGTCCATATTTTATGTCTATGCCTGTAGTTTTACGATATCTCGTTTCGGTTTTTTCTTTCTATCGAATTCATGTCACTTGATTTGTCTCTCGGAACGTAGACAAGAACCAAGCCCCGGCGAGCGCGGAGATCGAGCCATCGAGATTGGATATTCGTGTGGGCAAGATCGTCGAGGTGTCGAAACATCCGGACGCGGATGCTCTCTACGTCGAGAAAATTGACCTCGGCGAGGAGAACGGTCCTCGCACGATAGTGAGCGGCCTCGTGAATTTCGTGCCGATCGACGAGATGAAGGATCGAATGGTCGTAGTTCTGGCTAATTTGAAGCCGGCGAATTTACGAGGCATCGCGTCCCACGGCATGGTCCTGTGCGCTTCCGTGTAAGTGCCTCGTTTGCGAACAATACCGATAGCCGTTGAGGATTTTCGTATCTCGATTGAGATGACAAAATTGTTGGGTTTCGACAGGGACGAGCCGGAGAGGCGAGTGGAACCGCTGAGACCGCCGGTGGACAGCGCACCCGGAGATCGCGTCGTCGTCGAGGGTTACGAGACCGGCGCGCCCGATCCGGTTCTCAATCCGAAGAAAAAAGTCTGGGAGAAGTTGGCCGTTGATCTGCTCGTCAACGCAGACGGCGTCGCCGCGTGGAGCGGCAATATTCTCGCCACGGAGTCCGGTGGAAACCTTACCGCGGACACCCTCAGGAATGTCCCGATCAAATAAACACACCGTTTTGTTAGGAATACCATCGTTTGGAAAATAAACGTTACTTTTATTTACGCAAACGCATCATACAGAGACGTTCGAATGAGGGAGAATAATGTACAGCTGTTCGATCAATCTTGACGAGGTTCAGTGATCGATGATAATCAGCTCGTCGATGCCCCAATCTTCGTAGCTGTTGTCTGGCAGGTAACGACGAATTACAATAGGAATTTTGCGTTGCTTGAGTTCTTTCATGGCGATTTGCAACGGATCGGTTTCTCCCTCGAGCTCTACCATCACAGGAGCGCACATCGCTATCTGCAGAGCTCTCGTCCCTAAAACCCGTGCTCTCTCGTATCTGTGAACCAAGATGTTTTTTTAAGATAAGCGGTACAATCCCAGGCACTATGAGCCGAAATTCAAAATTCTCAGGTACACGTGCTACATGCAAAATAAAATCGCTCATTAGTTTCACGTAGTCAGAGCCTCAAACTTGTAGTTACAAGTTTTTTTTAACGATTGCTTTACGTGTAAATATCTTACTTTAATAGGGCAAAACTCTTGAAACTGAATACTCCACGACTGCGGCTGTTTTTTACTCGCTTGACTGTATGCAGCGGTCGTGTATAATTTCGGCACGTTAAAATTAATTGAACTACAATTATCGAGAGGAAGATCGTGAAATTTTCCAAAAAAAGTTTCATATATAAATAACAGACAAAAAATAACACGTGCATTAGTTTTTCTCTCGATCCCAAATTTTGCATACGAGCTTAGAAGAACCAAATAACGAATTTTCATCGCTACAGCTGTTGTATGACTTGCATACAAATACGGTGGAATAATCGATGAATGTTTTACGGTTATTATGAAGAAAGGACCACTTTTAACCATAAACTTTTCAATTTATGAGTGCTGAAAGTATGATATACGTGATAAAACGTGGTCGGCCGAATGAATTGATGCGGAAAACTTTGTACTGCTGTGAACAATGCGCATTCTAGACTGCTTTTTTTTAACTTTAGTATTTACAAATCATCCTTTATAGGGCAGCCAATTTTCCATTTTATTCAATCTTCGATTTGTACACTGCACGGGTTGCAAGAACTGCACTGAGCAAGAACTCAACAACGGTAATAAATATAGTTAGGGTAAGGAATTGATCCTGTTCGCCAACAACGTTGCTACTTGTACGGACCGTATGCGAGCGTGCGTATACACACACTGTCTTAGTGTTTGGCGTATGCCCCGGGCAAGTCCTGCTAAAAGTTTGCTACCACAGACAGCAAGACCGCTCTTACACTTATTGTCAATTCATTTACTGTCATTTTCCAACTTTTAAATAGTAAGATATTCCACATACACACATCCAAAAAATTAAGGTAGCAGCATTGTTTTGTGATTTTTAAAACATGTATGAAGATGAAAAAAAAATGTTAAAGCATGAAGTTAGTAGTTTTGAGATCTTTTGATAAAAGATTTTTTTTCGCAACTCTTATTGCGCAATTAAAATAAATATCACGAGACAAGTTTTCCATTTTTTTTCGTCTGTATAGTTGTTCCAAGGCTCAGAATTTTTTCTGACTAAATCAATATCAGGGTCATTGAACCTTATCATTAAACATTAATTTGGTTTTTTGATGAGCTCTGTACGACAATTTGTCGTTGAAATATCACCCGCTGAATGAAGTCACCCTTTTGTCTTGGATCATGGATATCTCATGAAGTAATGATCGTATAGCACATCGGGCGGCAGTTTCTAAAACTTTAATAAATCCTCCATAAGCCTTAACTGTTTTGGAAAATTTTTTTAAGGGGAGATATACACCTAGATCGTCGAAAAGATCGATTTAGAAGCTATGAACATTCCGTCGACCGTAGAAGACCTACACTATGGGCCTGGTATCGATGATTCCATGTAAGTTGACAACTTTCATGATTTATTCATTCCCAAATTTTCAACCGCGTTTTTCTCAAAACCACGTTTTTCAAATCGGTACCCAAAATTTCTCGAAAACCAATGAACCGATTGCTTTGAGGTTTTATGTGGTTATTCTATACACCATTATCTAGTACTTGTCATAGGATTTTTTTTCCGTTACTTAGTTTTTGTTTTATAGGCAAAATAATAACTCATTTTTGGCCCAAAAATCACTATTTATGTTTAAACGTCCGCCATTTTGTCATAAATCGATATTTTCAAAATCGGCTATGACAAGTACTAGATTATAGTATCTAATTGAATAATCTTTTTGGTTTTTTTTTCAGATGATTTTTGAAGAAACGCCAGAGGGTACCGCATACGCAGATTTTTTTACGACGCTCCAAGGATGATACAATATCCTTGTATATTTTTGATATTTTTAAATAAAGACAAGTAAACATATTTTTGAATGTATATACTTTTAGATAATTAAAACCCCAATCCGAAATTTCAAATAGTTTTCCTTGAA
Organism: Ophion slaviceki; assembly: GCA_944452715.1. Taxonomy (NCBI): domain Eukaryota; kingdom Metazoa; phylum Arthropoda; class Insecta; order Hymenoptera; family Ichneumonidae; genus Ophion; species Ophion slaviceki. The sequence goes on from OX101783.1 coordinate 27,586,467, forward strand.
GAAATTCATAAAAATAACCTTATTTTCCGGCTCCTAGGTGTATATCTCCCCTTAACGTACAAAAAAATAACTTTCTGGGTATTTAGAAAATCCACCGCTACTCAGCAAATATTGCTACAAGTTCTAATGTTTCCGTGCTTTTTTTTCAACTAATTGTATCCCTGAAAGCCCTGAAATTTTTATAATTGATCCGTTCATGCGTCTTTCATTCCCGGTTGATGAAAGTTTACAAAACAAAGGTTCACGTTTATTGCTCCTTAAACATTATTTAATGATTATTAATATTTAAAGAGTCGTTATTTTTCATAAACTTTGGCATTAAATACTCATCAAATCTCGGGGAAAAAACCTCGATTTTTTTAAAACAAATTTTCTATCGCCAGCATTACCCAAAGCGTACCACGTGGAGGTTGCATGGTCGGATTTATGCTTCTACGCGTACGCTAAATGAGCTTAGCGATGTCTAACGGCACACACGGGACGTCTGGCTCGTAATCCGGCCTCCCGGAGACGGTTTCTAACCGTTTCACTTGCGATGTTTCGCGGCCGTTGTTGTGGTCGTTGTCGCAGTCGATTGGGGTAGTCGCGCGCAATAACATTTGCTTGAACGAATGGTTCTTGTCGAACACGTCGAACTATTGCTCGATCGTCGCGAGGAGTTGTCACACGGTGTCGACCTTGTCCCGGCCGACGACCGTATCCCGCGGTTTCCCGGTACCGATGGTAGGCGCGTGACACAACAGATGACGAAACGTTCATCATGTCACTTACGACACGATACGTGTAACCCTCCTCAACAAGAGTCACCAGCCTTCAGGTTCAGACAAATGCCGTCGCACCATGTTGAGTACAAAAAATGATTGTGAAAAAAATTTTAGATTGCTTTTTTTTTATTAAAAAAATTGTTGGTTTCGAGAAAAAAACTGTTTTTTTAACGCCTGAGAACTTTCGTAAAATAAATACTTAGTATCAGTAAATCGTGTAGACGCGTGTGAAAAGTGTACAAGATTCGCTTGGGGGTATCAGCTTTATTAAGGGGAGGGTAGGGGTTTCAGCGCAAAAAAAAAACACTTTTCTGCGATTTTTTTTCATCTATATGGAAAGAGTATATTTATTGAAACCTTTTGTACATTGTTAAGTGTCATTTCAAGAACATTCCGTGAAATTTGTACGCGAAAATATCCACAAACAAGCCGGTGCCGAGTTTTTCTCGAAACCACTTTTTCAAAGTCCGTGTTCACTGCCATTTGAAAACTACATGACCGATTTATTTCAAACTTGGTACACACTTTCTAGTTATAAAATAACTCCCCCAACGGTTAGTTTGAGATATTTTTTACATTGAGGGAGTTTTCCACCCCCAAAATGGCGGAATTTTTCGTGAAAAATAGCACTTTTCACTTTACATGACCACCAAAAATTTAGAGATGAAACAAAATTATCAAAGACCGTTGGAGGGAGGATTTGATGATACTTTGACTAAATTTTAATGGTACTTGATTTCAGATTATTTCTATCTGAGATACAGTGAACACCGCAAATCGTGTTTTTCCAAAGGCGTTTTTGGAAAAGCTTTGTCACCGGCTTGTTTGTGGATATTTGCGCGTACAAATTTCACGGAATGTTCCTGAAATGACACTTAACAATGTACAAAAGGTTTCAATAAATTTACTCTATCCATATAGATGAAAAAAAATCGCAAAAGTGTTTTTTTTTACGCTGAAACCCCTACCCTCCCGTTAATGCAATTGATATTAACTCGAAAAATTCTGGCATAATGTAAAACGGACATCGCATAAAAAATGAACAGATACTAATTACATTAAATTTTCGGAAAATTTTTGAACAAGAGAAAACATGTTTGGTGTTTGTTTTCGAGATTTGATGAGTATTTAATGCCAAAATGTAAGATAAATGACGACATTTTGTTTTTCACCTTAATAATCATTAAATGATGTCTAAGGAGGAATAAAGGTGCTCCTTAAAATTTCTTTAAACTTTGATCAATCGGAAAACGAAGACCCACGATTGGAGCATTTTGAAATTCTACAGCCCTTTTAGGGATACAGTGAGCTGAAAAAAACCTGCAAACATATTAGAAATATTCGCAAAGTAGCGGTGGATTTTCTAATTACCCAGAAAGTCATTTTTTGTTAACATTGAAAAAAAAAATTCTCCCAAACAATAATTAAGGCTTATAGAGGATTTATTCGTTTGAGAAACTGTCAGCCCATGTGCTGTACGATCATCAGTTCATGAGATATCCATGATCAAAGACAAAAAGGTGACTTTTCATTCGGCGGGTGATATCTCAGCAAAAAATTGTCGTACAGAATGCAAAAAAAACCAAATTAATGTTCAATAAGGTTCAATGACACTGATATTGATTTAGACAGGAAAAATATGTCTGAGCCCAGAGACAACTTAAAAGAAAAAAAATTGGAAAATGATTGTCCCGTGATATTTCTGTTGATTGCGCAATAAGTGTTAGATAAAAAAAAATTCATCAGAAGATCTCAAAATTAGAAGCTTCAATTTTCAAAATGCTTTTTTTTCATCTTCATACGATCAATATTCACAAAGTTACAGCATTCCAAAAAAAAAAATTTCTTCTAATATCCTGCTCCCGTAATTTTTTTGAAGAGTGTATGTAGTTCGGAAATAGGTGAATTCATGACTTTAAAAGTCAATGATGAATCAAAAACTTGAACATCTGCTTCTGAATTGGACCATCTCGCATGTACTACCTTAACTGTTAAAGTTATGCGCATCGCTCACTAACTTCCTGTTATCGCATTTTCGGCATACTTGGTCATGTATCGCGTGGTGATGCGTTTCGACTTTTGCACCCCTCCGGAAACTTCGCCTGGAGCCAAGAGTTCGATGTTCTCGGCGTCTTCCTCATGGCCGTCCAATTCAATGTTGTCATCGTCGTCTGCGTCATCGAACTCGTCTGCAACTCTTTAGGACAAGCGAAATAAGATGTGACATACGTATGCAAGGACAGCGAGGCATTTTCGTGCGAATCACTGTCAACGAACATTAGTCAGGTTACGTTGACGTTTCACGCCTCCTTGAGATTTTCCGTTACCGCAAGATCGTATTATTTTTCTTAAGTAGATCAGAATATACTCACTCGTCTCCGTCAAATTCGTCGTCAGCCATGACTGAGAAAATCGATCCCCCGTCAAATTCGTTGAGCTATTGTGCGAACGAAGCGAAAATAGGCCGTTTGTTTTGGACGTTAACTCGCAGTCGACTCCGATAAGTTGTAAAACAGCGCGCGAGTATTTCGAACCGCGTATTTTGTATCCCCGGACTTGGCCGTTGCTGCAGTCATCGCAACAATCGTTGGCGGAGTGGGGTGGGAAGTTTTAGAAACGTGACTACAGCAACGGGCAGGCGCATGCGCTTGCGCCGTGATTGTGAACAGAAGCGCACACGTTCTTACATGGAAGCGCGTCTAGGGGAATAGCGTGAAAATTGACAACCCTGGCAACGTCGTGGTAAACCGCACCGCCGCGTGACGACGACACCAGAGGTCGCCATTTTCCAGAACGAGTGGAGGCGTTTTACGTGTGTCGGTGGTACCAGCCAGCACGTATTTGCGTAAAAGGCGTTTTGCTTCGTTTTTCATCGACTAAGCTTTCCTCTCAAGCTCGTGAACGAATTTATTCACGTTTGCTGTTTTCCGTTCCTTGTTTTTTCGTCTTAATCGTCGTATCGACATGAATCAGTCGAGAAATTTCACGTCTCTCTTGAATCCGAGTTATCTGCAAAACGCACAAAACGCGGTTAGCGCGAATGCTGCAGCGGCGGCCGCGGCCGCCGCAGCTGCTGCTGTGTCCGCTGCTATCGCGAACGGTACGCCGCTCAATTCCGTATCACCGTCGACACCGCCTGGTAGGAAACGCGATTCCGATGGTAAGCAAATACAATCGTTTCATTTACGGTTAATCGTGATTTTTCCATCGGGCACTTTGACAAGACGCTTCTGCGCGTCCCGAAAGTTTCCAACGTGTTCCGATATTCGATCGATTATCAATAACTTATAAGAATTCGTATTTCGCGTTTTAGCGTTGCGTTCCCCGTCCTATCATCGGGTCACATCGGGTCATCCACACGATCTTTCAACTTCTATCTATTCGTATATTCATTTATCCCACGAATCATTATTCAGTTTTATTGCCAAGCTCAAACGTGCATCTCGCATCGAAAGATCGCAAGGCCGTTCTGCTCTGAAGAGAGGAAGTAAATTTTCAATTAAACCCTCGCAGACCGTTTTTTTCAATCGTACTGATGCATCCCCACACTTCGATGTTGGTCTATTCTTTACATTAATATTGCCCACCCATTGCAGTTGGGGAATTATTATTCACTAAAAAAGGAATACTAATCCTCCGCTGCCACAAAGCATCACGAAATGTTCTTATCTAAATGTATGTGAATCTTGCAAAAAAAACAACGCAGTTTCTCAGAGCTGATAAAGAATTTCCAATCTCTTTTAAAGATAGGTCTGTGGAATACTCACAGAGAAACTTGCCGTAGTAATTGTACAGCTCGAGCTGCAGATCTCATTGTTTGGTTTTTCAAAGGAATTTCAGGCGATTGCAATTTCGACAAAGAATCGAAAGAGGAGCGCAGGAAAAGAAGAAAGACGAGATGGGGCGGAACCGAGCACGATAAAACATTCATTCCGGGGATGCCCACTGTACTACCGACCAATCTGACTCCGGATCAGGAACGAGCTTATCTCTGTAAGTACAAGGCGTTTTATCTTTATCGCAATTAAAAGATACCGGTGTACTCTAACGCATACTACCGTACAATTACACTGTATAGATGTTTAAGCAAAGTTTATACTTCGCGTGTCACTAGGAAAATGCTTCTATAGATTTTCCTTCCATTTTCATGCGTGAATTCGTTGACGCATGAGGTAAGTGTCCCGATACCTGACCGGTTGAGATATCGTGAAATTTGTAATGCATTTATTTAGTATAAAAGTAAATGTTGAAAAAAAGGGTGCATACCAGTTCACAGCCAGAAGTTTCTGGTTTTTGGAACTCGTGCTACAGTTGTTTGAACGTTCAATAGTTTTTTCATGGCAATCCGAGATAACCAGGAAAGTAGTTGTTTCAATAGCTGGACATCAATATTGCGATATGACCTAATAGCTGACCATAACTTCTATCCATTAGCAAACACTGATGAACATCAATGGTTTATTATGGTTATGATTTTTTTAAATACTTGGATTAAATTTATTTGATTAATTGACCTATCGATTGCTTTGGTGAACATTTATTTATAACAATATATGTTATGAACATATATTTTTTTCATGTGTCTTTGATTCCTTGTACTGACTTGCCGAAAAATTGCTTCAAAACGAGCCCCCAGTGACATGCATGGATCGTAAACATCAGAAATGTGAAAAATGGAGAGCCGATGAAGAATGTCTTTTACGATCTGACGACAGGGTGTAATTAGAATGACGAGCACGTCCTAGCACCCCGATGAATGAATGCTTATCGATACAAGATAGGCGTTATGTGTAATGATGCGCAAACACACGATTTATTGCCGTACAAGTTATTCTTAGCTAATTTGGACATTAAGTAACCACTCTCTACACTTTTTCGAGCAGATATAGCTACTGTACGCTTCAAAGATGATAACGATATAATCAATATAGCCATAATAATATTTTACGATTGCTGATTTTTTTGTAGCAATATATAAGCTGCGACTTGATACTCAACGATCTTTAACCGATATAAGCATTTTGATAGTGTTTTGTTTAATCATTTCATTGAGCGGAATTGAATAAAATAATTTGTAAATGTGGTCGGCTATTGGGACATTTGCCTTAATTCCTAGAGTACTCGAGACTAAATAGAAGAGTAAGTATGAAAAACGAAGAAAATGAAAACCGGCATAAGCATGAAATAATTAACTGAAATTTCACGAACCTCCAAGGTAAGAGATGGTTTTTTCTCTGTTGGAGAGTATGCCAAATTATTTGTGGATTGGTTGAGCGCTCGTCGTCATTGTGTTGATTCACGGGCGGCGGGATACGAGAGCGGCGGAAAGCTAATAAAAAATAAAAAATGTCGGCCTGCGCGACGCTCGCGAATTTACGAACCCTGGATAGTTCTGTATCCGCTTTGCGACTTTGCGCAAATCAATTTGACAAATAAGGCAAAGAAACGCAAACAAAGACATGGCAAAATTACGTCTGATTTTTCCTCCTCGTGTATTCGATGAGAAAAGGAAACCGCAAATGCGAATATAACGACAAATGTATATACCAATGTCGAGATTGAAGATTGAAAATGTCTAACTGTTGGGGTTTCCGCCCCCTCTAACCCGTTGGTTTACAGTTCAGCTGCAGATTGAGGAAATCAGCAGGAAACTACGCACGGGAGATCTTGGGATTCCGCTGAACCCTGAGGAAAGGTTTGAGAGAAACATTACGTATCGAACGAAACATGATCGGAGATCAGCGGCGCTGATAAGGCATTAACAGACAAACAAAGAAACGCAATTTGCCACTTTAAGGGGGCGATTCGCCGCCGATATCGGTGGAGAATACAGCGCGTGTCGGAGCTAAAAACAAATTTCGACACCAAAATCGAGCGTCACGCGCGCCGCGGAAGATACATTTTTCATAATATTGGTTTGCCCTAATCAATCTTTTCTTCTCACTATTATCTTTCCGCCAGGTATAATGTACGTGTATAACGTTTTTTTTTTTTTACTGAAGCAGTTCACTTGTGCAAGTCTTCTTGGATAGAGATAACTAGGGGCTTCGATGGTAGGAGTATACGTCGCCACAAAAAAACCCGATAATTGTCGTTCTTGCGTAGCTTAGCCATCTTCCGTTTAGCGACAGGTCCAATAATATCATACGATTCTATCGTTTACCTCGATCTTTCGAATCCCTCTTTTGTCACCAGAGAAAACAAGTAGTTTGAGTAGAACACTCGAAAGTTGAAAATGGTCATAAATGATAACCTTTATTGTTGCTCAATGCTCACCAATGTCACGGAACTTCGGATGTATATGTAGGTTACATAAGAATCCGTACGACTTACATTGACGATAGGTATGAGGTAGCAAAACTCAATGAACTAACAGATTCTCGATCCTCAATTGGTTTTCATTTCCAATGAAAGAAAAAAGAAACAATGTACGAGAAAATTTAATTATAACAGCGAACAAAAATTTGGTCAAATTCATGAAGGATATCGCGCGTTTGGAAGCATTTTACAAAACTAGGTTTTCGTAAATCGATCCCCTTGATCCGACGGTACGTACGCTATTCATCCCAGGGTATGTCTATACGTAGGGAAAAAAGAAGCAATGTACAAGTCCCGAGCTGCTGTGATTTGCACGGCATATCGATATAAAAAAAAACAGTTCCCGTAGCAGCGATAACTTTGTTCGTTAACGCTGCAATTGGACGATGTATCGTTATGTTAATTAGCCTACGATAAAAAAAATATATAGCAACACGTGTGATTCGCCAACTAATTAATCCATTTGTAACGAGTAAATTGCAGGAAACAGTGAAATAAAATTTAAAAAAATGTCACGCTCGATCTAACGTTACGTTTCAGGTACAACTCGAATTAATCCATTCTCGTTTTATACGTTTTTTTTGTTCTCTTAATGAATTCATTTACTCCAATAGGTTCAATGATTAATAATTCATACATTTTTTTTAGTGTTCGGACCTGTTGATACGTATCCTGTTTTGAATATAAATTTGTTCGATATCTCACACACGTTGCGAGCAATACCGACCGCTGACTAATTAAACGAAATCTATTACTTCCTAATAATCACAGGATTTATCTTAGCAGGTGACATCATACCAATGTATCTGCCGTTGTATGATATCGTTGAGTCTACAACTGATTTTTCACATGTACCTTAATAGATTAACTTTTACGAACGTTCAGTTGTACACAGCATTCTTCACAGCAGCCCGACTTATTCGTGATTGAGTTCTTTCACACACACACGCTCTCTTTCTATCTCTCTTAATCTCTCTTTCTCTCCTTTATCCGATATACAGAAGCATATGTTGGAATTATGGGACAAGCATACTTTCGACCGTAGTTAAGAACAAATTGTCCATGTTTCGAGTGCACCGAAATTCAAGCAATTTTACAAGCGAAGAAACTAATTCTAATCAATTAATTTTTGTATTAATTGAACAGACGCAAAACAGAGTCAAATATGTTTAGGAATCAGGTCGCTTGTACGCTATATACCACAACATCTTCGTGCAAGCAACTTTGTCGTAAGATTCGTCTTATTTTTTTGTCCAGATCACCATCCCCCGAGCCGATTTACAGTAGCGATGGAAAAAGATTGAACACCCGTGAATATCGTACGAGACGTAAACTCGAGGAAGAACGGCACAATCTCATTCAGAAGATAATGAAAATAAACCCGGAATTTAAACCACCTCCAGATTACAAGTGAGCTCTATTGACGTACGAAAGAAATGAGCAACTTCTTGCCGGCGGTGCGCCGAGAAATGGCAAAATTCATTAACTTGCGTTCGTGTAGATGTACTTTTTTTCGGTAAACTCAAATAAGTATTGCTGTGACTTGCAATGTTCGATCATCTCGTACGAGGCAAAGAGCACATGTCTATGTATATATGAGGCATTCCACGTCACTTCAGCCAGTAAAAAAAAAACCACAAATAATTTTGAAAAATCGAGTTATTTTGTTGAACAATATTCACCGAGTGACGAAATTTTTTAAAAAATTCTGACGTTTTTTCTTGTTGATTGCCATTTTTTAACATTTTTCCATTCAAATGGCTGTATCTTTAGCAGGATTTGACGTATTTACATTCGTAAAAAACAAAAATGTGCGTCTTTTTATAGCCTTCCAGAAAAAAAATAATTTAGATTTTATTGAGCAAGTCGAACGTCCGTTTCAGTGCAAAATATGCAAAAATATTTTTTTTTCTCAAGGAAAGACTCGTTATTTTTTTTTTAATTTTCCCGAATTGTGAATACGAAAAACGGATTTTTGGTATTTTTATATTATGGGATTTCTAAACACCGTGAAGTAACAGCTATTTTTATTTAAATTTTTTTTTTATTAATATTCGATTGAAGAGTGTGGAGCGCTCCAAGGCTCCAATACATATGACATATATGTCATATGTAAACATACAGCGAGTGTAAACATACACTCTTCAATCAAATATTAATAAAAAAATAAAAAACAAAAAAATAGCTGTTACTTCACGGTGTTTAGGAATCCCATAATATAAAAAATACCAAAAATCCGTTTTTCGTATTCACAATTCGGGGAAATTAAAAAAAAACAAAATAACTATTGTCGTTCCTTGAGAAAAAAAATATTTTTGCATATTTTGCTTTGAAACGGACGTTCGACTTGCTCAATAAAATCTAAATTAATTTTTTTCTGAAAGGCTATAAAAAGACGCACATTTTCGTTTTTTTACGAATGTAAATACGTCGAATCCTGCCAAAGATATAGCCATTTGAATGGAAAAATGTTTAAAAATGGTAAGCAACAAGAAAAAACGTCAGAATTTTTTTTTTAATTTCGACACTCGGTAAATATTTTTCAATAAAGTAACTTGATTTTTCAAAATTATTTGTGGATTTTTATTTTACTGGCTGAAGTGACGTGAAACACCTCATATGTATATACGCCTAGTTGAAAGTTAAAAATAGAACTTAAACCCAAAACGGAAGGTTAAAAGGGAATTTCCCAATGGCCACCTAAGAAAGGACGCAAGTTGCTCGTCTACGAAAAAGTTATCGAACCGCCGCACTCTAAGAATTCTCCGTTATGTGAATAATCGCTTCTCTAATGCAGACCACCGATAATTCGCGTGCACGACAAAGTAATGATACCACAGGAGGAACATCCCGATATCAATTTCGTTGGTTTACTCATAGGACCGCGTGGTAATACTTTGAAATGTGAGTACCTAACAGGCATTGGCGCAATAGAGAGAATTTGCACGGATGTTCTCGAATTAATCGACTTGTGTCTCATCGCGCAGCTATGGAAAAGGAGACCGGGGCGAAAATCATAATCCGTGGCAAAGGCTCGGTTAAGGAAGGGAAAGTCGGTCGTAAGGACGGACAACCGTTGCCTGGCGAGGACGAACCGTTGCACGCCTACATTACAGCCAACAATTTGGAGGCTGTGAAGAAAGCTGTCGAAAGGGTGAGCGGATGGTTTTTTTTGCCTGAAGTAACCAAAAAAATCATCGACTTTTCACAGTATAGATATGTTACTGTTTTTCTTTATCGTAGATTCCATTGTACCGGGGTCTTCCCCCTTAATACATTCCCACCATATTCCACTTCTCATCCCGACCATGATATTTCTGCCATGTGTATAGGGAAACTGCGGAAAACCTATACCAATACAGCCGGTCCCAGGTTCGCTTCCCAGTTTCGGAGCTAGTCTTTATTTTTCTACGACTACGAGACTCGGATTCGAACGAATGATTCGAACTACGAGACTGGGATTCGAAAATAAGTTACCTCTCGATGTTCTGGTTTAGAGGCAAGCACGCTAACCACTAGACCAGTACAACGGTAAAAAAATATATGTTACTGAATGTGTCGATAATGATGCTTAAGGGGAGATATACACCTAGGAGCCGGAAAAAAGGTCATTTTTGTGAATTTTTTCAAGAAAAATATTTGAATTTTCGGATTGGGGTTTTAATTATCTAAAAGTATATACATTCAAAAATATGTTTAATTTTCTTTGTTTAAAAATATAAAAAATATACAAGGATATTGTATGATCCTTGGAGCGTCGTAAAAAAATCTGCGTATACGACAGCCACTGGCGTTTCTTCAAAAATCATCTAAAAAAACAACCAAAAAGATTATTAAGTTAGATACTATAATCTATTAGTTGTTATAGCCGATTTTGAAAATATCTACTTATGACAAAATGGCGGACGTTTGAACATAAATAGTGATTTTTGGGCCAAAAATTAGTTATTATTTTGCCTAAAAAACAAAAAGTAAGTAACGGAAAAAAAATCCTATGACAAGTACTAGATAATGGTGTATAGAATAACCACATAAAACCTCAAGGCAATCGGTTCATTGGTTTTCGAGAAATTTTGGGTACCGATTTGAAAAACGTGGTTTTGAGAAAAACGCGTTTGAAAATTTGGGAATGAATAAATCATGAAATTTGTCAACTTACATGGAATCATCGATACCAGGCCCATAGTGTAGGTCTTCTACGGTCGACGGAATGTTCATAGCTTCTAAATCCTCCACCTTGACCATCTAGGTGTATATCTCCCGTTAAGGCTATATACCTTTCGATGGTCGGACATCGTTTTTGGGATTTTTCGTTTGAAAATACTAACAAAGCAATCAAAGTGCGGTTTGGAGGGTTTATTTGACATATAGGTGGTACGTACATCAATTTTTTATTTTCCAAAAAAAAACAAAATGGTGACCCAGCGTCCGGTAGAAGAACACCTTTTTCTAGATCCTCCAGGGGCGGACTCATTGGAGTCTGCCCAGAATACGAGTTTTTCTTCCTAATCTACATGAATTTCGCTAGCAAAGTACACATGATTATTACAAAACATTGATTTTTGCAAATTTGGCACCATTTTGAAGAAAAACCGTAATTGTTAATTGATTGTACGAATCACGTGTACTTCGCGAGGAAGTCTATCTACGAAGCTACAGTTGAAATTTAAAGTCAATCAGGTGAAAATTGTAGGAACTACGAGTCCATCCGATTTTGAAAACATTGTTTCAAGAAAAACGCGTTTAGAGTTTTAAAACCATTTTTTGGGACGGTATCATTCTTGGGATGTTTGTATATATCAATCATACCATTCTTGGGATGTTTATATATAATTTAAGGCGGGATATACATTTACAACGATCAATAAATCGATTTTTTTTTCTCTAAACGATAGAAATGCAGAATATTTTCCTAAAGTTTCAAAGCGAAATTCGAAAAACTTCAAACGTTACAGCCCGTCAACGCTGTGCCTCACCGCTCGGATTCGGAGCAGGCGTGAACTTCGAACGCGTTTTTAGCAAAACAGCATTATCGAAATTGGCGTGCAGGATTACGCAAAAACCATTAAGCCGATTGAGTTGAAACTTGGTAGAAAAATTGATAATATTGGTACCTTCTACTTGACGAGATTTGTTTTTGAAAAATTTGATAAAAAACTACTTTTTTAATCCACATTTTACAGAAATGTTGCGTGAAATGTTGATTTTTTTTGTAAATGCGTGCCATTTTCTCAAATTTGCATTTTCTTCATTTTAATTACCGTCACAACGAAACTATATGTGTTCTAACTGAAAAAATGTTTGAACTTTTTTGCAAATCAAAGTCTACGGGAAGCTAGACTGCACGCCGATTCGCAACTCCCGCGGCGACCTTGCTGTAACACTCTGCCACAGCTCCGTCATTTTGATGATGAATTAATTAAAAAAAATTATTTTGTATACTTAAATATACTATTGAAGTATACCTAAAGTTTGATAATTGTAGAATAATTATTTTTTAGTTTACAAAATCCCTCAATATTGCTTATTTTTTCCTGTGTAAATGTATATCCCGCCTTAAGCCAATGGAAGAAGATACATTTTCATTATCAAAGGTATATCTATCTATAAAGGCCTCAAGGAAAAATGAGACACATTGAGTAACACGACGGCAGCATCTCTTGATGCAGTATTCCATCGGTCGTTGAAGACACAACGCCGCTGTCTATTGCTAAATGGCACTCGTACGCCGTCTGTGAGAACTTCAGTTCACTCGGTTCAGTCGTTTTCGTAAAGTTCTAAAAGCTTTCCATGGATTTCTATACCGGCGGAATCGTGTGTCATTTCGGCTTAACTCATCGTCGCGAAATGCAAATTAAGCCTGGAAAATCATTCAAGACCCTTGCCTCAACTGCAACCATACGATAGGATTAGATTTTCCCGGATAACGATGGACCTTTGGTTTTTTTTTCAGATTCACGAAATAATCCGTCAGGGTGTCGAAGTTCCCGAGGGTCAAAACGATCTACGACGCAATCAATTGCGCGAATTGGCTCTGTTGAACGGAACTTTGCGGGAAAACGACGGACCGCGTTGCACGAATTGCGGCGCCTCCGATCACAAATCTTGGCTGGTACGTATCGATTCGAACGCAGGGTGTATCGTGGGCGAATAGCCTCGTATATGATAACGGAATTGATCGGTGATCGTTCACTGTTGGGTGCTGCAGTGTCCCGACAAGCCCAACGTGACGAACAATATCGTGTGCTCGAGTTGCGGCGGAGCTGGACACATAGCGAGGGATTGCCGATCGAAGCGTCCGGGCCATGGTGGACCCGCTGCTATCGGAGGTGGCGGCGGCGGCGGCGGTGGCGGCCCCGGCGGCGACAAAGCAAAGATAGACGAAGAATACATGTCGCTAATGGCCGAATTGGGCGAAGGACCGCCACCCGACCGATCTAGGGGAGGCCATTCCAGGCACAACTCGAATACCAACTATCCAGGACTTTTTGATCGGTACGTATTAAACTCCAAATCGTTGTGATAAAATTGATTAAGGTAGTCCTATCGCTTCACATTAGTCATACCGCTGATCATACTTGAGACTTGTACAATTTATATTTTTAACATATGCAAAAAAAATTGTAATAACTAAATTTTCCATGTGTAAACTGTTTAATTAATGTTCACATTTAATTTAAAAATTAAAAAAATAGGTATTCCAACGATTCGCGCAGTATTTCTAGGTTTGATATTTGGCAATATTGGTTCTATCTCATCTCTTTTTACTCAACCAGGCGAGATATGTCGGTAAAAAATGAAATATGTGTGGAAATTTAAATGAGTGAGATGAGGTTAGGACTACAGTCAGCTGTTGCCTTGCTGTCACGTCTTTATCGTAGCAAGTGGTAATAAATCCAATACCGGAAGTCCAAATTAAGCTTCATATTACATAAACATTACGTCAATAATCGTAATTTTTTCTGAGATCACTGGATTACTACAAGTGTTAAGTATGTAAATCTGATTATTTTCAAGAATCTGACAGATTCCCGCTATTATATATACTTTTGTAGCGACCGGAAATTGGGATTTTGTATATCGTCTCAGAATTCCTTCACAAAAGTACGCAATTTTAATATTTCTTTTCTCTGTAATTACGTCGACCCTGAAATTTTACAGAGACGATTATTAATATATTTAGTGAAGCTCAAAAAAAATTATGAAAATCCTATGTATCGAAGCCTGGCAAGAGGACTACCTTAAGGTAGCACAGTACCTAGTCGAAGAGAGTTTCAGTATAGAAACGTTCAAACCAACTTCAATATTAATCGTAACATGTTGAGTTTGATTTCCCTTTTTTCTCAGTAATTTACGCTGAAAATTTTCATCACTGCCATGGTAATTTCTAGGCCAAGATCTTCAGCCCAGTAATAGTACAAAGTCTCCAATATTCGATATTTTTGCAGCCAACAGGCGCCTCGCGCGCTTATGGCAGCGCCGGCGCATCCTCCACCGCAAATGATGCAGGGAGGTCCGATGATGCCACCGCCGGGAATGGCCCCGCCACCATGGAACCAGAGCGAAGTGAACAATATGAACGGCATGAATATGCAATGGCAGCAACAGCCGGTGAGTATGCCGCCCCCGCCGGGTGTTATGCAACCACCGCCGCCGCCTCCGGGCTCGTCATCGCAGCCGAGCATACCGCCCCTGATGCCATGGATGGCCGGCAACAATCAGCCGCCACCACCCGGGCAGATACCGCCACCAGGACAAATGCCACCGACTCAGATACCGCCGCCGGGCATGGGAATTCCACCCTGGCAACAGGGACAACAAACTCCCATGAGACCACCGCCACCGGGCACCGCGCCACCGCCCGGCTATCCGGGATGGCAACCCCAGCATATGGGCGGTTGGCCAGCCGCGCCCGTTCCACCGCCTCCTCAGCAACAAGCGCCCGTACCACCCGGCATCGATCTCAATAATCTGCCAAACCTCCTGGCTCAACCACCACCGCCACCACCTCCGACCAGTTAATCCGTCGCGCACATCCGCTCGTGAAACTCTTCGTCTCGTATGGGAGAAATTAAATTATTACGAAACGCGCGTCGCAAGAGCCCCTGACACCCGAACAAAAACAAAGAAATAAGAAAACCGACCGCAGATCATTTCAAAAGTGCACACATCGATCTAGAACAAGGAAAGCAATAATGTTATCTCATTAATTACGAGCAACGCGAAGCTTCATAGTTCGTTACTCGGGCAGGATAGTCACGACACTGAGCTTTGGTCGCCCTGTTTTTTCTTCGGGTTTCGGTTACTCCTAGAGCGAAAGTCAATCGAGTCCGGGGCAATGTCGAGTGGATAACGTTGAAACTGCTACACTGTCGCAGCGTCGACGCGAGCATCCTGCTAAACAATATGAAAGTCGCGATAATCGAAACAATGGCCCGTACGCGTCGACCTTACGCGCGTCCTACACACTTTCCTCCCGTATACGAAAAACTTGATTCTTTTGTTTTCGTCCGTGTGTAGATCCGGACGAAACGTCATTCGTTCGTGCTCACTTTTGTACGTGCCTCTGCGAATTTTGCAACATTCTGACTATGTACATGTAGCCGGTAACATGATGTGTCCGCGCGTCCTGTTTCTCTTTTTCTTCTTCTTTTAATGGAATATTCGTCTCTCGCGTAGAAAGAATTAGGATTCGACGATTATACTGATCATTGGTAAAGTGGTAATTTCAACGATGTCTTTGTGTTTCTTGCGCGTGGTCGATGTTCGAATTAACGACGCACCTACCACTTGTTATAATCGATTTATACTCCGTTAATTCACCGCTCATGTTCTCGAGGATTAGGTCGGAATATAACAACGCCCTCCGGAGATAATTGCAACAATGGGACCTTTCTCCCTTTTTCGGTACAAAGAAACTTATTAATCGTGTAGATAAGATACGAGAGAGGAGAGAAGAAGAAAATGATACCTTCGAGCTACGATCCTACGAATATCTTCATGGGGAGAAATGATCGACATTGCGTATTGCGGTGTGTGAATTTATCTTTAGGGTCTACATTTGACAACAATCTTGATCAGTTATACTTTAAATAGAACTAAACGTTTAGAAGACACGGCTACTCTGTTCGATGTGTATATTATTACACAATAAAGGATTAATTGAAAGGTTACTATTCTAGTTCGTAATTTACTGCGTGCGAGTATTTTTTTTTAACGAACAACGCATGTCTGAGTTGATACGTTATTTAAGGACGACACAAAAACAGATTAATTCATAAAATGTGTGCAAGGACAATCATTTGCGAATGTACAATCGATCGTGAAATTATGTGGGTCAAGCGGCTGTTTAAATGCATCTCACAGCGTATATTGAAATGTCAATTGCTCGCATTTCTTCTGTCCACTCAATATGAATCGAAATTGGTCGTGTCTTAATATTTTACAGATTGTAAAGCATGTAGCATCAAGTTATTTCATGCACATGTAAAAGTGTGCTTTATTATATAACTATTTCTTTCGATATTGAGATAAGGATATTTGATCGTTTCGATAGTAAAACTCCCTTTTGACTATCAACTGCGCTCGTACTGCCTCCATTTTTCCACCATCTTTCCACTGTCTTGCTTCAGCAGATCAACTTTACTTTGTTCGTGAACATAGAGTGGCTTAGTAAAAAAAACATCTCTGATTTTGCACACCTTAAGGGGTTAGGGGACTAGAATTTTGAAAGACTGATAGAAATGTTTTAGCTTGGGAGGTGCCTAAAGGTCTTGAAAATGATATACCAAAATAGCATGGGCGGTCAAAGTCTCTAACAAGGAACATCACTTGAGGGGCCAATCCACTTTGAAAGTTTCAAAAAATCGTAAGCAAGCAAGACTTGAAGAAATCGACGATGATGAGCAATCAGAAGGGATTTTGTACGGTGCAGGAATTGCCGATTGAGTTTAGGTAAGATTTTTTCATAGTATAAACTTCAAACGCGTTTTACTCTTTTTTTTTTGCGAAAAACTACGAAAAAAGCGCGTTTTTTAATACTTTTTTCGTTTTTCATCTGCCATTTTTTTATTTTCGGATAAAACTTTGTATCCGAGGGTCATTTTGTAGCTGGTGTCATACCGAATCTATTGGACTTTGATTTTTTAATTTCAGACAAGCCGTTACCAAGTTGTGATGGAGCTACCTAGCGCTTCTATTTTTGAGACGTTACGTTAAACTAGTTTTTGTACTTAAAAATGAATAAAAATGAATAAAATTTTTCTTAAATGTATTTCAAGACTTTATTTATCGAGCCCAACAACTTTTATATTCATATCTTTTATAAAATCCTCAAAAAAAATCGCGAAAATAGCCTTTTTCGTGGCTCCAAAGTGGACTGGCCCCTTAAAGGAAGGTTCTGCCTTGTTAGGCCAAAAAATGTTCGATTTTTCACCAATTTTTCATGCGAAAAGTATTAAATATGGAAGGTTGGTATTTTGTATATTGACCAAGCGGTCTTTAATGAACATCAAAATATTTTTTTAAGTTTGACAAAACATGGTGGTGGTAGTGGAAGGAGCCACGTATGTCGGTGCGCGGGCGATGACATTCTTCGCTTGCGGAAGTCCTAAGTCTCGGACAGGTGATATGAAGCAAACAAAATCAAATATATTCTTATTTTGTACAATATTGTGTATAAGTTGACCTAGAATCAAGGAGAAAAATTGAACACTAAAAAAGTGAGCAAAAAACTGCAAAAATTTTTGGGAAAAAACAACGTCTTTTCAATCGCTCACTATTTTTTTATTTTTCAATTTTTCTTCTTGATTCTAGGTCAACTTATACACAATATTGTACAAAGTAAAAATATGTTTGATTTTTTTGCTTCAGATCACCTGTCCGGGACTTAGGACTTCCGCAAGCGAAGAATATCATCGCCTGCGCACCGACATACGTGGCTCCTCTCACTCCCACCACCATGTTTTGTCAAACTTTAAAAAATATATTGTTGTTCAATAAAGACCGCTTAGTCAACACACCAAATATAAACATTCTATATTTCATGCTTTTCGTATAAAAAATTGGTGAAAAATCGAATATTTTTTGGCCCAAGGCAGAATCTTCCCTTAAGTGTTCGCCTCCAATTTTCTTGAAACTCATATATGTAATAAAGTATTGAAAACTATTAGACATGTATTTTTTTATCTGCGGAAAACGATCTTTCAAAGAAAGGTGTGTCACCCCTTAATTTTAACGTTTTTTTTGCAATTATTCTATAGTGAACTTTCCATCGCCTTACATTAGAAGAATTTTGGTTTTTGTTTCATTCAGATCGGTGGACTGCTGTGGGTGAAACTGCAAAACCACCCCTCGACACGCCTTTCTTTGAGGGGTGGTTTACGCCCGTAAACCCGTTTTTCCGTAGATTAAAAAAAAAAAAAACGTGTTTAATAGTTTTCAATGATTTATCACATTATTGAATTCAACAAAATCGACGGCGGATACTTGAATGATGTTCCTTGTAAGTATGCGGCGGACGCGCAACGCATCAAGCTTTTCCGAACAACCGCTGGTTGAACCTGCATCAGAGAGGCATGGATAAGTTTCAGAGCGCTCAGAAAGCAACCAGGAGCAGGGCATCAATGTGGAAGGCCAATTGTAGAGTGAAGGCATCGCAGATAAGTGGTATATGAGAATTTTCTATACTTTTATGATACTGAAAACTGTTTTACGCGTTTGTCTCGAAAGTACGTTTTGAACTAGGCGGAAACATAACTCGAAAGAATTTTCACCAATTGATTAGAAAATGTAACCGTACATTCTAAATTAGATGTAAAATACATTCTCAAAATCCTACGTACTTCTATAGTAGTACGTCGGTTTTTTCCCCTTATAAACATCTAGCTGAAACCGGTGCGGTGGTCTAGTGGTTAGCGTGCTCGCCACTAAACCAGCATACCGGGAGGTCCCGGGTTCGAATCCCAGTCGCGTACATTTCGTCGTGAAATGTTTTTCTTCGGCATTTCGCGGCGAAATAAGACTAGTTCCACGACTGGGGGGCGAACTCGATGACCGGCTGTATTGGTATAGGTTTTCCGCAGTTTCCCTATACCCGTGACAGAAATGTCATGATGAATATAATACAGAGGGGGAAGTCGGCTGCGGCCGCAAGAGGGGGGAACAGGGAGAAAGATGGAGAAAAAAAAAGGAGTAAACAGTAGAGGAAAGAATGGTCATGATGATGGGAAAGAATAGGTAACAAACGCGAAAAGCGTGTACCTAAGGAAAAAACCAATAAAAAAAAAACATCTAGCTGATGATTTTTTCCTAAATTTTTTAACTTTTTTCCAAAAAGCGCGATTTTGGCAAAAAATTAATATAGCGAAATGAATCCGGCGTACTTCTGTAGCTGTTCTTATATATAATCGAGAAAAAAATTGATTTTTGTTCTTGGTTAAAAAAAACATAAAGCTTTCCGCCCGTGGACCTTTCTAGAAAAAGCGTCAACGGAGAAATCCTGTGTAGCCGCCATTTTGTTATTAATCACTACAGAAATATTATTTTCTATAGTTCATTAGTAGTATCAAAAAGACCGACGCACAGAACTTCGATTAATTTGATTACGACAGTAAAAAAATTCCCAAAAATATGACTATTTTTTTTTCTCCAGAGTAGCCCAACTCTTTAAAAGATCCAAATTCCCAATTTTTCGTTGACGGAGGTTCTCAACCGCAGCCGGCCTGAAAAATTGTCCATTCGCTTTCGAATCACCGTAACGTCCTTCAGAATAAACGTACTCATTGTGTTTTTATTTTGCTTTTGGTCAAAACAACTCAACGGCGATCAATACATGTGAAGTCTAACCATAACTACATTTTCGCATCACGATATATATACTTATTCGCACAATTTGACTCGCAAAATCATTTATACATCCCTTAAAGTTACTGTCCATTCGCCGTCATCTAGTCTTATAAAATCCTAAAACTAGCGTTTTTTGCAGTTACTTTAGATTTATACAATTACTTTCGTTATCCGACCGAGTTCCGACATAGCTGAAGAGCGCTTGGATATTCATCGAAGAATTTACTTCAATTGCGTTTGAGTGAACCATTTTGTGTCGGGCTGAGAATGCATCTTAAGCGTACATATCTTCCCTATCAGCTCCAACGCCATCAGCATCTTCGAGACTCGAGAAATTGAGGAAATGAGCCGGTCGATGAACCTCGTGATAAAATTCTTTCGGGTTCGCCAGTTGTAGCTCGTACTTCATGGTAGGATCGTGCCTCACGCCTGGAAAAAAAAATGAAATCGAATAAATTCAAACTAATTTCAGAGTTTACAATTCGGTTATGTATTTTATTTTGATTTTCAATGTTTTTGCTTATGTCCTCCATTTTACGACCCCATCCCTTTCACTTTGGACCCACCCTTGTCACTTTGCCCTGCACGTTCCTAACGCACTGCTGTATCGCATTTGCACGAGGGCACAGGGAAAAAATATATTTCTGCTCAGAATGAACGATCGCTGAAGCTGCGCACTGATCGTGCAACTATTACTGTTCGTGACTATAATCGTAACAACGTTACTTTTCAATCAGTCAATAGGGTATTTGACTGTTGTACGAAAATCATCTTAAATGGTTGATTATTTTATTTTATGCTCACAATATTTTTTTATCTTCGTGAATGTCAGTATTTACGATATAAATCGGCAATAGAATTTCATTATTCAACCAGACCTCCAAAAAGGTCCCGTTGTCGGATATGTAGTCACGTGACGCCTGTCACGTCACATGCCAGTAAACAAGGTAACGGATTTATATCGCCGCTGAGTTCTCGCACATTTCTCGCCATTCTTATTTAAAAGTTGATAATATTGTAACTATCACTACAAATAACTACGAATGAACACTGAAATAAACTAGAAAATCGCTTCTTACTCGTCACAGGACTCGTAATGACAATCTGTTTACTGGCATGTGACGTCACTAGAGGTCCAACCTGGAGCGTTTTCGTTCACTTGACCAAACGTTCGAATTTATCTAATTTCAAAATTGAAATAAACGAAAATGATGCATATTTTTTCGATGAAAGAATAGAAAATACTTTTTCAACACTATATTCTTTTAGGATGACAATAGAATGAACCATTTTTTAAATATAGTCAAATACCCTATTACGTAAGATGATTAATCATATTTTTTCCAGTTTTTATCACACAATTCAAATCTGAAAGATACGTTTAAAATGAAAATTCCATGGCGGTACATTCGGCAATATATATTTTAAATTGTGCAGTTAAAAATATACAAAATACTCCAAATTTACTCATTTGTTCATAGTGTCGAGTGTTACCTGAGAACACGATGATAAATATCGATAAACTTTGACAACGCTTTGAACAACTTACCCATGAAATTGTAATTCCAAGAACCTTGACTCGGAACCATAAAGAAACCGAGGAAACGATCGGACAAGAGCATTTGAACTTTTTCATAGTGACTCGGGAGATATCCTTTCGGATTGTTGCCTTTGTCGGTGTTTTGTTTGCCCCACTCGAAACCACTAGAAAGAAGAAAAAAAACGCAAGGACGATTGCATTGAGTCGTTGGATCAAAATAAACAGTCTCGAGGAAATCTCGAATGAAAAACTCGCATCGAAATTTTTCTCTGACAAAATGTCGTAATGTAAAAGTATCCCGTACAATCATCATCTTGGAAGGTTTACGAAAGATGCATCATTGTTGAGGGGTCATCACAGTGTAACATTTTCGAAAAATCGTTCTTTTTGCATTATCCGATAGTATAGACGGTTATAAACATGGACCTGGCATCGCCGATTGATCGTAAGTAGACAATTTATATGAAAATTCCGCACTCAAAACTTTAAACGCGTTTTTCTCGAAATGTCGTTTTTCAAAACCGTGTACACTCTCAAAGGACGAGTTTTCAAGCTATCCGTCTCTAATTTCGACACAACATTCTTTACACCAATCTTTATCTTGCTATGGAACCGTTTTTATCTTCATATTTTTTTTAACGCAAAACTGTCGAAAAAATAGTCTAAATTCGATACTTTTTTTTCGAACCGCCGCTATTTTGTCAATTTTTATTTTTTCAAAACCTCTATAGCAAGATAGCGGCTTTCATACTGATTAATGATCTTTTTACAAATTTTGTTTCAGATAATATTTACGGCCACAACCGTGTACACCGTGAGGACTCCTTTTTTCGAAGACATTTTCAACTGTTAAAAAAAATGTAATAAAAATAAAAATAAACATTTATTTTCTGTTTTACATGAGTGCTTTGATTCGACATAACGAAATCAGACCGATTTGCGTATTTTAACCAGCGAAAAAAAAGCGAAAATCAGATATTTTTCGACCCGTTACACTTCACCGATCCCTTATGGAAGTGTTGAACGTCGCTGTTTCACACTATTCACACTTGTACGATCGTCGTTTCACGGATTGATACTGACCTGGGTGTGAGTTTGTAAGCCGTTAAAGAGCACGAGCCAGGAGTGAAGCTGCAAGTTATCACTATAGTCTTTTCGCCGTCCCAGATGGGATTATCCGCCATGATTCTCGCGTGCGTTGAAATGTCCTGTAACAATCGATTATTTCAAAACATGCTTATTAAGCCTTCAGCCGAAGTGTCACACGATTACGCTGGTAACCAGCAGAAGCAGCGGCTTGATGTCGCTACAATCTAACGAAGCAATGCAGCAAGATCTGCCGGTGTTGAAATTTCTCAGCGTGTCGTTTTGTCTCAAGGTTGTTATGGGGTTTAGCCATCAGGGGTCAATTACAAGGGGAGCGCCCTATGCTTATGCCCGGAGCCGATTGACTGTTACCAACTCAGCTTCCAAATCATCGTCCTATTAAACGTGCGTTTTCGAACTATTTTTCTACATCTATTTGTAAAAATATCCATTTTTGAACATTCGGTGATAACATTAAGCGTTCTCATTACTTCGTATAATTATTTTCTTTAACTTTTTCTCGCTCAATTAACGCGAAACGAATTGATAACGTCGTAAATCGTGGTATAGCATAATGCCCAGGTTGGCAGAAGTGTCGCGAAGTTAGAAACACATGCGCCCCGTTCGCAACCTCAATATCGGCCCAAGGAGCTGTGAAAAATGAATATCGGTTCGAGTAAAAAAAAATCCCGCTGGAAAGAAAAAGTGCGTACTAAAGCTGTCTATAATCACGAAGAAATCAAAAACTTTAATAATTTTCCGATATTCTTAAAAAACATGTATGTATGAAAAAAAATCCGCGTTATTTATGAATAGTTATGAAATTAATATTAAGTAATTATTATTAATTAAGGGAATAAGTACCGGTAAATATTTACAAGTGGGGCTCCAGCCCTAATCGGCTCCAAATATTTTTTCACGTGTTCGGGGCTATTCTGCAGCATGAAAATATGTTTTTTATGATGGGGGAGGGGTATTTTATTACAAAAAAAATATTTCCCAAACCCAAACCCATGTCATTTGACCCACTTGACGTCACCAAACCCGTTTCCTCCACGCCTTTAAAAAAGTAAAAAAAAAGCGTTTGGGGGTTGAAATAAGGATTGAAATTGTCTTCCCCCGACTTAAATATTATAAACAAAGTTCCCTGAAATACATCGACTCGGTACAAAATTTCTAGCTGAAGCCCCACTTGTAAATATTTACCTAAGTACCAATAATATTCGTTGTTAATTATCCTGACCGAGTAGTTTGAGGTTCCCGGGCATAATTACCGAATACCGATAAGATAGGGAGCATTTGTGCCGTCTACGACGTCGCCATGATTGCACGATCTAATATTTCGTGCGCTTGATTTTCGCACAAATTCGCTATCAAAAACATTAATAATTTTATAACGGTACTGAGAATCCTCATTTTCACGGTACCAAGGGTTAGTCCGATAATTAGTCGAACTGTACCTATTTTTTCAGCTCCGCGGTAACATTCACTCAGCAGATATTAATAATGTACTGAAAAATGATCGGGAGTTTTCCATAAGCGTAATGTAATTAGCCCACGAAATACGTCGAGTCGCCGATTTTTTTTCTGCAAAATGGCACTGTGGATCGTATTCAAACTGCACAGGATGATCCGCAGAGGTTATAAAGGTGCAGAATTTTTTTAGCTCGGTGGTAACATGTTGACTTAACCCCACAACAACCTTGAGGAGTGAGGAATTTCGTCTTTGGTTACCTGAGGCGATAATTGGGGCAATTCATTTGGTTGCGTGTGAATCCAACCGAGAGGTTCCATTTCTTTGAGGTATTGATGATTCGGCAACGACGAGGGAAGATGAACGGTCTGATGCGTTCCCCACTGTGGGGCCATTACGATACACCGAATTTCCTTCACCTGAGGATTATCCGGCGGACTGATACCGTAAAGGTATCCGGCGATCTTTATGGAAACAATTTTTTTTTTTCGTGTTATTTAAAGTCGCTCCATCGTGACGTACGTAAAATCCTCCATAGAAGTGACTAAGAAAATGAAAATAAAATATTCCTCACCTGGGCGCGAAGATCCGATATTGTCACGAACTTTTTAAGCACATTCTTGGGCAATATGTACGTATATCCGGTCTCTTTGATGTCGTCGGACGATACGTAGATATGATTTGTTCTGAGGTGAAGATTCGTCGCTGATATTGCCCTGACTCGCCATTCGGTTTTCGAGCTGAACGTCTGAGTCTCGTAGTTGGACGTGGTCGCCGTAATTATTTCATCGCCGTGTTTGTTAACGGTCCTCGTGGTGGTGGCGGTAAGTTGCGACTGTTCCTTCGTCTGCTTTTCGATCTCGGCGATCTGTTGACGTTGGGCGGATGGTGCGCTTATCTCCATACCCAAAATAATATCACGAATTTCGGATTGGGTAAGGGACGCGACGTTAACGTTGTTCTTCTTTCCGTAATCAGCGAGAATTAAATCTTTGAGTTGAACTTCAACTTTAATCCATTCGTCGTCGGTGAGAGTTGGCCAAATGTGATGGGGCTCGGTTATCGTCGTTCTGTCCGGCTTCAAAACGACCTTCGTACGCTCGGTATTGACGTGAAGGGCTCGCAGTATGAGTATCAGACGCGAGAATGCCGTGTACGAGGAGATGGTCTTGAGCCAATCGTCGTACAGATTGAAAAGCACCATTTGGGGTTCCGTAGCTTTGAGAATCAAATCGCCGAACTTTTCGACTTTAAGACAAGCCTGGAACGGCAACTGCAACTCGGATCCTTTGATGACGATGTTCGGAAAGTCGAGAAGATGTACCTCGAGCGGATCCAACATGCCTTTCCTCGTGACGATTATCTGCTTGGGTTGTTCCTCAACCGGTAACGATCTGATCAAGGCCGCGACTTCCTCGGCCGTTTTCCATTTCGCCAATTGTCCAAGACGCTTCTGTCCCGCCCACACCGAGGTGTGAATTATCTTGAGAAACAGTTGACCCGTGCGTGGATTGAAGATGAAAATAGCGCCGTTTATCGGCTTCGTCGTCAGATTACCCTCGAACGTTTTGTGTATCGTGACACGATACACGTTCGTGTCGTCGACGAACCAGATGATCTGATTGGAGAAGAGTTCACCGTAATTCTGAGACGACAGATAGGGCTCGGTCGGCTCCGAAGAGTACAATTGGAGAGCTTTTCTTATACGTTCGCGCAACACGTAGAGGGCAGGATTGGCCTTCATGATTTTGGCCATTGCCTGCTGAATGAGGGGCTTGCAGCCGGGGAACCAATTCCCGTAAGCGCTGTGAAGATTGTAAGCGAGATCAATGGCGATGAGGAGGCCCGTCGGTGAGGGATAAATGGACATGTTGTCGGTCGTGTAATCGAGGAACTTGGCTCTCGCGTAACGTTCGATATCGTGAGAATCGTAATCGCCCCATCTCAACTGTACGTCGATCCAATACTTTTGCGTGGTCGTATTGTCCATTAAATCTTTAGAGTCAGCGAGCAAAGAGGGCCTCGATACGTTCCACTTGTAAGCGGAAAACAGCAATATGTCGGCGCACGAGGAATTCATCTTGTACGATTTTCTCGGATGTATCGTTTCCTTCTGCACCGTCTCGATCTCAAGGGCATCCAGCTCCTGGTCGAAAACTTGACAGAGATCCATCACGATAGATTCGTGAACTTTTTGCCACAAGTGAGCGCGGAATATTTGAATCAAGGATATCTTGAGAGTGGGAATTTTGCCGTGCATGAAGATTCCGGTTAGATCGAGCTGTACTTGGAAACCAACGTAAACGTTTGCTCGATTTATCGTCGGCGACCACCAAAGTGTGAAGCGACGATTCGGTATCTGATTGAGACCCGATCTCTGGGCGTTCGTGAGCTTTTTGTACTTCATCGATTCCTCGAAACCGGACGCTTTTTCCCAGAAGAGACCCTCCCACGTTGGGAAATAGGTACCTTTGAAGAGCGTGTGCTCGAGTATACCCTCGACACCACCGAGCGCCTGTATCATGTCGGTACGATAATTATTCAGATTCCAGAGTTTGCCGTCGTGCCTCTGATGCGTCCACCAGAACGGATTCTGCTTGAGAACCTGATACTGCTTGAACTCGGTTCTTATGCGCCAACCCTTGTCGTAAGCGAGTGTATGACGATCCTTCTGGAAGAGCGTGTTTATACGGGGTATGCCCCGATCCCAGCTGTCCTCGAGGTCCTCGAGGGTCAATCGTCGATTTTGCGCGTTAGCCTCTTGCCGCTTGAGCGCGTACTCCGCCCAGACACGCTGCGAATCGATGAATTCCGACTCCCACGGCTGTATGTAACGATAGAGATTGGGTATGAGCTGATCCTCGTCGTGGCTCATACCCGAGCGGAAATGCGTTATTCCGACGTCCGTTTGTTTGGACCAGCGAAGATCGGATTGCGGTATGAGAACGTGTCCCATCGACAGCATCCCCAGACCCCCCAACTCCTTGGGCGTATAAAATACAACGGGTGGAAATCTCGAGGGCATTTTCGAATTGAGACCGATCTTTATACGCGTTTGAATTTTGTTCTCGCACTTTACGAGAAGATCCAAAAGTTCCTGCGTGTTGACGACGGCTTCGCGGAAATACGTCATCAGGCCGATCAGAGCGGTGTTCCACTTGTTGACTATTTTCGTGAAGGTGGTCGATCCTGATGCCATGAGAATTTGCCGTACGCGATTGTGGAATCTCTGAAGACTCTCGTCGTCGACTCGGAGGAAGCACTGGGCCGTTCTCTCCTTGGTTACCTCGTTTTGGAGATTCCAAACGCCATCGCGATGCGTAAATTCCTCGTGAGTCGTTCGACACTTGGGCAGAATACGACACTCGAAGCCGCTCATGTTGAACAATAGATTAGGATTGTCTTTGCTGTAAACACTGACGAAACTGTTTTCCCACTGTATCGTCGTTGCCGAGCGGGGCAAGCGATTTTTTATGTCCCAGAATACGGCCCGACCGAGATTTACGTCGTGCTTCATGAGTCTCATGCGCGCGTCGCGCGGCCAGCACTTTTTGTTGTTGTACCCGACGATGTTCTCGTTGTTCGGATCGGGATGCTCGGTGAGATAGCGCTGTATCAAATCGCGCGCTTCCTCCGCGGTGAAACGCAAGAAGAGATGAATCCTGTCGACGTAACGGCAGTAGAGCCGAATCGGATGAGCGGTCTCGGAGGCTACGTCTTGAAAGGTCAAAAAATCGTTGGGCATCTGGGGTGGCCCGGCCATTTCGCTGGCTCTCTGCAAACCGAGAACCAGCAGATCCAACACGAGACCGTAATACTGGGCAATGAACGAGGCGAACTGAAGTCCCCGTATTATTCCGTAACTGTTGGTATGATTCATGTCCTTGTAATTGATAACGACGTTGTTCTTGGCCGTCATGTAATCGGCTATGTTGTGATCGACTATCAGACGCAACAGACGATTGAGAATGGTGAGATCGATTTTTTCGTAGAGTTTCTCGAATTTGGATTCGAGGAGAACGTCGCACTCGCCCTCGCTGACGTCCCAAACGTCCTGAAGATTGTTGACGCCCTGGCACCACTTGTAGACGAGAAGCGGAGGGGGCTCGGTGTCCGAAGGCTTGACCCAAGCGGGAAACAGTCGCCTTTTGTCAGCCTCGTACCACAGATATTGATCGAGATAGGCGTCGGTGATTTTCTCGAGAGGTTCAACGTCGTAAACGGGTATGAGATGGCTGTACAGGTCCATAAATTCGATGCCGACTTCCTTGAAGGCGCGTTGCGTGAGCAAATGACGTTTTATACGGGAAAGCGCCTCGTGCGGGTTGTCGTAAGCCTGCTCGATGAGACCCAATTCTTCGCGCTGACTCTGATTCAAGCGGGACTTGACGCTGTAAGCTTCCTTCAGCCTCTCGAGAGCGAGAATCAAGAGTTTCGTATCGTGCTTGTACGAGAGAGGTGGAAACGGTATCGGGGCGAATCTTCGCGATTCCAGCCAGTGCACGGTGGTCGTGTAAATCGCGACGGCCTCCTCGGGCGATATGTAAGGGCCGTCCTTCAGATAATTGTGCTGTCGTTCTTGCTCCGCTTTCAGATACAAACGAGTCAAACGTCCGAGATTCTTTTTGCACACGGTCTTGTCGACCGTAGCGCCACGGCGTATTCTCTCGCGGTTGTAATGAGCCGTGTTGGTCCACCAATCGGACTTCATTTTAACGTAACGAAGTATCATATTCTCGATCGGTATCGGTAGTCCAGGCACTTTCCAAGGTATATTGGCTTTCCAGCAGCGCCAAGCTTCGCTCAGATGTTGCAGTATCGTGCGAGCTTTGTTCTGCTTTATACCTTCGGGCATCATATCGACGATGTCGTGCATCACCGACGCCCTCAACTCGAGATCGAAGTGCGACTCGACGCGCTGCTTCGTGACCGTTTTCGCGACGCCTTTCGAGTGGCGACCCTCGAATTGCCTCGACAACAAATTGCCCAGCCATCTCTCGAGCAACGGCGTTATACCGCGCATGAAGAACAACCAGACGCGCCAACCCGGAGCCCAGAAGCCGCAACCCGGACCCTTGCCGACTTGTCCCGTGTTGAAACGATAGTATATCAGGTGCTTCAAGTCTTTGCACATTCTTATTTGCCTCATGAGCTTGTACTTGTAACGATACATTCCCGTCAGTTGGCCAACGTGAGCGAATATGTATTGGAGGCCGTCGGCGAGCTGGAACGCGTCGACGTTGTTCAAACGATACTGCACGTGCGAATCTATGATCAATTTCGTCAGCCGTAATATCTCCCGACACAGATGAAACGCATTGCCGAAACGGGACTTTTTGCGCTCCTTCGTGGTGAGGGTTTTCACGGGTTTCAGATTGAAGTTGTAATCGAGATGAAGATAGTTCAAGTTTTTACGGTGGATCAAGAGATTGAGCATGTTGTAGCCCTGGCGACAAACTTGCAGGCCAGCCTCGACCCAATCGATCGTCGTCGTTTGAAAGAACTTTGTCGACTTGAACGAGCGGAATAGATAACGCTTCTTCTGGGGCTTCGGTTTGCGATGTTTCAAAGCGTTCAGCACGTAGTACTTGAGGAGCTTTTGATAACTCACGCGAACTTTGACCGGTTGCCCGGGTGGACAGTGCTCGCGATACCACGATTTTACCAGCGGAATGTCGATCGCTCGTCTCGTACGTCCAGAGCGCGTGTTGTAAGGCCGCGGTGCCCATAAAAGTGCTATACCGTTTGCTGTATTGTCGGTGTACAACGGAGTCTCCTGCAAAAACGGCTGTACGTCTTCGGGTAAAACGAAATCTTCGTCTTCTTCCATTTGCGGCTCCACTGTCTGGAGCGGAAAAAAAAACGAATTTTCTAAAATTCGAGCGTATCGACCGATCTACGTGGCACGGATGCTCAATTCGATGGACTGCATTTGTTTAAAAATTGTTCACGGTGTAACGAAGGAATCTGTTGTATCGGAAATGAATATTCACCTTGAGGGAATTTCTATGCGAGATAGGGTTGATCAGGGGGTCAAAGTAGAACGCCGGGAGATCGGGATCCTCGGTTTTTATGTAGACGACGTTTGGAGCGTGATACCTGAAGGAATGAGTACATTACATACATCGTTCATGGAGAATGCGTGTTTCTGGTATGGCTAGTAGTTACTGTTATTCGATTTGCGATTAGCTGAACCGAAAGATAATTTTCTAGCCTTCTTCCAATACCATGGTTGTTACGCACGATTGACTCAGAAATTCCCTGACTTTTCCAGGTTTTCCACACAGATTTTGCAAATATTCCAGGGTGATTGGGGTCAAATAGAGAACATCATTTTTTAAAGATAAAATATATGAAAATGCTATGGCGGGAAGAGTCCAAAAGCCGCAACTGCAGTGTGGAGAGTATGGAAAAGAGCAGGGAGGGATGTGATGGGGGAAAGATTGTATCTATTAGAATAAATTTTCAAGGCAGGATCTTTTTACGGAGTAGAGATATGGGGCTTCGATTATATAGCACAGTTTGAGGTAATGCAAAATAGGTATTGCTAAATGGCGTTAGGAATCGACAGAATCCCCCAGATACGTGTGGAAAACAGAGTTAGGAATACCGACATTCGAGCACAAAATTAGGGAAAGAGCGCTGAGGTTTATAAAGTTAGTGACAAGAATGGAAAGTAATAGATGGCCGAATATTTGTTTCAGAGAGAAAATAAGGGGGATCTCGAACAGGAAGCCGTCGAAATAAGAAAAATACTTTTTGTAAGTATCAAGGGAATTAGAAATTGAGGAAATAATATATATGATAAAAGAGGAGAAAGAAATAAAAATAATAGACGATTTGATAGACAAGGGATTGTAAAACTTTAAAAGAAAGACCTTAGAGAGAGAAAAAGACAGATTCAAATATCGACATATAATAGTTTATACACGGTGATAGTAGAAAACGACGAAGCTCCGTGGAAATATCGGGCGGCAAAAGATATTAAAGGAAAGGATAAGGAAACATGGGCGAGGATAAGGTGTGGAACTATAGGGAGGGATGGGAAAAAGGGGGAAGTGAAATGGACTTGTAGGATATGTAAACGAGGAGAAACAATGGAGCACCTTATTACGTGTGAAAAAGAAAGAGGGGTAATATCTAAGGAAGCGAAAACATAGAGTGGGTAAAGGGGGAAGGGAAAAGGGGGGAGTAGAAGATAAATTAATAGGGTGGCTGCCAGGGGAGATAGATGTAAATATGTGTACATTTTTTAGGGAAATAGAAAGAGAACGTAAGCAAAGAGAAACGATGGTAATGGAGAGAGAATGTAGAGTGTGACGAAAATTAAAAATAATAAAAAAGGAAAGATATAACTTGGATTGTAAGAGAGCGATGTTAAAAGGTGCAAGAGCTTTGTAAAAAGCCGAAAAGGCGATGCAAATAAAACTGCTTACTACAACTATATGAAAATGTTAGATATTAAAATGAAATTAAAAAAAAACCGAAATTATAAAAATAATTCAAACACTGTAAAGTACAAAAAAATACATTAAAAGCAAATACAGAACCTGTTCTTTATTATAAACAGAAGTTTTTATGTCGGTGCCAATAAATAAAAAATAAATTTAATACTTATCTGCAATAACAATTGTGTGGTTGTGTATCGAAAAAATCGACTGCAGATGTATAAAATTTTAGAGTAAATTAGTTTTTGAAATTTTCAATGTTTGGCAATGACATAACTTTTTTTGTATACAATGAAGAATATAAATATTAAAAATATTTCTTTTGATACTTTTCAGTTTTTTAAACTCTGTATCATTTTTCGTAATTCTTGCAAAATGTAAATTCTGGAAAAATTCCAGAGCATTTTCAAAATTTCCTATTTTTTCGTGATTATTCCAGGAGGAAAGAAATTCCCGAAGTTTTCCCTGTTTTCCATATGCGTAACAACCATGAATACTTTTCTGCAGTAAGTGAGTACGTCTTTTTTTCCTTCAAAGTAATGCATAGCGGGAAGCTCACTTGGTTCGACAGTTTTTGAGAAAAGTTCCGAAAGCTTTGAAGATTTTTTTCACCAGCGGGAACGTGGGTCATTTCGGGTAATTAAACTAAAAAGTACATCAAAATGGTAATCTAATGTATTATATTGTCCTGTACGCGTCGAATTCTAATACCGGTATCGCCCCATTCGATAGCTCATTCTTTGAGAAAAAATGACATCTTGAAAAATCGCGGTACGTTTATACGGGAGTGAGCATGTGACGCACATGAAACATTTTCACGGTTTGAAAAAGAAGTTAGTTTCGTAACACCAATGTATATGAGAGATTATTGAAAAAAAAACCAATAGAATTAAATAAGTCATTTTAAGTCACGTATTTATTTTTACAATAATGTCTTTTTCAATATTGAGGGTTTATAATTTAGTGGTAATAAGCGAACGCTTTTTAAAAAACCTCGAATAAAGGAGTTGGCCATATATTGTGGGTAAGATTCAAACGCTCATTAATGAAATTGCTCAAGAGAGACCGCAAATCTCCGGAATCCTAAACATTGCACATTTACACCGATTCATTCGACGCCAGCGCCAAAAACAGTAAACACGAAATTAAAAAAAAAATACACTAACCACGAAAGATGCACAAAGTGAGGCATGTTGTTGTAGAGATACGGAAAGGCTATTCTGTATTCCGTTCTGATAGGCTGTCGGATGATGATTTTATTGATGTCGTTGAACTCGTTCCAGTCTTCGTCGGCTGCGTTCGAGTCTTTGACGAGAGGTTCGAACTTGGGACCACCGGGGATAGCCATGTTGAGCGCTTTCGCCGTGAAGAACGACTTTGGATCGAAGAGATAGAAAAAATTGTGGTCGACGAGATCGGTGAGAAGCTGATTCGCGAGACGGTACAACGTGGCCATTTGCGGAAGCGTCAGGTTCCATCGACGATATGTGGATCCGTTGACGTGTCTGATAATCGTGGCAAAATTCTCCTTGGTAAGAACGTATCATTGTGTTCGGGCGAATTGAAGTAAAAATTCCGAAGTTACTTTAGTGTCGTTTCAGTCTAGCGTTTGATCCAACCAGGACACGCCAACAGCCTTGTCGAGGACAAGCCGAAGGACGCATCCTAGCTGTCAACCCACATGTACGGTTGATTTCAGGACCCCTACGCTTTTCATCACAAAATGTAATGCAGGGGACGTTTCTTAAGCCGGCATATACATGTAGACAGGAAGAAAATAAGCAATATTGAGGGTTTTTTTAAACTAAGAAATAACTATTCTACAATTATCAATCTTTAGGTATACTTCAATAGTATATTTAAGTATACGAAACCATTTCTTTAAATTAATTCATCATCAAAATGGCGGAGCTGTGGCAGAGTGTTACAGCAAGGTCATCGCGGGAGTTGCGAATCGGCGTACAGTCTAGCTTCCCGTAGACTTTGATTTGCAAAAATGTTCAAACATTCTTTCAGTTAGAACATGTATAGGTTCTATGTGACGGTAATTAAAATGAATAACGCAACATTTCTGTAAAATGTGGATTACAAAAGTAGTTTTTTTTTTTCAATTTTCGTTGAGTAGAAGGTACCAATATTATCAATATTTCTACCTAGTTTCAACTCAATCGGCTTAATAGATTTTGAGTAATCCTGCACGCCAATTCCGATAATGCAGTTTTGAGAAAACGCGTTTGAAGTTCACGCCCGCTCCGAATCCGAGCGGTGAGGCATAGCGTTGACGGGCTGTAACGTTTGAAGTTTTTCGCATTTCGCTTTGAAACTGGGAAAATATTCTACATATATAGTATCATTTAAAGAAAAAATAAATAAATCGATTTTTTGATCGTTATAAATGTATATCCCGCCTTAAATGCGAATGATTGATAAAATTGATGTGATCGATTAATAGAATTACTAATTATTACTATTATTACTATGAAAATGACGAACACCCGTTCGTAGCTGGAGGCAACTGAAATTGAAAAGGAAGGTCCAACATATGGTGCAGGAATCGCGATTTGAAGGTAAACTTATAATTACGATAGAACTACTAGTAAAACGCGTTTTTCTCAAAACTATGTTTTTTTAAAACGGTGTACACGATTACTTAACATCTAATGGACGGATTGGCTTGAAATTTGGTACACTTATTCAGTGTAATAATGGTTCGGTCTTGACCAACGTTTTTCTTCTTGGAATTTATTTTTCATTAGCTATTAACAGTAATGTCATTTTTCCTCGAAAAATTGAAAAAGGCAAATTTTGTTTTCCTTGAAATACGATAACAAGAAATATTTATCTGCCGCACCAAACACCAAGCCGTCCGCCGTTCGCAAAGCTTCTTTGTCAAGCCTGCACTTCTTTAGAAAGTTTGTGGGTGTCATAGATGCCTAGTGTCGCCAGTTAAAAGTAACGCAATTTTCATAGACGTTTTGTAAATGCCGTGTACCAACTCTCCCTTAAGGATCAAGTGTTCTCAGTCTCCCCTAAATCAGCACTGTTGAGGACGGAAAAATCGTAAAAATAATTATGGACAAGGATATACGTACTTGGTTCCGACGAGAGGTTTATGCTCGTAGAACCACGCAGCGACTGACTCGTCCTCGTCCGGATCAAGCTCTATCTGTATGGCCTCCAGGGGCTCAACATCAAGAACGTTGTCGGCATAATCGAGGGGCGGTTCTTCGTCGTCGAAGGGCGGGAATCGCATTCTCTTGAAATGCCGACGATCGCGTTTCTCGCGTCTCATCATGATCCACATTGTTCCCCACTGAGCTATGTACACAGGCTCTATGACCCACGGTATCTCATTGACGAAGGTTATAGCACCGGTTATGTGATAGAGAACCTTGACGTCGCGTATCTGCTCCCAGGGCATCGGCATGTTCTCCAATAGTTTCATAACCGCGTGCGGCATATACTTCAATGCGCTGCAACAATCGGAACAATCTTTTGCCTGGGATGTTGAGAACACGTGGCGGTTTGCTCAGCCTGACTTTATTTCCGAGACCCAAGAGGGTGTTTCCTTACGGGATTCCGTTTTAAGTGAAAGGTTTACGAATAAAACGTGGTATTTTGCATGTCGATTCAGGTTAGCGTTTGATCCAACCGGGACGCGCCACCGGCCTTGTCGAGGACAAGCCAGTGGACGCATCCCGACTGTCAACTCACATGTACAGTTGATTTCAGGACCCCTACGCTTTTCATCATTATAGACACTTTTTTTATGCAACATATAAATTGACACATGATTAAATAGATGAAACTAAAAAAATCGGTTTCCACTATGTGTTTTTTACTAAGCGCATACTCCAAACGTCAACTGTAATCTTACCCTAAGTAAACGCGTTTGTCGTGTCTGTATTTTCGACTGCTCATATCACCGTGGTCACGTATGATTTTCCTCAAGTGCTCCGGCGGCATGTCTTCCTTCTGGGCGTCCACGAAACCGAACTTCCGCTTTTCGGCGAAACGTTTGTTCTGCAATTGTTGCCATTGTTGGGCTGCACAAAGAGAAATGTATTATGCCGGTTCAATGAGAACCGTGCGTGCTGTGAAGAATCGCTCATGTGACAACCTATACTTCGGAACACAAGTTTTCGAGACTTCGAGAAAAAAATGATCGTATCTATTGCCTCGAAACATAGCCGAATGGAAGCGTTCTCCACCACGCAAAGGCGTGGACGTTTTCAACATTTTCTGAATTATTCTTTTGTCTTCCCTAACGCATATTTTTTTTAGTTCAATGCCGAAAATATCCGTAGCATAAATGTAATTGCATCAATAAGCACCTGGAAGAGCGTCGCTCGGTACAGCTTTTGTTAAATTTATATAGGAAGCAATTTAGACAATTCGAAGTAATCAACACGATTGTGAGGGTCGTTGCAATATTACTGCTTCGTAAAGTGCTTACTCGTTCAACCCTCAAACGTGCTACGACCATTATTTTATTTTATATTGTGGGTTCATTGAAATCTATCTGGTTATTTAACGCTCCAAGTAAGTTTCCCCATCAAGATCCAACTAAATTGATTTTACACCCCCAGGAATGGTTAATCCAGCCCGTTCATACAAAAACTAGCTTTTGCCTGCCACTTCGTCTGCGTGGACTTTAGCATCTATCGAGAGAGGAGATAAACGAATACAAAAAAGTAAGAAAGAAACAAGGAAGGTAGAGTATCGTATTTCTCAAGCACGGTTGTAGACTGACTGACCGTGCTAAGTATTGGGTTGGTTGTCTACAGAACTATATTGTTTTGCACTATAGTTTTGTAGTCAACATTGTATGATTTATGGTCTTCTGCAAGCACATGTAAGTTTTTGGCCCTCAATACTCTCGAAGAGCACGAGTAGTTGACCATGCGAGAAGCACATAGTGCCCAAATGCATTCCCACCACTTTTATGGATTGGCCCTGTGACTTATTAAGAAGGTTGGTGCGGTCCAGTTGAGTCAAATGACAGTTTATGACATTTTTTTTTCAATGAACCCCAAAAAAATGCGTACGAGTTATAGATTTATTCTGTAGATGTTAGTTTTTCATACAATATATAATTGAAGGGAAAACATATGCATTTATATATTATTACGTATACAAGAAAAACTTTTGTGTTACTACCAAGTTGAAAAAGTATGAAATTGTCGATGATTATTATGAAGAAAACTGTGTCAGTGAATATTTTATACAACTCAGAATGAAATTTTGCGTAATTTATAATGATACTATTTATATTTATGTCACGAGAATATTCATTATTGCCATTAACTTACATTAAGTGTTGCTGAAATATAGCAACTTCGCGGACATTGAGGTGGGCAGCAATGCTCTTCATTCGCCAGCCAAGATTCGTAATCTTGTATCAAACTCGCTGGTTCAGTATTAAATATATATCGTTTACGATGGGCAAGATGGTTTTTTCCCTAAACGTTTACAAAGGTTTACTTTGCGTTAATCTGTTGTTAAAAATGGTTTATCTTGGTGCTTAATAGCCAAAAAAATTACATCACCCGTAGCGTGAACGTCTTGCCCATCTTATCACACCTCAAATTGTATACATTAAACTATTTTTTATCTCTGTTGTCTTGTGGTGAGAAAATTCAAAACAATCGTAGTCAGTATAGTCTCAACGTATTTTTATTACTATTTTTTTCAATTTCGGATTGAGGCTAACGCTCCAACCTCCTTAATTGTCATGGAAAATGCAAACTTCAGTGGAAATTGCAGTCGTCTAAATTAAAACAACTCTATCAACGCCAAACGACGTCATGTGAAAGCTATTATACTTTCTGACACGTTTCTGAAACCTACGTGATGGTTGATAAATCCCGTTTATTCAAATATACAAGAATTGCTAGTAGAAAAGTATTTCGTAGAGGCGACAGTAGTGGACGTGCAGTTTTTGTGTGACTTTGGCGCCCGCCTAGTGTCAGGCAGCATTTGCCTGGCCTATACTTGGTAAGGTGAGACAGCTGATGCGTGCACTGGCTCGCAAGCCGATTATAGAGTGGAAAACAGTTTTACTGCATTTCTGATGTGTGCACATCCAAAACTAAGTCAATCGAGCAGAGGCATTTTTGAGGTACAGGAAAAGAAGAAGTGACAAGTGGTGGATAAAGCACATTGAAATATTCATGAAAAAAAAATAGCAATCGATCAATGTCTTTACCATTTTCTCATCATTCAGCCAAAGCGAATACGCCGTCGATTACCTTTTTCCTGCAATTGCGTCTCGGTAAGCTCCTCGGGTTGTCTCGGCATTTGAGGCAATGGAGGCCCGGCCATTGCATGCATGTGGGCATGATGCGCAGCCTGTGCGTGCGCAGCTGCCTGTGCGTGCGCCTGAGCAGCAGCCAACTGCGCATGGGCCTGCTGTTGGGCCATCATCGTGGCCCAAGGGTTGGGACCCAGTAGATAAGGCGGAATCGACATTTTCAGTCACGATATCACTTCACCTTTGACATAAAATGACCATTTGAGAATCCCCAAGCTTGGATTAAAACTAAGAATACTTTCAAGACCGGATCAATAAATTCGACAACAATCGTCATAGAAGATAGAACTTTTTCCCCATGGAACATATATTTCATAATATTCCGATCGTATTGATACAAAAGGATGATGCTAAAAGTAGCAAATGTTGAGGGGCTATACCAGTGTGACACTTTAAACAAAATCGCTTTTTTTTTTGCCTTTTTCGACAGTTGATACTTTCAAGAATATCATCATTTATATAATTTATATCAATATCATTTTATCTTGCAAAAATCGATAGTTGAACCTTTAAACGCGTTTTTCTCTAAATGAGATTTTTCAAATTTGCTGACATTGTAACTCAAAGAGCAATTATCCGATTGACTTGAAATTTGAACTGAGTACTCTTGAATATATTCACTCTACAATGACGTAGGATATTTTTGATTGGATGAAAATGGACGACTTGGCATCGAAAAAAACGACCATTTTATAGGCAAGAAAACAGACTTTTTTTCATAACTACGCCATTTT
Source organism: Ophion slaviceki (assembly GCA_944452715.1). NCBI lineage: Eukaryota > Metazoa > Arthropoda > Insecta > Hymenoptera > Ichneumonidae > Ophion > Ophion slaviceki. The sequence continues at coordinate 27,624,990 of OX101783.1, forward strand.
GTTAGATTTTGATATTTTTCGAAAATCCTACGTCATCGTACAGGTTATACCTTCCAGTTTAACATTTTTTCCGTTTTTGGTTTCAGCTACTCAATCGGCCGGAATCATGTCAGCAGTGGAGGAACTTTTTTTTTTGGCGCCTCTGAAGGCAGCGCATAAGTCTCTTGGATCTCAATATTTTTCTATGAAAAAATTATGTAATATAGGTCAAATATATCCAAATATATTCCTAATTTTCCGAAACATTTAATTGAGTACTTTTCTTCCAAAAAGTTTACGAAAATCACTCGAATTTTCAGTGTTCACGTTGGTATACCCCTTCAAGTATCAGAGTTTGTGTTTACTAAGCTTCCAGAATTGTGTGGATCGTCATTCAACTACATACAGGCGTTTCTCCATGTGAGAATATTGACGACAAGAAAATGTGTCAATGGAGCCATATGTTAAGTGATAAGATTGATATTTCATATTATAAAAATAAAAATCAACAGTACTCATTGGAATCATGCATTGAAGGGCAAACATGTACAGTTAAGGGCTAATTGATTGGAGCATTGCCGAAAAAATGTAAACAATACTGAGAACTTGGTCACCGCAAGTTACTTAGCGAGTCACAGGCACTTTGGACATGGAAATTCCTCTATCGTGCACAATTATTATATGATAAAGTATAATTGATCATTAAGGAAATAAAATTTTTGAAAATTCCACATTTCGATTTTTTTTCAGGTCGCCATTGTCTGTATATTCGTTGAATGGAGGATGAAGGTTAAAGCGCACGACATGCGAACGAAAAAAAAAACATGGACATGGAAGACCGTGCAAAGTTAACGAAAAGCCGCCATGGGCTGTTTTGATAGTCCCGGAAATTGTTGGCGAGTACCCCAAAACGTTCGATCGAAAATGAAATTACAGGAATCGCATGAATTGGTGGACTGAATTAAGATAATGCATAAACGTAGCTGACGAAAAAACAACGCGAATTTGTTTGATTCGGAAAATTCGAAAGCCGCGTTGAAAAGCGCGTACGTTGTCGAGCGTCCGTACGCAATTTTGTGCTCACCTCAAGAGTGACGAATCTGGTGAAACTTCTACAGCATGGTCGTCGATGAGCGCCCGACCCGGCTGGATTGTAGTTATTACAGTCAAGCGAATTATAAAAACCAAATGATACGTTTAGATTGAAACGGCGAGAACGTAATTCTCCATCACCGGCGTGCTTCGGTGGATAGTTCTCCAAAGAGATCCACCATTTTGTTGAGCTTGAACAGCACAACCAACGGATATTTTTTTCTTTCGGAATTCGAATTCTCATTGGTTGGAATAAGACTCGTTAGCGAAGATCCTGCCGGGCACTAATCGCTGGGTTCGTTTCTGATGTAGACACCGAACTCGTTGAAAAAGCCAATGATCGTTAAGAATGAAGAAAATGATGATATATTATCGGATCACGCGAAATCAACTAATCTCCGTGATGTTTAGCAGCACGCGGGAAGATTCATGAGTTCTCCGATACGCGATACGTTTTATCGCGTATTGTGCCTGTAAACGGTTCATCAACATTGTGGTAACAAGACTACAAAGTATATTTGTGCCAAAACGATTTTTTTTTTCGAAACGCATGCATAAGTGTTTCGTAATGATTAGAGCAGAGGTTGGTAAATATTCGGAAGTAGGGCTCCTGCTAGAATACGGTTCTATCAGGTATCAAACAAAGCCAAACAAAAATTAACCTGCTTCTAGCAGGAGCCCCGCTTCTGAATATTTACGCAGAGGTTTTTTATCGACCGTCGGTAACAAAGATTGAGACGGAATGACACCTTATCGCGGTAGGTATGGTAGAACAATTATAGATTCCCAAAAATCTCTGAAACGGCTCTTCAGATCCCGTCGAAACTTTGCCAAACAACGTCAAATAGATAGACGAACAGCTGTCTGCCCCTCAAATTTTCTAAATTTGAGAAAAAGTGTAGATTGGCTTATCATAAGCTACATGGCTTATCATAACCTACACGGTCTTACATACAGATCTTGCAACGAAGCTAAATTTTCGTGGTGGGGGTAGGCACGGTTATCGGCTTCACTTTTCGATTCACTAGGCACCGCTACGCGTCGCTACTAGCAAGGGGAAGTAGTTTCCCCCTTACCTCTTACCGGCGAATGGGCCCAACGCGTTTACGTATGTTTTTGTGGCGCGATTGTCGAAATAACCTTTATTTGCGACCATATACCAGAAGGTTCTACGCGATTTACCGTGATACATTTTTCATCGTGTTTTTACGCATAAGTGTAATTTTTTTTGGTAATGTTTGCGAAATGGCTACGGGTTGCGCGGTTCGCAATTGTAAAACGGGGTACAAAAAATGTAAGCAGAAATGCTCCGTGTTCGCGTGCCCAGAAACGTCGAACGATACAAAAAATGGCTCGATGCTATTCCGGGACTGAAAGAGTCTCAGTACGTGTGCGAAAAACATTTCGAAGAACGATGTATTGTGAGACATTGGAGAAAAGGATGTAAATGGTCGTAATATGTGCTGGTATAAATTAATGTATTCAAAAAGTTTTCAGTTTTTTTTCAATGAAAGTAGTCATCTTTTTTTTAATCAACACATTTTTTTATTGGTTTCGTATATTATGCAGTTTACACGATAGTACGGTAAATTAAGTTAGGGCAAACGGCGCATGTGTTGCGCTCAGGAGGGAAAAGGACAGAATACCTATTTCTCTCTTCGTCGCACCACTACTTCCCCTTGTCGTCGCGCACCAAGCGGCAGAAATCGGAATAAAAAACAAAACCGCTAAGGGTGCCTACCCCCACTACCGCCGTTGTCAGACCTGTATATGACCGTGGTAGTACGTAGCGATCTGGTACCGTTTCTTTTGTACAATAATAAATGGTTGTAGAAGATAAGAATACATAAGTTTATACTTTATTTTACTAGCACTTACTACCTAAGAAACAATAAAAATATATATTTATTCGGACCACGGTCGTATATACAGGTCTGGGCACTCCGTTAAAAAATGCGTGACTCTAAGTGACGCCTCTATTTGCGCATTCCACCGCGGCGCTAGTGAAGGGGAGGCACTTTTATTTATACCGCGTTTACGGGGCATGGCATGCACGTGTGTGGTGACGGTCGTATGGACGTGTGGCCTAACCTCGTTTTGGCGGGGTGATTTCGAGTGTATCGTAGCCACGGTTTTTATTCAATACGGAATAACAAAAGATGAAGGGTCTATATATTGCGATGCCGAAACGGTGCATGATTCCGAGATGCAGAAGTGGATACATAAATAACCCGGAGCACGTCTCATTATTTAAAATTCCCAATGATGACTACTGATATTTTCTACTACTTTTCTACTACTACACTAATGAAAGGAATGCGTCCTACACGTAAATTTCGAATGTTCTTCTTTTCCGTAAACGAAAAAAAAAATGTAATTGGATTGAGCGATGGTTAAATCAGCATATCCATGTCAAAGACGATGAGTATCATTAACTAATGGCTCATCGCTCATATTTTCGGTTTATGCTGTTAGTTTTTGTCTTCGACTAAATATTTAGGATATGTTAATTTTTCATCACAGCCACGTAAAGGGAAAGACAATTCGCATACGCGCATACATCGCGCTCTGTCGCACATGCCTCCGAGATAGTAGCGCTCCACGCTTTTGCGGCCAGTTCCGCAAAGAGAGGCGTCAGATAGAGGCACGCTTTGGGGTATACGGAATATACGGGAGTGCCCAGACCTGTATATACCAGAGATTAATGGGGAGATGCACAACGCGGCCCTTTTCGGCGTGCTTCGTAAATGGCGCTAAATCGCGGCGGCGAGTTCGGGAGTATGATTTCGTGATCATCGCCTCTGTCGAGGTTGCAGATTCCCTTGTAGCCGCGCGAGTCCGTGATCACCGCTAAAGTTGGTATCGCAGCAGCGTGAACACGAATGGGTAGCTCGGTGGGGGAAAAGTCTCTGCCCCTCGCTCGCTCGACAGGCGAACGGAGCGAGGTTTTCCGTCCGATCGAGCTCGACATATATGTGTGGCCGTACTGCGGATTGGAATATGCATTAAATGAATTTCAAAGTGAAAAACATGTATCGAGATCATTGTTTTCTCTCGGTTGCCCGTTTATGCCGAAAATGCGGGTTAAAAAAATTAACGACGAACCGCGTTGAAAAATAAAACGCCGAAACGACCGTGAAAGGTTCAAAAAGAAATCTTGAGCCTTTGCCGCGATCGTTTCGGCATTTTTTTTCAACAGTAAACATTATGGAAAAGGGTGTATCATAAATGTTTCTTTATCTGCAAGGAGCGTCGTGGCTGAGTTGTAGCGTGACGGATTATGATGCTGAACGTCCGGGTTCAATTCTCGGTGAATAAACTTTTTTCTCTTCATTTTATATTCAGAAAATTTCGAACTTACTCTCGCTTTAGCTATTCTCGCCTGTTCAGGCATTATTTATGATATTTAATTCGTATATGCTTAATAAAAAAAAACAAGACATTGCTACCGGGGATCGAACCCGCGTCGTCTACACTCAGAGCCCGCACGCTCATATCTCAACCGCGAGGCCCTTGTGACTGCAAACCTGCCTTACGTATACAGTAGAATCTCGATTATCCGAACCAATTGGGACCGAGACTAGTTCGGACAATCAAAAGTTCGGATAATCGAAACGTGAGTTTTTTGGGACGAGATCATCAACAACACGTTTTTACATTTAAAAAAATACATAAATATATATTAAAATTTGACATACATATTAACATTGATATATATGGGTCATTCCATGTCAAATCGACAAATTTTTTACCTGACCCCCTTTGATTTCGCTGAAAATTTTCTATCTTTTTCTACCCCCCGAAAGTTATTTTTCAGAATTTTTTCAAATTTTTTTTCCCGACTCAAAAAAAGTTATGACATTTTGAAAAAAACCGCTCTTTTATTTTTAAATGGCCAGAACTTTTTCAAAAATTGACCGTTTGGGAACTTTTTTTTTCAAAATTTTTGTTTTTAAATGTAGTTTTCGAAAAAAAATATGAAAAAATTTTCAGAATCCCAGATATATGAAATATTTTAGTTTTTTTGAAAAAACCGTAATTTTCTCAAAGTCCGACCGTTTTTTTTTTTTTTTTTTTTGCTCTAAAAATACTTCAACTAATTCTGCAATGATCCCCGTTAATCAAAAGATGTGACGACAATCGCTTCTAATTTTTTTTCTTGATTATAAAAAAAATTTTGTTGAATTTTTGCTGAATTTATATAACTTTGTTATGAAATCTTTTTTATTTCCTCGTGAAACCTCAAAAGTTAAAAAATAAAATTTTATTGGAGAATTTCAAGTGATTATCGTCCAAGAAATTGTTATTTAAAAAAAAATAATAATTTTTTTCTCTCATTGACGTTATTTTTTTACTCTTATGGACGTTTTTTTTTGGTACTGAAATATGACAACTTAACGTCATTTTGGTACTGAAACATGACAAAATAACGTCAATGAGAGAAAAAAATTATTTTTTTTTTTAAATAACAATTTCTCGGACGATAATCACTTGAAATTCTCCAATAAAATTTTATTTTTCAACTTTTGAGGTTTCACGAGGAAATAAAAAAAATTTCATAACAAAGTTATATAAAATCAGCAAAAATTCAACAAAATTTTTTTTATAATCAAGAAAAAAAATTAGAAGCGATTGTCGTCACATCTTTTGATTAACGGGGATCATTGCAGAATTAGTTGAAGTATTTTTAGAGCAAAAAAAAAAAAAAAAACGGTCGGACTTTGAGAAAATTACGGTTTTTTCAAAAAAACTAAAATATTTCATATATCTGGGATTCTGAAAATTTTTTCATATTTTTTTTCGAAAACTACATTTAAAAACAAAAATTTTGAAAAAAAAAAGTTCCCAAACGGTCAATTTTTGAAAAAGTTCTGGCAATTTAAAAATAAAAGAGCGGTTTTTTTTCAAAAATTCATAACTTTTTTTGAGTCGGGAAAAAAAATTTGAAAAAATTCTGAAAAATAACTTTCGGGGGGTAGAAAAAGATAGAAAATTTTCAGCGAAATCAAAGGGGGTCAGGTAAAAAATTTGTCGATTTGACATGGAATGACCCATATATATATATATATATATATATATATATATATATATATATATATATATATATATATATATATATATATACATACACGGTGGCCGGAACATTGACGTCTAAAAATAAAATTTAGGTCCCTTGTATCGTGGGGTATCCGAATAACCCCCATGTATGTCGCGCGACTTTTCATAGTTTTCGAGTTATGAATTTTTTACTGCATTTTTGAGAATTTTCGACCTGACGAATTGAAAAAAAAATCTTTAAAAAAAGTAGAAGACTATCGAGATTTTTTTTGCAACTGAATCTTTATGAGTAGTACTTTTATGCATAAAATAATCAGCTTCGTAACTGTGATGAAAGTTATGAAAATGTTGGTCTAAAGTGAAAAATTTACGTTCGGTAAATTATGACTTAAATTTTCAACTTTAAATTAAACATCTAAACAGGTGACTTCATGGTTCCTAATTAGGCCCTAAGAATGCGCCAGACTGTCAGCTTTCATAACCATTAAAAAGAGTAGTACTTGATAGGGCTACTTTGGCTACAATTGACCTTCAATGACAGCGAGGTGGAAAATTCTTATAATTACCCATCTGATTAAAAAAAAAATGTGCCCATTTTATCATTCCTAAGGCTATTTAGTTTGTTAACTAACCAAAAATGACTGCAGGGAAAGCTAAGATTGAAACATTTGGAGGTTTATTTTTTTTAGTTTAATTTAAGTTTAATGAATTTTGCGCGATCCGTTCTCATGGATCAGGTAAAAGCTCGTTTACGCGATCCGTTCTCGTTACAAGAACGGATGGCGCAAAATTCATTAAACTTGAATCGAACTAAAAAAAAATAAACCTCTAAATGTTTAAATCTTAGCTTTCCTGCAGTCATTTTTGGTTAGGTAACAAACTAAATATCCTTGGGAATGATAAAATGGGCAATTTTTTTTAATCAGATGGCTAATTTTAAGAATTTTCCACCTCGCTGTCTTTGAAGGTCAATTGTAGCCAAAGTACCCCTATTAAGTACTGCTTTTTTTAAAAATGATTATGAAAGCTGAGAGTCTGGCGCATTCTTGAGACCTAATTAGGAACCATGAAGTCACCTGTTTAGATGTTTAATTTAAAGTTGAAAATTTAAGTCATAATTTACCGAACATAAATTTTTCACTTTACACCAACATTTTAATAACTTTCATCACAGTTACGAAGCTGATTATTTTATGCATAAAAGTACTACTCATGAAGATTCAGTTGCAAAAAAAATCTCGACAGTCTTCTACTTTTTTTTTAGATTTTTTTTAAATTGGTCAGGTCGAAAATTCGTAACTCGAAAACTATGAAAAGTCGCGGGATATACATGGGGGTTATTCGGATACCCCAGGATACAAGGGACCTAAATTTTATTTTTGGACGTCAATGTTCCGCCCACCCTGTATATTTATATACGTGTGTGTGTGCGTGCGCGCGCGCGCGCGCGCGCGCGCGCGTGTGTGTGTGTGTGTGTGTGTGTGTGTGTGTGTTTTAAGCACCTGAAAAAAGTCGAGTGCCTTTTAAAATATTTTTTAAAAATAAAATCGTCCATTTTCAATTGACGAACGGCTGCAACGCGTTTTTGAGCGTCTAAGTCTCGCAGCTGTTTGAGAAGGAGAAGTTGCGTTGGGTTGCTTATTGTTGCTCACGGTGGTGGCAGCGAGCAACCATGTATCTTTCGCGCCAACGTTCGGATAATTGAGCTTCCGGATAAACTAAGTCATCGTTCGGATAATTGAGGGTTCGGATAATTGAGGGTTCGGATGATCGAGGTTCGGATAATCGAGGTTCTACTGTACACACTTATCCAACCTTAAAAAAAATCGCTGCAGGACCAACTGCATATTGTTTTTATGACCCCAAAGTATTTTTGAAGCCAAAAGAAAACGATTTTTCCAAATTCCTAGAATGGTGTTATCCCTTAAAGAAAAGAAATTGATTTTTTTATCATTGTAAATGTATATCCCCTCTTAAAGACTTTAAAAGAATCTCGTACGTGTTAGCGAAAATCGGCAGAAAATTAGGAAGCAACTCGTCCACTTCTTTGATGTTCGCTATTTCGGTGTTCGCTATTATGGACCATCGCTCGTTTGCCTATCTGAGATCAAAACTTTCGAAGTTTGTATCCTCGATATCTGGCTTTTTGCTATAGATGGTATTACCAATATTAGATACTCACGTCTTTCTATTTCGGAGATGTGAATGTTCAAGATTGTTTAAATCTGTGTTTGTATGACTCAAACTCCAAACAAACCCAAACAAACTCAATAGGAAAAAGAAAAAGTTCCGGAAAAAAAATAATATCAAGTTTTTTTTACGAAAATCTCATTTTTTTTCATCTTTAAATTTTCTCCGAATATCTCCGCAGCCGTTCACTCAGGTAATAGGAAAAAAAGAAATTTCCGAAAAAAATAATAATAATAAAAAGTTTTTTAACGAAAATCTCATTTCTTTTCATCTTTAACTTTTCTCCGAATATCTCCGCAGCCGTTCACTCAGGTCATAGGAAAAGGAGAAATTTCCAGGAAAAAAATAAGAAATCAGAAAGCCAGGAACGCTACCAACGGGACCATCTCATCGCTTGTAGAATATACGCGGTACTTACAATTCGCGGCCGGATGGATGATTGGCGTGTTTTTGGGGATAATGCTTTATCGCTTGATGAAAGTATGAGAATTAATATAATAATACGAATATAAATATATTTCCGCTTACTTTTATGAATTATAATTTATTTGGCATAAGGATGGGTGTGAGTAAAGCGTAAACAATTTTATATAAGATACATAAGTTGTAATTTAGATATATTATTATGTTTAAATTAACGTATAAACTAAAAAAATAAGCGACCTGAGTGCGCAATACATTTTTTTGTATACATTAATAACGCAGAGAATCAAGAACTAACTTAGCATTGAAATCATCTAAAAGCCTCGCGCGTGCCGTCGGGTGACGTCACGCGCGAGTCGTGCTCAGATTGCTTTTTCCCTCGACGCCTTCGTTTCGGCTTGGCCGCACATGAACGTGCTGCTCAGCGTCCATGCATTGGTGTAGCAGCCGAAGGCGCGGTCGGGACGCTTCGCCTTGCTCGGCTCTTTCCGAAGATGTCCGAGCATCGCTCGCTCACGGACACACGCTATTACGATGTGTGATCGGCGCGTAAGAAACTAGAGAGGGGGTAACTTTTACGCGCGATCTGGCTGCACTGCGTCCGAGCTCTGAGTACGGACGGCGCGGCTTCGATGCCCGTAGCAACATTTTTTTTTGTTATACATATATGAATTAAATATAAAAAATAATGCCTAGACAGGCGAGAATAGATAAAGCGAGAGTAAGGTAGAAATTTTCTGAATATAAAATGAAGAAAAAAAAGTTCATTGACCGAGGATTGAACCCGGACCTTCAGCATCGTAATCCGTCACGCTACAACTCAGCCACGACGCTCATTGCAGATAAAGAAACATTTATGATACACCCTTTTCCATAATGTTTACTGTTGAAAAAAAATGCCGAAACGATCGCGGCAAAGGCTCAAGATTTCTTTTTGAACCTTTCACGGTCGTTTCGGCGTTTTATTTTTCAACGCGGTTCGTCGTTAATTTTTTTAACCCGCATTTTCGGCATAAACGGGCAACCGAGAGAAAACAATGATCTCGATACATGTTTTTCACTTTGAAATTCATTTAATGCATATTCCAATCCGCAGTACGGCCACACATATATGTCGAGCTCGATCGGACGGAAAACCTCGCTCCGTTCGCCTGTCGAGCGAGCGAGGGGCAGAGACTTTTCCCCCACCGAGCTACCCATTCGTGTTCACGCTGCTGCGATACCAACTTTAGCGGTGATCACGGACTCGCGCGGCTACAAGGGAATCTGCAGCCTCGACAGAGGCGATGATCACGAAATCATACTCCCGAACTCGCCGCCGCGATTTAGCGCCATTTACGAAGCACGCCGAAAAGGGCCGCGTTGTGCATCTCCCCATTAATCTCTGTATATACGACCGTGATTCGGACACTCGTTGGCGCCCTTTTGTCGTGGACGTAAGACTCAACTGAGAGTGACTCGTGAAAACTTCTAGACGCTTTGGAGCGTCGTCGGTATAGCGGTTACCGACGTTACCGACGGTTCCCATAAGCAGACGGTTACCGCGACATCTGGCGGTAGTTTGCGGCGGCTCATGGCCAATAGCTGCGCATTCTGCAATGCCGTCGCGACCGCGTCCAGTCGGTAAAAATCCTACGGCCAATTTTTCTTCAGACGGATCACATTTCCGGCAAACGAAGAAAAAGACGTTGTACGTCGTGAAACAGCGCGAGAGGCGTTTCTATTCTTTTTTCCAAAATATCAGCCGTCTCTGAGAACGCTGGAAAACTGCAAATCAGCTATCTCTCTCGCACTCATGGCCGTGCGATACTGCGCCTTAAGCGTTCTGGTCTATATATATATATATTTATTCTTCAATATTTCATTTCTCAAGATTGGTACGTCTCGCTCTTGGAAATATATTTGCGTGTAGAAGCGTGAGAAGTGACGGCCAGCCCATGGCGCGGATGCCAACACGTTGGAGCTTACATCGTTTCGTTTAACAATTTGTCTTTATTCGCTATGTTAATTTTAAGCTCGCGTAAGTTGGATCGAATTTTCTTCTCTCGTTCGCGTCCCTCGATAAGATCGCTTGGGGTTAAGTGATGCGAGGCAAAGCGAACGAGTGTTCGCGAGTCGTTTCGTTGGGAATTTTTTCATCGCGCGAGTTATCGCTCCCGAAGTGTCCCTCGGCCCGGTAGTGAATATAGTACACACAAGAGCGTGTGTAATACCCATCACGGATATATTATTGCGAGGCGAAGGATTTATTTACCCGTTCACTCCTTTGATATGGCAATCGCAGTCGATGATTTCGATTACTTGTGTCGTCTGTGCGCCGCCAAGACGGGAATTCTAATTGGTTTACCGATCTTCGAAGCCGGCGAACGCTTGCGGAATATCGACAAAAAAATCGCCGTCTGTCTACCTGTACAGGTAACATCTCTCGTAGCGTTTTTTTCTTCTCAAATATTTGCACTCCACAATGTAAAAGCATTCTCAGGCCACTTCGAATTCGAGACGCATGATAGACATCGATTCAAATTTAAAACGAGAAAATCATGGAGTACCACTATCGATCGTTCGCTCGGCGTTCTTTTCGCGTGGAAAAACGACATTTCAAAAAACAAATGATCTCACTCCGATATTTATTCTCATTATTTAAATTAAAGAAACTACAAAATTACACGCGTAGTTTTTCGTATCTGTGAATCTGAATATATTCCGAAAAAACTGGAAAACCACATTCTTCTTCACCTTTCGTTTTGGATTGTGCAGCGATTTATAAAAAAACAAAATATATTTTTGTAAAGGAGCACGGCCTTGAAGCTTCGACGAGCGTCGAATAAATTAATAATTTTGATTGACTCTCGATAATCTATATGATTAGCAACCATTTATAAAATAGCGATCAATAATGGAGCTTTGTTTGTCCTAAAAAACTCAGCCATCCATGAGAAAACTTAGCTCGAAAATTTGTGAGGTTATGTTGATCTTGTACGTTCCCTTAACGTTTACAATAATTTGAACGTCTGTACGAACGAAGATTCGAAAAGATGTGCATCGAATGTAATAAAAACGCACACTCTAATTATCGAGGTGGTACAACGCTTTTTCATGTTTTTTTGTCACAGATAATGGACCGAGGCATGGGTGTTTAAAAACTGAAGTGTGGCTAGCAGCTGTTTAGGCTGAATGAATGTCTGTTCTTTCATAGAAATTTTTTTGTATTATACAATTATATGAATCCACAGTTGCCAAATGCTTTAGTTAACGGCAGTGATTACTCTACCAGCAGATGCAAAGAACGGAGGTAGCCAGGCTATAAATTTGGAACTTGATTTATTAGGCATGCTAAGATGTTATGTGGATGAAAATGCAAAAATGAAATTAACAAATTAAAGTAACAAATTTGCTTTTACAAATACATTTTACAGATTATGTTTACGTATCAAACTTTCCTCCTGGTCAGTTAATGGGAGTCAGAACTGCTTTTGTCGCAGATCGCATAGCTTAGAATCCAGTGATTGAAAAAAGTAAAATTGTACTTTATTATAATATTATGATTTTCTCTGTAAGTGGAATTAGACTGTTAAAACGTTTTTATAGTAAAAGTCTATTTGACCAGATATTGTACATGTCTTTAATATCTTTGATAAAAATTAATAAAAATCTATTTGAAAGTCTATTTGAAAGCCTATTTGAAAAGTCTATTTGACCAGATATTGCACATTACTTTAATATCTTTGATAAAAATTCTTGGGCGATTAGTCATATATTATGTAGAATGTCCTACAATCGTGATTTTTGTCACTAACAATGCAAAGCTATTCCTCTAGTCTGTGCATCATTACCATCCTGCCTCACAAATTAGAAATAGTATTTCATGAAATGCAATAAAGTAAAGTATTTCAATGATAGATCGAATACTTTTATATCTCTTGATAACAGTATAACAATTCTTACGCGATTGCTTATTCATTCTGTAAAATTTTCCTACAGTCGAGTTTTTTCGCCGAGAATGCAAAAGTTTCTGACTGATGCTTATATACTTACCATTCTACATAAAACCATATGACTATTTCCTAGTCCATACTATTTTTCAAAGATAGGCCAAGTTCTACAAATCAGCATTCATGCAAAATAGTTTCGATCACAATTGATACCCGAAGAACGTTATTCACGATTAAAACCGCCATCATTTTGCTTTAAAAATCTTATCCGGATTATGCGACTGACCGTAAAATCGGACATGTCTACATCGTGAAACCCAATCTCGAAGTATTGAAAAGAATAATTTTTTGTCCAGGTATCGATGAGCGATCAGTTGCCAAAAGTAGTTTGCGGTTCTTGCGCCTACAAGCTGGATCAGATGTTCGTTTTCCGCGAGAAGTGTTTGCACACGGAAGGCATGTTTATGGAAATGCTGAAGGTGATAAAGGACGAAGACGGCCGATCGAGGCGTAATCTCGGTGAGGTTCGCGACATTCCCGTCATTCACAACGGTATAGAAAGACTCCATGGGAACATGGAGAACGTGCAAAGATGCATGGACGACATGCGCAATGGGGATTGCGTTTCTAGCGAAGTGGCGAACGACACGTCGGTACACACAATGCGAGTTATGGATGAGATGGATTTGGCCGGTGGTGAACAGGTCGTCAGCCAAGAGGAGATCGAGTCTCAGGAAAATGATATCGAAGTTGCTGGTATCCATTGTCTGGACGGCGATACCGTGAGAATGGTCGACGAGCACATACGCGAGGTAATAATTAGAAAGGATCTACATCAGCGATTCAAAGAAATTGTTGCGATTACTCGAAACTCTATCAAATCTGAATTCTTTTCTCGTTTGTCGCCAAATTCAATGGAGATGGTACGCCAGTGGTACTGCTCGTGTCTAAAAACCATTGTCATATTCGAACTTTAAAATTGCCCAAAATAATACATATACACGCGCATGCATACTAGCGAATTTTCTGTTTTCGACGTAATTTTGCAACGTTTCGGTACATTGTGACGATATTTCCATTGCGAGCTCGAGAAAAATCACCAATGCGAAGCTCAATCGACAAAATAATTGTTGAATCCTCAGGTCTCGAATCACGAAATCGCTATGCATTTGGAGGGAGATATAACTGTCGTGGGAGATCTCACCGTTGATGGTCATCTTGGTCAGCTTGGAATAAATTACGTGACCACGATAGCGACGGAGAATCCGAGTCAGGAGCAAATAGTTCATTACTGCGATAGCGTTAAATACGAGACGGTGGACGTCAAGGAGGATTATCAGAGGCTACAGGAGAGATTAACCGTCGAGGTTCCATCGCATCCTATGAAAAATGACGTGAGCAACGTATCAATAGCGTCGAATCAAAAAATTTCCTAACCTTCCTATCGTTTCCTTCCGGCAGAAAAAAACGTAATATCGTGTTCAAAACGATTCATGCTTAAGGGGCCAGTCCACTTTGAAGCCACGAGAAAAGGCTATTTTCGCGGTATTTTTTTTGGGATTTTATAAAAGATATGAATATAAAAGTTGTTGGGCTTGATAAATAGTCGTGAAATACATAAAAAAAAATTAATTCATTTTTAAGTACAAAAACTATAGTTTAACGTAACGCCTCAAAAATAGGTGGGCTAGGTAGCTCCATCACAACTCGGCAACGGCTTGTGATCGCGCACGTCCTTCGATAAACGTGGGATCGTATATTTAATATTATTTTTGCGCCGATTCAAACACGGGAATAATTCTTGAGGATAAGGGAAACTTGGGTCGCGCCGACAACGAAGAAACACTGGAATAGTCGTTACGTTTTACTAAAATGTTTATTAAGTGTCTACGCGTGGATCACACGGCGGACGAAGGTGCGGGCTACGCGAGGTTTGATATTAAGCGCAACTTGGCGGTAGTGCAAGTTGCGTGAATTATTGAAATTTCGTATAGAGGACGAAAAACGAGATCGAGTAGCGCGAGATTATCTTTGCTATTCGACGCTCGGAGGAGTACTGAATTTTCGGTAAGAACGCGCGTATTACCGGGTCCGAAGATCGCGAGGGCCGAAGGGTAATTCGGGAGTACGAAATCGCTCTTGTTTTTGCGTACGTACGTCATAATCCGTCGCGAAGAGCCGGGACTACAATCGCGCATAGCAACAGAAATTTGTAAACACTTTAAATTTAATATTTGAGAATACGCTAAATTGATGGAAATTCGAACAGCTTGTCTGAAACAAAAAAGTCAAAGTCCATTAGATTCAGTATGACACCAGCTACAAAATGACCCTCGGATATAAAGTTTTATCAAAAAATAAAAAAATGGCAGATGAAAAACGAAAAAAGTTTTTAAAAACGCGTTTTTCTCGCAGTTTTTCGGAAAAACAGAGTAAAAATAAAAATTGTAAAACCATCGAGGGTCATCTTGTTGCGAATCATGTTTACAATATGTGGTTCAAATTTCAAGAGAATCGGTTTATCAGTTTTAGAGATACGATGGAGCTAGATTTTGAAAACGTTGTTTCGAGAAAAACGCGTTTGAAGTTTATACTATGAAAAACCCTTACCTAAACTCAATCGGCTATTCCTGCACCGTACAAAATCCCTTCTGATTGCTCATCATCGTCGATTTCTTCAAGTTGCTTGCTTGCTTTCCATTTTTTTAAATGTTCAAAGTGGACTGGCCCCCTAAAATCTAAAATCGCCATATCATCAGTTGCAGGTTGTGGCCAAGGGTTTTTCATCGTCTCAACGTGAGGCCGAGAGCGAGCTGGATGAGAGGATAATAAGCGAGACCGACGATCGTTCGACGGAACGCTTGGACGACGAGAGCATTCCGTCAACGAGTCACGAGACGAGCAAGGAATCCGGAATAATCGTGGAATACACGAAGCGAACGAAGGAAGCCCTGTTAGACAATATACTCAACAATCCGACCCTGGACGAGACGGGCTCGAGCTGGTACGTTTGTCCGTTCTGCAACGAGGCGGCGGATGAGCCGAGCAGTCTCGCGGAGCATTTCGAGCAGCATTTTTGCTGCTGCAACTGCGGTTTGTACTTCACGAGCGTCGAGGGACTGGCGCTTCACGCGGAACAGTGCGACTTCCAGAAGCGAGAGGAATTGAACATTGAGGGAGAAGCGATTCACGAGGAAGAGGAAGAGGGTGAGAAGGGCGATCGAAAGTCTGCGCGAAACGAGGCCGAAGCCGGATCCAAGCCGAGCACGAAAAGCTCGTCGGTTGCGGAGGCCGTCGACGAGGAGGAGGCAAAGAGGCAGCCAGGCACGCGGCAAAAGTGGACGCCAAAAGTATGCGCCCAATGCGGCAAACAATATCGTACGAATTACAAGCTCCAGGAGCACATGAGAAAGCACACCGGTGAAAAGCCCTTCCAGTGTTTGCTCTGCGAGAAAGCGTTTCGCAGTAAGATCGGTCTGGCGCAGCACACCGCCACTCACACCGGGGAATTCGACTACAATTGTTCCACCTGCGGCAAAGGTTTTCAGTGCAAGAGCTATCTCATAGTTCATCAGCGGGTGCACTCCGATCTAAAGCCTTATCCGTGCAGCACATGCGGCCAAAACTTCAAGACGAAACAGTCGCTGTTGGATCATCAAAATCGTCACATGGGCGTAAAGCCGTACATTTGCGAGATATGCGGACGGGGCTTCATAACGAAGGGTTTGTGCAAGAGCCACCAGAAGATACACTCGGGCAAGGACAATCGCCAGTATCCCTGCGAGGTCTGCAACAAAATGTTCGTCAGCAAAAGCTATTTGAATACTCATTTGCGAATTCACACAGGCGAAAAGCCTTATCTTTGCGAGGTATGCGGCAAGGGATTTTTGACGCGCGTCGATCTCAAGATACACTCGACCATGCACACCGGCGAGAAGAGCTTCAAGTGCGAAATGTGCGGCAAGGTGTTCGCTCGACGGGCCGCGCTTCGCTGTCATCGGAGATCGCACACAGGTGAACGACCCTACAGATGCGACGTATGCGGCAAAACTTTCACTCAATTCAGCCCAATGGCGATACACAAACGGCTTCACACCGGTGAACGTCCCTACGAGTGCGACGTATGCGGCAAAGCTTTTGTATCGAGATCCACCATGATGTGCCACAGGAAAAAGCATCATTTGCCGATAACGCCAACGTCCAAAGAATCAATCGTCGCCAACTGCGAGCCGACGAACGTCAAGGCCATCGACGATAACGGCACGGTTATACTCAGAGAGGCTCACGACGGAATACACATAACGGCCGATTGAGAGAAGCGACCCCTTTTTTTCGAAATACAATTGTACGTCGTATGCCGAAAAAGCCAATCATTGTTCGAACCTCCTTCGACGCGCCTATTTTTTTTTTTTTTTCGTTTTATCGGAGGCCCGAAAGTGTACACTTTCCGCCCTTAGCCTTCGTGGATCGAAGTCGAAGGTCATTCGTACGAGTCTACCAAAAGTTTTCGGTATAGCGAGAATTGCTTCTCGCGAACTTGGATCCAGCTATGCGCAAAGGCGGACATTTTCCGCGGACAAAAAGTTTCGGAGGACGCCGAATCGATGCAGTCTGCGAAATGTGTCACTTTTCACTGAACTTGAAGTCTCGAAAGTACTCGATCATAGATTTTTCTACAGACATTTCGCGTTAATACTGGTGCACTTCAATGTTTTCTTCCTTTCTTGTCAATCCGTCTTTGCTGTGTTTCTCAGCTGGACTCTGTGATCTTAGGACGTTTATGTCGTTGCCGAGAAAGTTACGATCGATATTTCTATCGTGTCTGTCCAGTCGAATTGAAGAAATGAATCCGAGAGCACGAGATATCGCTTCTAGGTTGGACGATTGAAGAATTCTGCATTTTCCTCGTGCTAAGCTGCTCGAGAGCGCGAAACGAGTCGACGATTTCGTTGGATACATGACAATGGAGTGCACGTGGAACTAACGCCGTCGATCAGGAAGAAACTACGAGAATCGGCGTTCATTTCGGTAATGAGGTATAAGAGAGATCGCGCTTTGCTACCTAATTTCTTAGGTAGTCGGAATGAAGACGCAAGTGATTTTTTTGCTCCCAACGCATCATACTTTATCGGCGGATTTGACAATCAGCTGACAAAAGCTTGGGGATTCTTCGAGGGGCATCATCTACGGATGTGGTGAAAAATGTGGATAGAAAGTAGGAAGAGAGAGAGAGAGACAGAGCCAAACGTATCGACGATCGTGTTCACGCAAACACTTCCGAACGCTTGGCAGTATCGCAGCTTTTTAAATCTCGACAATTCTTTTTGCTAATTTGGCGTGACGTTCGTAGCAGATCCAATGAAGGATTCGGCAAGATCGACTCTCGAAAAATCTTAACCAGTGTAAATAATAGAGCTGAAGTATGAGACATTGTTAATAACGTCGTTTTTGAGTATCCGAAAAACGTCTTCAGTTGCGAGAGAACACGTTTTATTAATATTTATTCGATAAATATATTGCTATGGTTTTCATCTCTTGTATCATTGTGATTGATTAATAAATTGTCTTTCTTTAAGCGGTCTTTGTTAATTTTCCATTCGCGCGGTGATTTGGCAAACGATGGACGAAGAACTGCAGCAAGAGATATTAGCGTCGAAAATCCTCGGGTCATCCTGGATTTGCGAGCGCGCCCAGTATATTTATCGAGGAGATCAGAGAAATGTCCTTGGCAACATATGTCAAGGTCAAATAAATCGTCGATTTAAATGTTACCAATTACACAAGTCTGCAAAAAAAATCTTGGTGCCGGCAAAATTCAGACGATTTTTTTTCAAGTGACTACTGATGAGACCTATACCAACCTATATTTCAAGTTACTACACAGGGTTTTCAAATTCATTTAAATTTCACAGTGATTGTCGTTAGCAGTTAAGGCAGCAGTCTGGTCTAGAGCGAGATTTTTTACGTCACTTTTGGGTTGGAATAATTTTTAAACCGTTGAAGTTGTCTTGATGAAATTTTACATATGTATTTATTGTTCCTTGGACAATGTATTTACATTAAAAAAAAATTATTTTAAATATTTTTATGTAGTTTTTTAAATATTTTTTTACAACATGGTCCGCCGAAAGCCGCCTCAATCAGCGCCCACTCTGGGTGATGTATGCATCTGAAAAAAATATATATATTCTCATTGTGTATGAGTATTCTGAGCACTGGTAGCAGAATTAGTACTTAAAAAAATTTTGTTACAAAATGGCGGCCTGTTAAACTTTGATTAACGATATTTCATATATTTTCGGTTATTCAATGTGTTATTCGTTCGCGTTATAAAATGTGAGCAAAATTTTTGTTCGACTCAATTTTGCTACCAGTTCTGAGAAAGAGCATACCGAAGGTATGTGCAAAATTTGAGCTCGATCGGTCATTTAGTTATCGAGATATCGTGGGTGCCGATTGAAAAAACATAGTTCTGAGATAAATTGCTTATAATTTCTATTACTCTGCTAATTTTTGAAATATCAATAAACGGTTTTCACAGGCGTATTAAGAAAGGTCTAAGAAATAATAGAATGGGAAAAAAATCGATTTTGTCAAATTTCTAGATCAGACTACCGCCTTAATTCAAGACATTTGTTCTTTGTTTTTTATTTATTTTTTATTTATTTGCAATTATAAATTGAGTGATATGACGGTAGCAGAAAAGCGAAAACGAGCACGTTCGAACTTCCCCAATACATTTTGTCACATAGGCGGAGGGTGTGTTATTAAAAACATTGGAAAAACGATTACAGATTTCGTGGAAAATGCTTTTTTATCTTTTTATTTCGGGATAGAAATAAAGGATCAAGATAAAATCGCAGAAAATGTTGGCTCCTTCAATAAAGAGCACGGAGAACGGTTCCACCAAGCATGAAAATCGTGGAACATCGGTATCAGAGAAGATGTGACACACACCCATGATGATTACGTTTGGAGTTTCATGCGTGACTGCTTCGACAAGTCTCACTCAAGAAAATCACGAAAAAGAAGCTTACCCAGTGTAAAAATATTTAAAACTCAAATTTTTCAATAAAATTAGATTTTTTTTTGTAATTGATATATTCGTGTTCTTACGTAGAATATCAATATTAAGGCGAAGTAAAAGATCTACCACGTGTCTTATGAGTGCGAGAGAGATAGCTGAAATTTTCTAACAAAGATTTCTCAGAGATGAATAATATTTAGGGCAAAAGGAAATCATCAAGCTCTGCGTCAGGGAATTCTCCAGAGCCTTATGCTTTGTTTTTCCTAAAAAAAATTACCATCTACGAGAAAATTAGGTTGGAAAATTGTGAGGTTATGTTGATCGTGTACATATCCTTAACATGGAGGACGCCAATGGAGGGACCACGGTCTTACATACAGGTCTGACAACGGCGCTAGTGGGGGTAGACACCCTTAGCGGATTTGTTTTTTATTCCGATTGTTGCCCCTTGGTGCGTGACGGCAAGGGGAAGTAGTGGTGCGACGAAGAGAGAAATAGCTCTTCTGTCCTTTTCCCTCCTGAACGCAACGCATGCGCCGTTTGCCCTAACTTAATTTACCGTACTGTCATGTAAACTGCATAATATACGAAAACAATAAAAAAAATGTGTTGATTAAAAAAAAGATCACTACTTTCATCTAAAAAAAAACATAAAACTTTTTGAATACATTAATTCATATCAGCACATATTACGACCATTTACATCCTTTTTCTCCAATGTCTCACAATACATCGTTCTTCGAAATGTTTTTCGCACACGTACTGAGACTCTTTCAGTCCCGGAATAGCATCGAGCCATTTTTTGTATCGTTCGACGTTTCTGGGCACACGAAACGCGGAGCATTTCTGCTTTAAATTTTTGTACCCCGTTTTACAATTGCGAACCGCGGAACCCTTAGCCATTTCGCATTTTTTTCGCAAACACTACCAAAAAAATGCACACTTGTCCGTAAAAACACGATAAAAAATGTATCACGGTAAATCGCGTAGAACCTTCTGGTATATGGTCGCAAATAAAGGTTATTTAGACAATCGCGCCACAAAAACATACGTAAACACCTTCGGCCAATTCGCCGGTAAGAGGTAAGGGGGAAACTACTTCCCCTTGCTAGTAGCGACGCGTAGCGGCGCCTATCGAATCGAAAAGTGAAGCCGATAAGCGTGCCTACCCTCACCACGAAAATTTAGCTTCGTTGCAAGACCTGTGTGTAAGACCGTGATCGGGACCCATCAATTTCGCCCAAACTGCGTGGGTAGAAGAAAGTGGGTTGCCTCTTAACGTTCCTAAAATATTTCGCCTGAGGGAATCATAGGAAAAGGGTGAAACGCTCTCCAAACATTTCCGAGTAGAGCTTGAGGGATATTTTTTCAACCATTTCCAAGCCAGCGGCGTAGGGCAGTGGTCAAGCACATTGCCCGTCAACCCGCTAGCGTGTGTTCGATTTTCGCTGCTACCGTTTAACATTTTTTTTCTTTTCTCGCAATGGTCAACTATTTATTGTAGAATTAAAATATATATAAGCAGATTAATACTCGAATGAATTATGCTTTCCAATGAAGCATGGTTCGGAAAAATGTAACTGTCCAAACAATATGCTTTTGAAAAATGTGCCTGGTGTGAAAAATATGTATACGTTTCAACTGTTTCTACGATGAATATCACCCTAAAAATTGTAAAATTATTTCTGATAATGAATAAAAAGCAGCGTACACAATTAATTCCAAGAATTTTCGGAATTTTTATTTCCATTAAAAACGTTATCTAGTTATATAAATGAAGTGCTTGAATATATTCAGATTCTACACTAAACAGTTTAACATTGCGAGAAATTAAACTTAAAAAAAACGGTAGCAGCGAGAATCGAACCCAAGCCAGCGGGGTGACAGGCAATGCGCTTGACCACTGCGCTACGCCGCTGACTTGGAAGTGGTTGAAAAAATATCCCTCAAGCTCTACTCGGAAATCTTTGGAGAGCGTTTGACCTTTCCTATGGCCCACTCGGGCGAAACATTTTAGGAATATTAAGGGGTTATATACAGTTAAAATTTTCGAAAAACTGATTTTTTTTCTCGTAATGTACATATATTTAAGTACACACACAGAAAATTTCTTGTCAATCCGGCGAATATTCTCGAACTTACATGCATATTTGTAATGACGTGTCAGAGCGTTCGAAAGTGCTTTTGAAACTTAAAACGTGTTTTTCTCAAAACTGTGTTTTTAAAGTCGGTGAGCAAGATTTCTCGGAAACGGCTGAGCCGATCAGTCTCAAATTTTGACACAATCTTTTCAAGTATATTTTTTAGTAATTAATCGAATGTTTTTTCTCACCGATAAATATTTTCCATTTTATAAACAATTTAAGCCCTACATTTTTGTCAAAAATCAGTGGGTCCCGATTGGCCCTTGTAAGTGTTAAAAAGCCTCAGCATAGAGTTTAGAAAAAATATACAGTTTTGCGACAGCAAATCTGAAAAGCGCATCTCTACCAAAGCTCCCCGTTCATTTCATCATTTTCCTTCTCGTACGTGAATACAAGGAGGTTGAAAATAACTGATCGTTCATTATGAAAAATGTCGTGTTTATTATTATTCTTGTTACTGTTATTATTCGTACTGTTAAACAATAACATCGGTGATACGATCTAGGAAACTAGTCGATGCCTGGCGCAACGTCGCATCGTGACCTATCGTCCGTAAATAATAATTGTATAAAAAATCGGCGGACAAAAAATGAACGAGAATTCCCGTCGCAACGCGTATCTCGAGATAATGTTCGAACCCTGCGCACTCTCGAGCTGGGTGACCAAGTATAGTCGACAAAGAAAGAGAGCGTTACGGATGTGTTTACCTGGTGCATAGTGGTCAGTCCCAACCGGAGATGGGCATCACTCGTGGCGTTCGAAAAATGATTTTACATTTTTATTGCACTTTGTTTAGCTCTAATAAAATTGATCAATTCACCCTGCTATTCATAACTGCATATGCAATTTCACAGTCCATCATCTGCAATATCGTTTACCCAATTGCAGGATGAGAAAAAAAACGAAGCAAATGGAAGTTGCACAAAATGATCGTAACGTTTGATCTTTGAAATTTGTTCAGCACAGAGGAGTAAATAATTACATAATGGAGTATGCACGTGCAGAGACAAATACATTTACGAAACTCTTACGAAACGATTGACAATGAACGAAGTATAAAACAAATGAAGAACGTTTACTTTGCAACACCAAGGGGTGCCCATCTCTGTGTCTCGAAGGACAAGGTAAGTGCAACGTAAATTAAGGCGATCGCTTCTAAAAACTAGGTATCTGCATCAATGCAGAAATTGTTTCTAAAATTCATCAACAGATTACAGATTCAAATAAAAAAATCATACATTGGACGACAAATATAGTATCTTCGCTTCTATAAATCTACGTATAATTAGCTAAGCAAGGCATCAACGACAATACTCTCTCTCCTCGAATATCTCTTCTTTTGTCTATTAAGTTATACATATTATAACTTGCACAGGGCCCCTTTTATTTAATCGCGACATGCTGACGCGGATTTGCTTCATCCTTTTCCTCTTTTCATTTAAGTTTTTTTTTCTTTCTATCAACCGCGAGACTACTACTCTCAAGATGGATGCGTGCGTGATCCGTGGTAGCGATTCTTATATATATTTTGTTATTTTTCTTCTTCGGTAATATAAAATGGATACAAAATTGTAATAAGGGAGCGGTCGACGAGTTGAACAAACAAAAATTATACAAACGTCGAATAACAAAGTACAAAATAGGTTCATCGTTGTTTCTGTGAGTGGATGTATACATAATTTCCACCCCTGTATGATTACCTATAGTTTCATGCAATTTTGATGTTTCGAACTCTAAAAAATGTCTCGTTCTATCGGAATCAGCGACTATCTTTGAACCTCTCGTTACGTGCACTCATTTTCACGGCACTACGATATAGACGAAGTGCAAATATTGGTACAGGGGGCCCTACTGCTGCACCTCGCTGTGTCTTCCTGCTCGCTTTACATCACAACAATCCTTATGACATTTACATACGTATAATACAAAGCACCAAGATCTACGCCACGATAACATTTCAGATCGTAAAAGCGGAAAGGGGAACTCGGTTCGATTCTATACTAATATACAATGCAGCGTTTCACCCGCAACCGTATACTCCAATTTTTCGAATCCTCGTCCAAAACTTTTCAACTCTTCGAGAAAAATCAAAAGTGTCAGCGCAGATTTTTTTAACTCTTGTCCCATCAATGAACGCACTGGAGTGTCAACAAAAAAAATATTTTAAACAATTGATCGAAATTAAGTAATGTTTATGTAATTTTATACCATTATGACCATTTTAATATTTATGACCATTTTGTTTTTACAAGCTGAAAAGTGTTTAGAATCTCGTATAAAAAATTTAGTCTCTCTTCCCACAGGGAAAAAATACTCGATACATTACTTGGAGTAATTAACTTGATTAAGTAATTAATGATTAATTTTAGAGATTTACTTGACATTTTTTATCCGTTTTCTATGCATACGGGAATTTTTCGACAAATGGAACTTAATAGGAGGAAATTAATACTTTATCGTAATTCCTGATACTTTTTTTGTTGACACTATTCTTGACATTCTTGACACTGAACAATTGTTTCGAAACAAAATGGTTCGGCTGGAGTGCAACGCTTAGTGTATGAAAAATCGACCATCCGAATAATCTTCGTCTGTTTCGTTTTAGGTAAAACTCGAATTCGCTAAAAACTCAATGTTTCTACGAAGCCGCCTTTGAATGTCAGCACGGATCACACTGTTAAAATTGAGGACGTGTATTCGCATTGGTTTTGTTGTTTTTTCTGAGCGTAGTGCGATTGGCTAAAAAAAGATGCACGGATAATTCGTCATAGAAACGATGAATCGAAAGCCGGATACTTTCGTCGTAAATGTGGGATGCTGGAAAAGCGGAAAGTTAACGAAGATCTTTTTCAAGATGTATTTTCGTTGCTATGCCTTGTTAAAACTAATGGATATTTACATTGGAGGGCTTTCTTTTATTTCATTCGTTATACCGTCATTCGGCCGGAATGATGGTCGGTAAATATTTCGTATAAATATATAATTGAATTGGACGTGGTATATCGAAAACGTCGGATGATTCGTGTCGTGTACGTATCGACGTAAGATTTGTTTTCCGAGGATAATTTCCATGAATCCCACATAGAGCGACATACAAAATTATAAAATTTTGGCAGAATACGCGGTAAGGGTCTTTTTTAATCTTTTACCACACCGTTGAATTGATCCCGAAAAAAAGTATTATTCGTTTTTACCAATTAGATAAAACTTATTATAGTCACAGCGGTTCAATAAAATACGAGAGAGGCAGAAATATAGATAAATAGAAGCGAGAGAGCATTTAGTAACTCAAGTAGGAACACCAAAATTTGGCTCGTTATAGTTCACGAAATTGTGATCGGACAATAGTTTTCTCTTTTTCGCTTCTAAAATAATGCACTAATAATTTATCGCTAAGAATAGTTCAGTAAAACAGAGTTTGACGTTTTTTCTACTACTCGTGCTAGTTCGAGAACATTTCTATTTGAATTGACAGTTGGATGAATTGTGTCGTGCGAACTAAAATGGTCTTCGTAATGTAGATCTTTGTATACTATTTACTTATTTTTTCTTTTCTTCGTACAAAACGTCGATGAACTCGCCAATACTAGATATTTTTCTGTTCGGCCGGATTTTTTTTTTCCTCTAGCGGTAAATACCGTCAATATGTAGTGCTATATTCTTTCTCTTTAATACACAATTCGCATGTGTAATACTGAACGTGACTTTGTGCATCACAACGAAAGCAGCACCGCACTGTCAACACTTAAAAAAAAACTCGTTGCTCATCGGCGAGCGACTTGTTACGCGCGGAAATCCGCAAATCGTGATTCCGAGCGATCGCGTTCTACTTTTGATTTGGAGCGTTTGTTTTTACTTCCTCTAGGGACAGGGGGAGGGGACACTTAGTGTATTTTTGCACTCGTCAAAACCGATTGAATATCGTTGAGAATAATTATTTGCACAGTAACACGTAATTACGGACAATGAATTAATCGAATTTGTTTGAAAACATAATTTTCAACAATTCGGATAAAAGACGTCAATCAATTTTGTGTAAAACGTCACGAATTATGTACAAAATTACCGCGTGCTTTTGAGGTGATAGTCGTTTTACGCCGCAATAATTTATCAATTAATTTTACCTCTCGTAAAACTCGTCTCGTTGAACATTAAGGGAAGGTTCTGCCTTGTTGGGCCAAAAATGTTCGATTTTTCACCGATTTTTCATGCGAAAAGAATTACATATAGAATGTTGATATTTGGTATGTTGACTAAGCGGTCTTTATTGAACATCAAAATATTTTTTAAAGTTTGACAAAACACGGTGGTGGGAGTGGGAGGAGCCACGTATGTCGGTGCGCGGCCGATGACATTCTTCGCTTGCGGAAGTCCTAAGTCCCGGACAGGTGATCTGAAGGAAAAAATCAAACATATTTCTACTTTGTACAATATTGGGTATAAGTTGACCCAGAATCAAGAAAAATTGAAAAATAAAAAAATAGTGAGCGAACGGAAGGAAGTTTGATTTTTTCCCAAAAATTTTCGCAGTTTTTTGCTCACAATTTTTTTATTATTCAATTTTTCTTCTTGATTCTAGGTCAACTTATACACAATATTGTACAAAGTAAAAATATGTTTGATTTTTTTGCTTCAAATCACCTGTCCGGGACTAAGGACTTCCGCAAGCGAAGAATGTCCTCGCCCGCGCACCGACACACGTGGCTCCTCCTACTCCCACCACCATGTTTTGTCAAACTTCAAAAAATATTTTGATGTTCAATAAAGACCGCTTAGTCAACATACCAAATATCAACATTCTATATTTAACACTTTTCACATAAAAAATTGGTGAAAAATCGAACATTTTTTGAGAATTTTTTGAAGAATATACAATAGGCCTCGTAGCAACGTCGACTTTTCAAATTCAAATGCTCATCGGCAGTATGGCTAATGTAACGCAAAACGAATATCGCGTTACGATCAAGTACTTTCCGAGATATGTATTATTCCATACCTTATCGAATTATCAAGTGAAAGAATATTGTGCTACGACACTTTTGAAAAAATTCCTTCGACTATGTTTTTTTTTGGTATCGCTTATTTTTCTGAGAATGCCTCGAAAGGCGAATACTATCCAGTTTGTGACAATTACCCAAAGCCATTTCCGTTCAAATATTTATTGTTTTTCGTTGTCCTTCAAATGATATTCGAATCGAAATAAATAATTGCTACAGCACGTACAAAAATGTTTTTCTCGCTTTGCAGTGGCGTCGGTAAAAAATTGAACTACGAGAAAGAGTGGGGCCACGAGCTTAAGATTAAAAACCAAAAGTAGAGAACCGTGATCGATCAGTGAGTGATCGAAAACGGGGGAACAAAGTCGCTCGCCGGTTACATTCGATTCGCCCGGACCGCGATAGCGCAGTGGCAACCTTCGATGAGCGTTTTTAACGAAGGATCCATTGATCCCGTAAGAATGAAGAAAAATTGTATCCGTATCGAGGAACAGCTGGATACATTGTCTTCGGTTTGCCTCGAACGTTGGGTCGAAGCTGTTTACGCGTAACGGTTTGCTTCGAGTGGTCTTCGACGGGTATAAATAGTTCTCTTATCCTCGCAGGATTATTCACAATCCGCAATCGCCGCGTTCTGAAGTAAAGCTTTATCGTTTTCTTCCGATAAATCTGCGCTTCGTTTGTCCTCGCAACGAATTAAAAAAAACGGGAACATCACATCGATTTACACGGAAATTATAGCTTTTCTCTCGTGTGTGAGAATACGCAATGAAGCCCGGAAACATTCGAACGAATGCGTTCTTCTGCTAACCGATGCACGGCTCCCGACCACCTTTTTCTTCTATACGGCGTTTTTTGTTCGTTTGTTATCGTTTCTTTAAAAGTTACGCAGCAATCTCCGACATTGGAGAGCAAATTTGGATTAAAACAAAAAACGTTTTGTCGCACTTTGCGACTGTTGATGCAACCACTTAGACCGTCAGTCTTTGTCTCATTTTGACTATCCGTCATGGTTTATTTTAGAGGATTTCGCGTATCATTTCATCCCTCCCTCGGGTCGTACCTTCGACACCTTCGCTTTATCGTCCGATTTCAGTGTCCCCTAAATTGCCCAATGAAAAACTCTTGTGGATAATCCCCGTCCCGAAAAACAAAAAGCATGCGTACCCGCACCGAATCTGTTGGATCTCCGATAGTGCGAGGTGAATCGTATTTGTTGTTATTTTCGAGGCAACGAGGGGCACGATACTCCCTTCAATGTTTAATCGCATTTGAAGGCGGTTCTCCCGACTTGCCGGTAATCTCGAACTCGCGAGGTTCATTCTCGTTATCCTTATCAGCTACTCTCGTATGTTACAATAATTGTTCTACACCCAAATATACACGCAAATAAGAGAACTTGTTTGAACGATATCCCATTGTACCGATTACTCCAAGCAATTGCAGTCTAGGAAATTATTTCCGAGGTTCTTTTTTTGTCGCACGCGCACCTTGCACTGTGCTTGCGTTTTTTGTATTGCTTGGGCACGTCTTGGCGTGCATCAATAGCGATCCACGTACACTGTAGCGAATCTTGTTCGATCTCTTGCTCACTCGGTGGGTAATTTCGGCATTGGTGCTTAAGAGTTCCACCCTGGAAAAATAGTGCGTATATATTATGATTTTTTTATTCCACATAGAGTGCGGTTTTTTTAGCTTAAAATGTGGCTTTTAGGTCCTCAGAATACAAACTCGTCTTTCAAACTCGAGGAAAATAAATCCACGACGAAAAATAACGGAAAGGGAGATTGGAAATGACATTGGCGTACTTTTGCAATTTCTTGGAGGGCCAAGACTATCGTGTTCGGCCGAAAACGGAAGTGGAGACTTCGACAAAAGAACAAATAAAGGGGGAAAATACCTTTAGACGCACGAAAATGAGTAATTTATCACGATTTTTTTTAAAAGTGATAAAATAAGCGCATTATTTTAAAACTTTGACATTATCTTATTACGACTTTCAAGTGTTCAATTTTTTTTCTTTTTTGAACAAAACAAAACAAAATGGCGGCGTTCTAAGGTATTCCTTTAGGCTATACTAAAGGATAGCCTAAAGGCTAATAATGTTATTCCACTATACTACTACTGTTGTACATACTACATACTACCTAATGTTATTCCACTATAACATTATTGAAAGGATATATCTATGAAAATATAAAAAAGTATAAAATTAAAAAGTAAGTAGGCTTTGAAATGAAATTTTCATATCTTTGACCATGTTCTCGACAATTTTAATCCCCAAAAAAGTAATTGATTTACGCGATAACCTTAAAACTTTAGGTATATCCTTCCAATAATGTTATAGTGAGAAACCTCCCAAAATTTCAGCCCGATTGATCGATAACTTTTTGAGCTATAACATGAGCAGTTTTTCAAACACGCCTAGAGGAATACCCTATAATGCCGCCATTTTGTTTCGTTTAAAAAATATTTTTTTAACACTTGAAAGTTGTAATAAGATAATGTCAAAATCGTAAAATGATGCGATTATTTTATCACCTTTCAAAAAATGCATGAAAAACGATTCATTTTCGGGCGTCTAAAGAGATTTCTCCCCTTAATGAACTACATTGAAACTTTGTAATTGGTTTCTCAAATATGCACAAGAAAAGAGTACCGGAAAAAGTTTCACGTTTTTTGCTTTCATAAAAAAGTGAACAATTCTCAATCGAAAGAAATCTGCAGAAGATATCAAAGCGTTTCTAAATATATATGCATTAAATGTTAGAGACGTGGCAAAGGGGAAAAAAAGATTTTTAAAGAAGCGTTTTCGGAAATTCTCCACTATTTTATATCAATACTAAAAACGCTTTGGTAGATTGCTTCTGGTTTAATCCTAAAGATTGTAAAATTCTACCACACAGGGTTTCAGCGAAAAATATCGTTTCTGGCAGATTGCCAGTGCCGCCATTTTGTATTAAAAAGAATTTTAAACTCTTCACCGTGAATTTTTTGGCCAATCATCGTAAAAGATTGAGTTCACTATATTTTTTTTTAAATAAACTTGCTCGTGTCAGTTTTCGGCTCAACATGCTGGTATTATCCTTTAAGACGAAGTCAAAGCTGCTCAGTCGGTAAAAATCCCGTTGCTTCCTTTCTTTCGAGATAATTGATACGGGGAAAAACAAAGTGTCTAGCTATCTGCTTTTACCAGAGTGCAAAATGAGAATTTTTCGAAATGTCGGTCGAGTTTCGTACTGTCGCGGGCCGGAAAATATCGAAAACGAAGGAAAAAAAGGAGAAAATAATTTTAGCTCGACGAAAATCGTAACATAGAAAACTTCGATTTACACCTTCATCATTCATCATTCGCCCGCGCTCATTTTGTCGTCGGAAATATTAACGTCGGAAATACCTAACGCTAGGAAAAAGACTCTCGTGGGTATAAGGTACGGTCCTGTTTCGATAAAACCGGTATTCGACACTTACAATGCTACTTAACGGCAAGCGTCTGCTTGAGGTGTCGCATGAGATGGCTGCCAACGTCGTGAACCTCGGGCCATTGTTTCAGCACGAAGACAATGCCTAGGACGACAACCGTCGTCGTCAATATGCGCACTCTGCACATAAAACAATGAGGCTTAGTACAGCTGGAACAAACGCGCAAAAAGAAAAACCGAAAGTATGAGAATGTGCGAATGTCTCATGCAAAGTCCGATCGCTCGTGGCTGCTTTCGCCAGTTTCTCGGTTGTGACGAACGACGAGACGAATGATTTGGCGAAAAAGAATGTGAAAATAAAATAGAATGGTAAATACGGATGATTAGTGATGATCGACGTTTGTTGTTTGTTAAAGAGCAAGAGGCACAAGACTCACAGGTACGAGCAACTTTTCAGGCAGATTGAACGAATATTTAAGGGACCATCACAGTGTAGAAATTCTCGAAAAATCTTTATTTGAGAAATTCTCAAAAAATCTTCATTTGAGAAATTCTCAAATAAACATGCTGTTCAATTCTTGGGGCGAAATTCGGATTATTCCGGTTGCTACAGCCTTTTTCAGAAAAAGGGATGAGCGTGAGACCTGGCGTGGGCGGACGTGTTTTTCTCTAAATGTCGTTTTTCAAAACGGTGCACACTTTCAAAGGACGAGTTTTCAAGCTATCCGTCTCAAATTTTGACGCAACATTCTTCACGCCATTCTTTATCTTGATATGGAAGCTTTTTTTTTAATCTTCATTTTTTCATAACGAAAAACTCAAAAAAGTAGGCTAAATTCGATACTTTTTTTTCACATGCTGCCATTTTGTCAATTTTAATAAAAACAAAACTTTCATAGCAAGATAGCGGCTTTCACACTGATTAATAATCTTTTTACAAATTTTGTTCCAGATAATATTTACGGCCACAACCGTGTACACCGTGAGGACTTCTTTGTTTCGAATATATTTTCAACCGTTGAAAAAATGTAAAAAAATAAAAATAAACGTTTGAAAATTTATTTCCTGTTCTTCACGCGTGCTTCAATTTGACATTAAAAAATCCGACTGATTAGCGTATTTTAACGATCGAAAAAAAACCGCGGAAATCAGCTATTTTTTGACCGGTTACACAGTGATGATCCCAAGCCATGTCACTAGGAATTCGCGATGCACTTTTGTGCCAAGGAAAAACGAATCTCTACGCCTCGGATGTACGTGCTTTGCGGTTGTTTGTCGTTTTTTTTTATTTCCTGCCGTAAGTTAATCCCGTACGTGTGAAATTGTGCGGACGGGGGGTAAAAAATGTGTATCACCTTGTCCTAAGGAATGGCATCATGATACCGGCACCGGTTGCAACCAACAACAAAATCACTTGCAGCACTGTCAGTACGACGTTTATCAACTTGACGACCAACGCTCGCGCGTTACTATTGTCCAGGCCCTCCAACGTGACGTATTGCTGATGCTGCTGTTGCTGATGTTCCATCTTCCAGATCTTCGTCTGACAAGACTCGAGCATCTCGTGTATGTCCCTCAGACGGTCCTCGCTCTGATACTGAACCTTCTCCTCCATATCGGTGATGGTCTGCTTTAGATTTTCAACCTCGTTCTGATGCAATTCGGTCAAATCGTTGATCTGCTCCTCCAGACGCTCCGATCGAAATCTCTCTTCCTGCAGCGCATGCGAGAGGTAGGCTACCTCCTGTTGAAGAGCCTGCAAGGCGCGGTAAGTATACACGTTTGGTGGACGAACTTGTCAAACACAATCGCTTGTAGTTGGTAATTTGTGTATGGAGGGAAGAAGAAATGTATCACGCGATCGGAAAATCAGTATTTCTCAGGCTTTTTAGCGTATTTAAGGGGGGAGATACCTTCAGGCCAAGAAAAAATTTGCTGATTTTCGTGTTTTTTTAAAAGGAAACAATTTTTCACCATTCCAAGACTTAGGGTATGTTTTATTACTACTTCTGGCTGTTACGTTATATTTTTTTTAAGTTATTTTTTAAAAATGACGGAGGTATGGCACGGTCTTCTAAACTGCATTTTCAAAACTGGCATAACGTGTAGGTAAAAAACTAATCAACCAATTCTGATGAAATTTGGTATAAATCTTTCTAACCTTAGTATCTAAAACATGACCCTAAATATTTTTGTTAATAAAAAAAAGTATTTTTTTATTGCAAAATGTAGTCATTTTTTTTGGAAAATTCAATCTTTCGTTTCAAAGCGTACCATTTCATCGATTTTCAACAGTTCCCACTATTGTTGATTCATATTCTGCGTATGAGGATTAATAGGAAAAAAATCTTCGTTGGTTTTTTTTTCAAATTAGTCCCGCCGACGCTACGTGTCACGCCATCTGACAACATCAGCCGCAACCCGTTTAGAAGACCTTGCTATACCTCCACCATTTTTGAAGATTAATAAATAAAAAATACCCTGTAACAGCCAAAAGTAGTGATAAAACATGCCCTAAGTCTTAAGAATGGTAAATAAATCTTTCTTTTAAAAAATATGAAAATCAACAGTTTTCTCCTCGCCTGAAGGTACCCCCCCCCCCCCCCCCCCAAATAACTGAGAGTTCCGAACGATATCGTGTAGGTAATAAAAAAAGTGTGCCAATGACACATTTTCGCATAGTTTCCTCGTCGTTAAATTTAGCTGACAGAGTTTTGTCTACGAGAAAAACGTAATTAAACAACGAATGATCTTATAGAGGACACTTTGCCAGCCAAGTATAAAAATAAACGTAAAAAAAAACTTTTTTAAAAGAAGCTTTTATTTAAAATGTACTGTAATAAAAAGTAAAAAATAATCTTCAGTAAAATTGAAAATCAAAATAGTATAACTACAAAAAAGTCGGGTTAGTACTCATAAGTACTAACACTACATAAAAATTTCTGAAAAAAAGCCTCAAGCTTTTAAAATTTATATTTCATATTTGAAAAATATCTACTTTTATGTACCTTTTAAGTACTTGCACCTATGATGAGTGACCAAGGAAGGAACTTTTTTGTAGTTCTACTGTTTTCATTTTCAATTTTACTAAACATTATTTTTTACTCTTTAGTACAGTACCTTTCAAATAAAAGCTTGTTGTAAAAAAGTTTTTTACGTTTATTTTATTTTATACTTTTCAGTATTAGAATTTGTTTATTTATTTGCCATGCCAGATCCCTATGCCATTGAGACATCGTCGTGATAAAAAACCTTGCCTTAGGTTTTAAAGGTTTCGCGAGAAACCTCAAAATACGTAAGAACTCACGTTTGGTGTAAATTTTAATCTAATCATTGTGAATTTGTCTTGAATACGAAAAAAGACACAACCTATATTGTGAATTTTTTGTATTTACAATTTTTTGTGAATAGATTTGCATTCACAGATTTTGATGTGATTTTTTTTTTCATTTACAGGATTTCTTGTAAATATTCACACTTTTTGTGAATATGCACAATTTTTTATGTGAATTTATTTGTATGTTCAGAATATTTATGAATACAATTGTATTTGTATTCGTATTTACAACAAGTGAAATATGAATAAATTTGTATTTATATTCACATGAAAATAACGATGTCAATAAATTCGTATTCGTATTTATAAATAGAATTACGCCCAACTCTGGTGAAAATGGTCTCCAACGCTACGGGCTATTTTTTCAATGAACGTTTCGCAGGCAAACAGTCGCCAGTGGCGTCACACGTTGTGCAAAACAGCGATTACCTTGAGCCCCTCTATTTTTTCCCTCATGTGTTCGAAACTTTCGCGATGATCTTGAAGTTCGGAAAATATTGATTTTAGGCTGTAAGCGGCGTTGGCGTTGTGACAGGAGTGGGCCTGACCCCTGCTACCTGGACCGCTTTCGCTCGTAACGCTCGAGCATTCGGAGCCCTCTTCGGACGGGAATTTGACTGGTGCGCCACTGTGTGTAGAACTGAGGCTGCAACCGCCGGGTAGCGTGGCCGAGCCGTGATGAGTCTTTTCGTCTTCGGCACTACCATTGTCGCCGTTACCTGCACGCGGTGTATCGTTTACATAAAAAGTTGAGCCATCTGTAGGGACACAGACGTCCGACAGTTAGAATGTTATCCAATACTCCGGATCGAACCTTCGCAGAGCAATTAAATCCATTTGAACGAAATTCCAAATTGTTCACTTTTGTCTTGTTCCCGAAGCAACAGTGTAAGAAAGACAAGGTATGACGCTGTTTTGTTCGCGAGTGATCGTTTGTACGATGATTCCTCGAGTACGCAAGAACTTCAGCGACCGAATGAAAATGTCGAACGTCTCGTGACAAATCGACAGTACGTTTGTTAGTATTGGATAACAATTTGTTTTTAGCAAAATATAACAAATAATAGCGCAAAGCGGACAGATGTTGAAGGAAAGAGGTGTGGAGAATCGTTATTGCAGCAACATTCAATGAACACTGAAAAAGCAACTACATTCTCAGTTTGGTCTAACTGTTTCAAATGTGATATATTCTGCTCGTAAATACATATGCTTACTCCACTGCACTTGGCATTTTTTTTCTTTCACGTCCCGTGGTGAGTGATGAAAACGAAACTAACGTCCGTTGGATTCTTTGTCGCCTGGTACAATTATTTTTTACGAACTTTCGGTAAATATGTCGAGGCGGGGCACCGACGGAAAATCGGTGGGAATTTTTTCGTAACGATTCTTACTACATGTTACCAATGAAGGGCTCATTAAGGATCAAGCCTGCTTCTGTCACAAGGCTACTGTGAAAGTTTAAACAAATCGACAGTCGCTTGAGGCAAATCGAATTGAAGAGGAAGGTCCAACATATGGTGCAGGAATGGCAGATTGAAGGTAAACTTAAGATTACGACAGAACTGCTAGTAAGACTTTAAGGGGAGGTACCTGAGTAAACGGCGAGAAAAACAGGCAAACTTCGGGAATTTTTATCTCAACAACTAATGTTTCGATTCGATCCGAGTTTTTTTTTTGGAAAATATGTACATTGAGGTATGTTTAGGAATTATTTAAAATAAATTCGTTGACTGGAAGTGATTCAAACGCGATTATCTGGAAACATAGTTTTCAAAGTCGGTGCCAGATGTATCTTGAAAACGGCTTGTTCGATTTTGTCCAAATTTGGATACAATATTATTCGATAGCTTTTCTCGTTCGCCACGTAGGGGTTTTTCATTTAATTGAACCATTGCTTTTTTATGCAATGTGTATGCAATCGAAAATCGTCGGAAATTGCGAACGAAAAACAAATGTTAAATTAAAACGGTCGCAATTCCGTCAAAAATGAAAATTTCCAAAAAAATCCTTCCGGGCGAACGAGAAAAACTATCGAAGGATATTGTATCCAAATGTGGACAAAATCGGACAAGCCGTTTTCGAGATACATCTGGCACCGACTTTAAAAAATATGTTTCGAGATCATCGCGTTTGAATCGCTTCCAGTCAATGAATTTATTTTTTTAAATTCCTAAACATACCTCATTGTACGTATTTTCCAATTTTAAAAAAGCTGGATCCAATCGAAATATTAATTTTTGAGATAAAAATTCCCGAAGTTTACCTGTTTTTCTCGCCGTTTACTCAGGTATCTCCCCTTAAACGCGTTTTTCTTGAAACTATGTCTCTCAAAACGGTGTACACGATTTCTCGACGTCTAATAAACGAATCTACTTGAAATTTAATACATTTATTCAGTGTGATAGTAGTTGACCGACGTTTTTCTTCCTAACATTTTTTTTCATTAGTTCTTAACAATGCTGATGTAATTTGTCCTCGAAAAGTACATTTCTTTTTTCGTTGATTGAATCACGATAAAATTTAGGTCAAGTCTCAATCGAAGTGATCTATTTTAAGAAAAAAACTCAGGTTTTTAAGGCGTCTTTTCACTTCAGACGCTAAAGAAAGGTCATTTGCATGAATTTTTTTGATAGGTTTATATTATAGATATTGATACAAAAGTTGTTACACTTAATATATACACTTTCGAAATACATTAAGAAAAATTTCTTCATGTATTTATGTAACCCAACCAACTTTAAATGCGGTTTTCTCGAAACAACGTTTTTCGACGGCTCGTTGATAAAATCTTCCAAAATACTGAACCGATCCTTACGAAGTTTTAACCAAATATTCTTTACAATTATAGGTATAGCGCATATCAAGGATTAAATTTTTTTTATTCTTACCATTTTTTTGCCAAAAACGGTGAAAAAAAACACGATTTTTTGTTTTTTTGAAAAATGTCCGCTATTTTGTTATTTTTGCATATATAAAAAATCGTATGATATGCGCTATAGCCATTAACATACTGAATCTAAAACCGTTTGATTTTTTTGTTTCGGATGATCCATCTCCAAGATTTCATCAACAGCGCAGACCTACAATTTTTTTTGGACATTTTTTTAACTCCCATTTTTGTCTATAAATAGTCACGTAAATGAAAAAAAAATTTAAATGTATTTATTAAGTGTAACAACTTTTATATCAATATTTACAATATAAACCGGACAAGAAAATTCATGAAATCAGCCTTTTAGCGTCTACAGTGAGAAGACCCCTTAACACAACCGAGTGGCCAAAATCAAGTACACCGTTGAGCCCCTCACGTTCAAAGGCCCTTCACGGGATTGTTTATAACTCCATTTATTAATATTTAAAAATAAAATTTGGTACACACCTTTTTTAATGTACATACAAATAA
This sequence comes from Ophion slaviceki, assembly GCA_944452715.1. Taxonomy (NCBI): domain Eukaryota; kingdom Metazoa; phylum Arthropoda; class Insecta; order Hymenoptera; family Ichneumonidae; genus Ophion; species Ophion slaviceki. The sequence goes on from OX101783.1 coordinate 27,661,994, forward strand.
ATGTCAAAAGGATTTTTCAATCGTCTTACTTATTCCTTCAAAATTGATTTTTTTAATATTCCTGATTTTCGGGTTGTCACACTGGCCTAAACCTTTAATATTATGGAGGAGCAAGCCATAAATCCCAAACGTGATCAACCCAAACAAATTAACAACCAAAACAATTGGCCCACATTTATCGTACAGTAGTTAAAGTTCGTTAGGCTTTGTGTTCTGCAAACAGTAGTAGCAACAGTAAGTTTGGGTTTTCTTAGGCTTCCTTAGGCGATTAGACACGAATCGTTAAACAAATATCTCAACCGATTCTCGGCTGACGCTCTCTTTCGACATATTTATCGACTTTTTGCACAATGCACTGGGACAATGATCGTAATGAAATGTAGAGTGGCGAACGAATGATTCGGCTTCAAATAGAGTAGATCGCTGCAATTTATTTACTGGTAATAAACGAATTAAAAGATACCCGAAGGAATACCAACTTATGATGAGAACATTTTCATTTTCAGGTTCACAAAAGCTGGCTGCCGATTTTTTTCCCCGCAAGCAAGCATGCACAGAAGCAGTCTAGGCGCTGAAGTGAGACAGCGGTGGAGAGTCAACAGCGCAAAAGCATTTAATTCCTCACGATTCATTGTGCAATGATTAGCCGAGCCGAATTTAAAATGAAAGCACGCGACGTAGAGGCGCAAAGACAAATGTTTACTTACTACTATCGACTGCCGTGGCAGCGCGACGGATTGAGAAGAAAAAAAACACACACACACAAACTTTTATACGACGCAAATGTCTTTTACACGAAGCGACGAAAAAAAGAGGATGCAGCTGGAAAATCTCGCGTTAATGAATAACGTTAATCTGAAAAAACGGTTGCATCGGCAAAGATTAAGGGGTAACACCACTGTAGAATTTTCAAAAAATTGATTTTTTTTTTAATTAGCTAAAGGTAGTCCTATCGCCAGGTTTCAATCCATAGGATTTTAATTTTTTTTTGAGCTTCACTAAATATATTAATAATCGTCTCTGTAAAATTTCAGAGTCGTTTATCGACCTAATTACAGAGAAAAGAAATATCAAAATTGCGTATTTCTGTGAAGGAATTCCGAGACGACGTGCAAAAACCCAATTTCCGGTCGCTACAAAAGTGTATCTAATAGTGGAAATCCGTCAGATTCTTCAAAATAATCAGATTTACATACTTAATACTTCTAGTAATCCAGTGCTCTCAGAAAGAAATTACGCTTATTGGCTTATTTTTTATGTAATATCAAGTTGAATTTGAACTTCCGGTATTGGATTTATTACCACTTGCTACGATAAAGAGACGTGACAGCAAGGGAACAGCTGACTGTAGTCCCAACCTCATCTCACTCATTCGAATTTCCACACATATTTCATTTTCAACCGACATATTTCGCCGACTCAAATTTTCCACGCTTTTTACCAGTCGTAGCCCGAATACAATACTTTATATCTCCCGCACCTGTCATTCTTATGACACATCGACGTTGAAAAGCATGGAGGTTAAACTCGCCTGGTTGAGTAAAAAGAGACAGAGATAGAACCAATATTGCGGAACATCAAACCTAGAAATTCTGGGCGAATCGTTGGAATAACTATTTTTTCATTTTTCTAATTAAATGTGAACATTCATTAAACAGTTTACACATGGAAAATTTAGTTATTACAAATTTTTTTTTGCATATGTTAAAAATATAAATTGTACAAGTCGAGTATGATCAGTGGTATGACTAGTGTGAAGCGATAGGACTACCTTAAGAGATGGTTTGAACCATCTAGAATAAGGGGGAAAAAGTTTGGTCCCTGTAAAACCGTTTTTCTCGAAACACAATATTTCCAAACGGCACGCAACATAACTCCAACAATTTTCATTCTTTTCACTCCAAATTTTAAGCACATCCTTAAAATAAAATTCCGAAGATAAATACCTACGGGATTTTCCATGAGTTAATTATAACATTAGTTATTAACAAATCATTGCCCTTTTTTCTGTCGAAAATTGAGTTTTTTCTTTAAACGCTGGCCAATTACACAAAAATTCATATTTTCAAGATCCCCTACGTATTTCTCAAACTATACTCATGTAAATCAATAGAATTGTTTTTTCCAAATTCAAATTTGCGTCAGTTATACCGCGTGCCGCAGAGCGTCTCAAATTCAACATGCTCCGCGAGAATGGCTCCAGCGTCGTCATTTTGTATAATTTTTCATATTATTATTTTTTTTTGTTCACTTGAAGATATGACTAATAACATCCTTGAACATCTCTTACTTGTATATCCGAAAAAAAAGAAGATCGCATAAAATTACTTAATTTTAGACGTTTACAGTGGTGTGGGCCCTTAAGTACGAGGAAATTTGCACGAAACTGCAGTCGCGTTTGTGTGAAGATGCGAAAATTTGCATGTTACCATTGAGAGTGTTGAAAAAAGTGGCTAAGGTACTTGGCTCAACGAGATTCGCAAGCCGCACGTTTTCGTGTGTGTAGTGAGAGAATATTAAATCGGTGCTCGTGTGTACATGGTGTCGCGATTTAGAGTTCCCGAGCGTGTTGCGCAATGTTTGCGAAACGTCTGATAGCTTCGCGCACCGAGCTTTCTCGTTGGCAAAGGCGAGAGAAAAAAAAATTATTCACGCAAATCTCGGGTGCGATTTTGTTTTACGAACGACCGTATTCGCTCTATTAATTTTAGTTATCAGAGGCTCCGCAAAATATTCTTAAATAACGAAGAGAGATTGTGAGATGAGACGTACGCTTGAAAACTTACGTGATAAGGTGTTTATATTGTCGGCGCTACCGAATTTATTCTTGATGAGATGGGCGAACTCTCGTGGCTTCGACATGACACTCCTGAAACACAGAGCAATTATAGTGGAACTTTATCAGTCACTTTGCATTCGGTTTTGTCATGCGAGCCCGCGAGTCATCGAAAGAAAAGAGTAATTCCTTCGTGCTCACGCGCGTCAACGGATAATTATATCGAGGTGAAATATCCGGAGAAATATCCAGAATGTAGCGAACATTCGGAGTAGGCTATCACACTACGTACGAGTGTCGAACTATCGTAACAGCTGGTTCACCTTTGGTACACGGCCCGATACTACATTTGCCGTTTCGAGTTACACCGCCGAGGCCACACGACGGCCAATTCCATCGTTAAACGCACGTTCGTTATCGCCGTTACACAATCGTTTGTTTCTTTCGAAAGCAAAATTGCTACTTTCTTTCAACGGAGCATTCGTGTATCAGCGTCGCGGCGAACTCGTGTGTTGATTTTGCACACAACGCGAGCTCGAGGATGTTCATCGTCATCTTGAGAATTGGCTCATTTTTTTTTGTGGCATTCAAGTGTATTGAGGCGAGCTAGTGATATGACATTTTTATCGGACAATTAAAGTGACCCCGATATCAAAATTGTAACAGTTGCGTGAATAAATAATGGTAAAATGAACGAAGGATGCGGCAGAATTAATTTTTTCCGAATGATGACATGTAACTACGTGACGAAAGGTGGATAAGCGTAGGATTAGTCAAGGAATGCTGCGGCTCAGGCGCTACGGACCATAAATAAAAGTTCCTCAATCGTTTCTCGATATCCTTTCGAGGGGTTTACTTTTACCCCAAAGTTACAGTCAAATTGGGGAGTAACGAGGCTCGAACGCCGGTCGGAGAGGAGAGATCCCTCTGAGCGAGGAAAAAAATTGCTGATTTCCACGATGTTTTTTTAGAACGAAAGATTTCTTCATCATTTTTTGAGACTCAGGGTATGTTTTATTACTACTTTTGGCTGTTTGCATGGTATTTTTTAAATTATTCCCCTAAAAATGGCGGAGGTATGGCACGGTATTCTAAACTGCATTTTCAAAACTGGCGTGACGTATAGCTGAAAAATAATCGACCGATTCTTATAAAATTTGGTATAAATATTTCCAACCTTATTGTCTAAAGCCGTGATACTCAAAGTGTGCTCCGCAAGGCCTCTTCTAGGGCTCCGCCGAAAAAAAACAACTTCATATCCTCCAGTAAATGAAAACAATTTCATTAATTTACCGTGGAATTAAGGGGTATACCAGTGTGACACTTGAAAAAAATCGATTTTTTTGTTGCCTTTTTCGACAGTTTATACTTTCAAGAATATCCTGGAAAAATTTCAAGGCCCTATCTCTAATCATTTTATCTTGAAAAAATCGATAGTTAAATCTTTAAACTCGTTTTTCTCGAAATTAGATTTTTCAAATTTGCTGGCATTGTAACTCAAAGGGCAATTATCCGATTGACTTGAAATTTGAACTGAGTACTCTTGAATGTATTTACTCTACAATGACGTTGGATATTTTTGATTGGATGAAAATTGACGAATTGGCATTGAAAAAACGACCATTTTGTAGGCAAGAAAACAGACTTTTTTCATAACTACGCTATTTTGTTAGATTTTGATATTTTTCGAAAATCCTACGTCATTGCACAGGAAATACCTTCCAGTTTAACGACATTTTTTTCCTTTTTCGGTTTCAGCTACTCAATCGGCCGGAATCATGTCAGCAGTGGAGGAACTTTTTTTGCCTCTCCGAAGGCAGTGTATAAGTCGCTTGGATCTCAAGATTTCTCTGTGAAAAAATTATGTAGTATAGGTTAAATATAGCCAAATATATTCTTAATTTTCCAAAACATTTAATTGAGTACGTTTCTTCCAAAAAATTCCCGAAAATCACCCAACTTTCCAGCGTTCACACTAACCCCCTTAATACATTGTTATGTAAAGTACCTATTTTTGTATGATTTTCATTAAAAAATAAACGGAAAACCAGGTTTTGCTTATTTTAGGGTTCTGTAAAATATTTAGTGTTTCAAAAGGGTTCCGTCGTCAAAAAAGTTTGAGAACCGCCGGTCTAAAACATGACTAAATGTTTTTGAAAATTAAAAAATCTCTGTTATTGCAAAACGTACCAATTTTTTTTCGAATAATTCGATCTTTTTGTTTCAAACCGTACCATTTCATCGATTTTCAACATTTCTCACTTTTGCTTGGTTCATATTCTGGGTATGAGTATTGAAGAAAGAAATATCCACGTAACAGCCAAAGTAATAATAAAACATCCTAAGTCTTAAAAATAAAGAAATCTTTCCTTAAAAAAAAACATCATGAAAATCAGTAGTTTTTTCTTCGCCTGAAGGTATCTCCTCCTTAAGGGAAAGTATAGAGAGTCATGTATAGAGAGTTCAAGTTCCATCGTTCGAATTTTTTTTCGAGTCGCGTGACTACGTTCTTCAAATTCTTGTTTTATCTCGAGTCTCGTATCAAAGAAAAATAATCGTTAAGGCGTTAGGCTACTGTGAAAATGTCAAAACTCTCGATCGTCGCTTGAGGCAGCTCAAAGTAAATGGAAAGTCCAACATATGGTACAAAAAGCGCAAATCGAAGGTATACTTATAATTACAACGATAGATTGCTAGTAGAACTTTAAACGCGTTTTTCTCGAAATAATATTTTTCAAAATGGTGTACACGAATTATCGACATCTCTAACGAACGGATTGACTTGAAATTTGATACACTTATTCGGTGTTTAGTCTTGATCGACGTTTTTCTTTTTTACTTTTTATTATATTAATTATTGACTATAATGATGTCATTTTTCCTCGAAAAATCGATTTTTTCGATGATTGAAACGCGATAACAAAAAAAGCTCGATCAAGTATTGGCCAATATTATCTATTTAAAGAAAAAGACCCGTTTTTTTTGTTCCAGCTCAACCGGATGGCCAAAATCAAGTACACTGTTAAGTCCCTCACGTTCAATGGCCCTTCACGAGATTGTTCATAACTTCGTCAATTATTAATATTTTTACTGCGATTTGATGCAGAACTTTGTGAATATACATACGAATAAATGTTCGAACGAATGATCAATCATTTTACTTAATCCTTTACAATTATTTTTTTGAGTAACCCTGATTTTCGAGTCGTCACAGTAGCCTAACCCCTAAGTAATTTTCCAGACTCGAACTTCATTCACAGTCCCCGTGTACACTCGCAGTCGTGTTTCGGACAAATTAAAATATCTACTGACTCTGTCGACGTTACCGCGAAATTCGTTTCTGTCGGAAGAACAAACGTGTTTTTTCTCTGAAGAAGTAAAAGGCGTTTGAGTAAGTGAAAAAAAAAACACGTGAGGCTTGAGATCGAAATAGAATGCCTTTTATATCTTCGTAGTGAAACTCACCCTGAAAAACCGGTGATTCCATCTCTAATATTGCCGCCCACATTTCTGGAAAGGAGGCTTAAATTAGACGGATAAATTGCCAGGCTATACTTAGCTCGAGTGTTAGCGACCTTAACATTGCGAATTCCGGTGACTATCAAGCCCTTGGAACCGTTCGCGAGTGTAAGAGATTTCGTCGTTCCGATATCGAAACCGTTGGAGAGGCACGTAAAGAGACTCGATGCAGTTAAGGATCTATGGGCTACTCAACGCTAGGCCGGAACTATCAAACTTCATTAATTTTGGTGCGTCTCATGGTGAAACTAATAAATCAGCTATGCTCGAGATAGCTCAAGTACGGGAAGCTCAAATAATTACAACGAGCTAAAATGAGTATCGTAAATCAAGAGAAAAAAGGGCTGTGAATACCTTAAGGGAGTAGTTTTTTTCATACTATCGAATGAGCGTTTCGACTTTGATCTCAATATTTTTCAAATTGACATATACTCCATCTCTGTCCATTCCAAAAATACTCCAAAATTGTCCAACGCAAATATACTCTTGCGATAATTCAGGAGGATGTTTTTGCTAATGTAATTAATGAATGAATTTTCTAAATTGCAATGTCGGGTCTGGCTACGAAAGCGTATAAAAAATTCACGACTATTTCAGCCTTCACGTCACTACATCCTTGAGCAACGTCTCTTCTAAAATTATTTACAGCGCTGTACACTTGAATACGACTGGCGATACTTTTCTTTTTGTTCTTCGGCTCGCTCGTTCAATTAAACGCGAGTTAACACAACGCTTGAAGGAGATTGACCTGAAGTGCAATACTCACTTGAGGCCTTGACCCATGTCTCGCAAAACTTCCCTCGGTTGTCGATGGCTCACGGGAGCACCGTTCATCTCGTAGTTTTTCAGCTTCTTCGTACAGCTGTCGAGTTTCTTCTGCAGCTGTGATATACTGTGAGCCGATTTTTGATTCTTCTTCTCGAAAACCGTTTTGATCCTCGACAATTGTTGCTTGTCGGCGTTCACGGATAGTTTCAGATATTCGTTCACGTTCTCTGCAAACATACGTTTGATTTGTCGTTGCTGTTTAGGAGCGACGAAGGAAGACATTTTCAAGGTTCGAAAAGGTATCTTTGGCTTTGTGATATTAAGTTTTCTACTAGGTGCGCAACTAAGTTTCCGGGTTTTTTTGACCAATAAAAAATCGAAAGTTTCAAGGCAAACACAAAAAACGGTTCATTCGAAGTATTGTCCCTGGGTATTTACACATTTTTGCCATCTCTCTGGCAATACATAAATACGGCGACGATAAAAAGACGCGTCTTTGGACTGAAACCATTCGTCCAACCAATTTTGTACTGCATCGTAATTGGCCAAGTGTAGCCCACCCAAGCCATGCGCCATCGACCGGAACAAGTGATAGTCTGAAGGGGTCAGGTCTGGCGAATACGGCGGGTGCGGTAGCAGATCCCATTTCAGTATTTTATGGTGTCCTGGACGATGGAACTGCGATGGCACGGAGCGTTGTCGTGCTGCAATTTCACACGTTCGTGTCTCGTGTCCCATTCCGGCCGTTTTTCGAGCAATGCGTGGTTCAAATTGATTAGTTATTGTCGGTAGCGATGCCCATTGACAGTTTCGCCCGGTTTCAGCAGCTCATAGTACACGATTCCTTTCTGGTCCCACCAAACGCAGAGCATTGTCTTTTTTCCGAAGCGATTTGGCCGTGCCGTCGATGTTGACGCTTCGCCAAGTGCAAGCCACGGTTTTCTGCGTTTGGGATTCTCGAAATATATCCATTTTTCATCGCCAGTAATAATTTGATGCAGGAAGCTCTTTCTGTTCTGCCGCAAAAGCAACATTTCGGAAGTGGCTCTTCGATTTTCCATTTGTCTCTCAGTCAACTCATGCTGCACCCACTTTCCTTCCTTATGAATTTTTCCCGTGGCGTGCAAACGTTTCGAAATACATTGCCGAGTCACATTTAATGCCTCGGCAAGTTGATCTTCTGTTTGAGTGTCATCTTCATCCAATAACGCTTGCAGATCGGCGTCCGCAAATGTTTGCGGTCTTCCCGAGCGCTCCTTGTCCCCAGTCTCAAAATCGCCACTTCTGAACCGCTTGAACCAATCTTCACACGTTGTTTTCGATGGTATATGTTCGCCGTAGGCCTCCTCAAGTAACCGACGTGCTTCACCTGCTGTTTTTTTAGGTTGAAGCAGAAAAGCAATGCTTCCCGCAAATGCTGTTTATTTGGCACAAACTTTGACATTTTCGAGGTTAGAAAAAAGGTCGTTGTGTTGCGATATTTGTTAATATTACGACTGGGTATTCGTTAACATATGTCCGAGCTATAAAGACACCCAATTTCAGACCTGTATGCCGACTACATGTGTCGCTAGCGCCATCCATGTGTGAGTTTGTTTGGGAACTTAGTTGCGCACCTAGTATTACGTTGAAGCTTGCATCGTTGGGATGCAACGAAAATGATTTGTTTTAACTTCCCAAATTTTCTTTAGTAGATCTAAGCTACGAAAAGCAAGAGAATATTTTCCGGGATCCCTATTTAGCGATCTACAACCTAAATCCGCAAAAGATGATTTGGCATAATGATAAAAATGGGAAATGAAAAAGACGTTGTATTCCAACGATGCAAACTTCAACCTGAGCTTTCTACTGTGGTGAGTTACCGGTTAAAAATCGTTTTTCTTTTTTTTGTTGCCAGTACGGCATATTCTTTGCGAAAAACGAGTATTTTGTTTTGCTTTTTCAGGATAAATTGGGTACTGTGAGCGCGACGGAAGAAAAAAATAGTTGTGTACAAATTATTTCAGTTGTATGTTAATTTTTTAATTTAGTGAAGCCGAAATGACAGAGCAGACCGGCGGGAATGAAATCCATGAGAAGTTTTCGCCTTGAAAGAGGTGAATCTTTTCGTTATTAAGGGGTTGGGCTACTATGAAAATGACAAAGGGTCGTTCGTAGCTTGAGGCAATTCAAATTGAAGAGGAAGGCCCGACAAATGGTGCAGAAACCGTAAATTGAATGCAAATTTAGGATTACAACAATAGCAGTGCTAGTGAAATTTTAAACGCGTTTTTCTCTAAATTGTGTTTTTCAAAACGGTGTACACGATTTTTCAACATCTAATGAACGGATTAACTTGAAATTTGCTACACTTATCCAGTGTAATAGTAGTTTAGTCTTGACCGACGTTTTTCTTCTTAAATTTTTTTTTCATCAGTTATTAGCAATAATCATATCATTGTTCATCGAAAAATCTAAAAGAAATTGTAAACTTTTTTTTCGATGATTGAAACACGATAACAAAAAAGTTCGGCCAAGTCTTGGCCAATATTATCTATTTTAAGAAAAAGAAACTCGTTTTTTTTTGCAAGATCAACCGGGTGATCAAAATCAAGTACCCCTCTGAACCCCTCGCGTTCAAAGGTCCTTCTCGAGATTGTTAATGTTTTTTATGAAATTCGGTACAAGACTTTGTTAATGTAAAATCAAAGAAATGTCCAAACGGGTTTCGATCATCTTATTTGCTCCTTCAAAATTAATAATTTTATTCTTTTATCTAACCTTTTATTTAACCCTGATTTTTAAATAGAAGGGGGTCTGGTCGTTGGATGACGGTAACGATAATTCGATTATGACGATAGGAACGATAAGATGATTGGAGGGGGGGGGGGGGCGGGGTAAAAATCAGCAAAAATCGATGACGTAATGTATGGACGGCCCTTAACCAGAATTAACAAAACATTACGATGCGTCTCGAGTAAGGATGGATAATTACCCATTCTTAACGAGCAAAATATTTCGGTGGTGAGTCGAGCAATTTGGAGCGGATAGTGAATAATGTTTTCTGCGTAATGACAATACTACGTCGTTATAAAGTGTCGTATATCGGTCGCTTATGACGATTATGCGCGTCGCTTGAGCGTGAGTAAAATACAGAGATCGCTGAGGTAGCCGAGCCGTGACTCGCGTGACTTGAGCTTTGTTTTCGCGTACTTCCATTGTCTACGTTGATCGTGTTGCGTCTAGATTTACATGTCAGTCACATTCCCGCGGTATTGTTTTTTTCTTCTTCCCCTCTTACTCCGAAAGGGATCATACGCCAATTATCATATTGCACATTGTCGAACAGCCAGCGACAGCGTGGTTGGGAACAGAGATCTTTTTTAGAAACGTATTTCTCAATGACACACCGACTTATACGAGACGAGAAACGAAATATTCTCGAAATCAGTGTTGCCAGATGGTTCTGGCGGCTTCCCCTAGACCATTTCTGGTTCCCCCTAAAAATCTTTTAAATATCCCGCATCGAGCCACTGGCCTGAGCATTGCTGTAAATGAACGGTAATTTTCTACGATCGGTCAAATGTCGGCAAATAGCTGTTATTTAAAATGCATTTCCCATTTGTGGATTGAGTATTTTGTTTTGAAACTTGATTGCTGCGATCTGTGCAAATTGCAGACGAAGATGAATAGGTTTTTTTATGGAAATAATTGTTGTAGTTAGGTGAAACGTACGGTCGGTAAAACCATTTATCGTGGTATGGTAATCCATCTTTGAGCCTTGGAGGGGATTTATTTCTTTTTGAATTTGTATATTACAAGAATCCCGCTTTCATATTTGTCTATATATTTGTTTATTATTACAATTTTTTACTTATTAGCCGAGCATATACTTTGAACTATTCAATCGTGTAGCTTATACTTATTGACGACATTTAATTAAATTTTTGGTTCAGAATAATTGCAATGAAGAATTCACTGATGCATAAATAGCTAAATTTCGGCCCTAATTGTCAGGAAATATATAGAGGGCTCCAACATTGCTGTCATTTATATTATTATAAATATTCTCAGAGCTGAAACGCTTCAACATACGAGCTGTCGATTTAAGGGACTATACCAGTGTGACACTTTAAAAAAATCGATTTTTCTTGCCTTTTTCGACAGTTTATACTTTATACTTTACGTTTATACTTAGCAGTTTTACGGTAAATATAATTTTATCTTGCAAAAATCAATAGTTAAATCTTTAAACGCGTTTTTCTCGAAATTAGATTTTTCAAATTTGCTGGCATTGTAACTCAAAGTGCAATTATCCGATTGACTTGAAATTTGAACTGAGTACTCTTGAATATATTTACTCTGCAATGACGTAGGATATTTTTGATTGGATTAAAATTGACAATTTGGCATTGAAAAAGATGACCATTTTATAGGCAAGAAAACAGACTTTTTTCATAACTACGCCATTTTGTTAGATTTTGATATTTTTCGAAAATCCTACCTCATTGTACAGGAAATACCTTCCAGTTAACGACATTTTTTCCTTTTTCGGTTTCGGCTACTCAATCGGCCGGAATCATGTCAGTAGTGGAGGAACTTTTTTTGGCGCCTCCGAAGGCAGCGCATAATCGCTTGGATCTCAATATTTTTCTATGAAAAAATTATGTATTATAGGTCAAACGTAGCCAAATATATTCTCAATTTTCCGAAACATTTAATTGAGCACTTTTCTTCCAAAAAATTCCCGAAAATCGCCGAAATGTTTAGCGTTCACACTGGTATATCCCCTTAAAGTCACAGCAATCAACGCTGAGCGTGAGTCGAACGTGCATTATAGCCTCGACCATTGCGACCGACATTTTGTTTCGCAGCTTGTATCGGTTGGGTTCGAATGATTGTTTTCGTTTGTTTGGGCTTACTTGTTTGTTTGCGTTCACTCGGAATGGTGCATTTGTGGTTGTTTTTTTACTTGTTTTGACAGAAAAAAAACCTCGGAAATTTATAATCCCCTAAAAATACCTCCACGCTTCAGAATTCTCCTAAAAAATCTCCTACAAATTTTTTTCCCCCTATTTCTCTCCTAAGTCAGCTAAAATACTCCTAAATCTAGGAGGAAATCTCCTGATCTGGCAACTCTGCCTGGAATAATTCGAAAAATAAAGACTAAAACGAGTATTCCTGCATCCACGAAAAAAAACTATGTATGCTCGTTCTATAATTGAATTATTATTTTCGACAAAGCCAGCCTTTTTCTTCAAAGCCGTTACGGAAAAGATCGACCTTTTCGTGATTTGTGTAAAAAAAAAAGAAATAATCGTTTTCTCACCGTCCCGTAAATTTTGTTCGATTTTAATGAGTTCCCTCGTTTTTGCGATTTTACTCTGTATGTGTTCCATAGCCTGACGCGCGCGCATTCCGCTCGAGTCGACATCGTCGGTGATGAGTTCACTGGAGCCGTTCGATAGAAACGATTGTGTGATGTGGTACACTTCCTGCAAAACAAAGAGAGGGCCAATTTAAGGCGGGATATACATTTAGACGAGAAAAAGTTAAGCAAATATGAGAGATTTTTTAAACTAAGACATAATTATTCTACAATTATTAACATTTAGTTATACGTTAATAGTATATTTAAGTATACGAAACAATTTTTTTAAATTCATTTGTCATTAAAATGGCGTAGCTGTGGCAAAGTGTTACAGCAAAATGCAAATTTAAGAGAATCGTACGCATTTACAAAAAAAAATCAACATTTCACGCAACAATTCTGTAAAATTTGGATTGAAAAGATAGTTTTTTTTTCTAATTTTTGAAAAACAAATCTCGTCAAGTAGGTGACAATATAATCAATATTTCTGCCCGCTCCGAATCCGAGCGGTGAGGCACAGCTTTGACGGGCTGTAACGCTTGAAGTTGTTCGAATTTTGCTTTGAAACTTTGGGAATATATTTTACATATATAGTTCTATCGTTTAAAGAGAACAAAATAAATCGTTTTTTTATCGTTGTAAATGTCCATCCCGCCTTAATATTGGCTTGTCGGCACGAGCAAAGTAACGATAAAATTGTGGAAATTTTTTTGCACATGCCGCTTCGAATTCAGAGCCTCCGCGATTGAGAAAAAGCAGGATATTCATCGCGTTATCAGCAACGAACGAGAAGAAATTCGAGGTGAAGCTCCTTCGTATCGAGCCACTTCTATCGTTAGATACACTTGAGGCATTATGCAAATTGAGTACTTTAATCCTTAACCCGTGACCCTGATTGCGCAATTGTGGTGAACTTTCTTGCCGACTCACGGCACACGAGACACGCAACGACCGAGATGCATCGTCAATAACTCCGGCGTGTAATTTCAACTTCTGCCTTCTGAGAAATATGTCTTATTTTTTCCCTTCCGTGTCCCGATTAGACACTTGGTATTAATCCTAGATTCTGGCTTATGCAACGTTCGGAACTGGATATAATGGCACGGCGCACGGAAAAATAGCTATATTTTCATAAACCGTTCCGGTCGTCAATGGAATTTTTCCACAGATCGGAACGTTTCATCAAGAAGATTCAAGCGAGACAAAGTCTCGGGGTACTTCAGCTGAGCATTTCGTATGCGGTTGCTTTAGCTTGATGATTTCGTTTTTTCCATTGGCATGGATGACGAAAAGAATTGTTAGCAAGCGCGCCATTTGTGCAAAATTCACAATGTTTTTATAAATACTTCGGAAGAAACTAATATGCCAAGAGAATAAGAATTCATTGTCAACGAAAGATATAACTTGCCGAAGTGTATGAGAATTAATCATTAGTACCAAGTTCATATGCGTAGCAATAAAAGTGCCACTATCTTCTACATAATTGTCAACGATTGGAAAAGCTTGCGCTCCAAGGACGCTGAAATTGAGATCTGTCAGTCGAGATCACGAGAAATCAACGTGCATAGTTGAATCCTGCGTTCTTCGTGTATTGCATCTGCTTGCTCGTTATTGATAAATAATTTATTTATTGACACAATTTGTTGACACGAGTCAACAAAAAAATCTGCTAATTCTTTAGATAAGTGACCTTGCCGAAAAATTAGCTTGACATTTTTTTTGTTGCTATTTTCTCATTTATTGGGTTATAAATGATAATATTCAGTCGGGGGAAGCCGAAATTCACCCCCTTGTCCATAAAAAGTTATGGAGTCTTGAAGTTCGCGGAAACACACGATATAATAGGGCATTTTTGAAAATGTCGACGCGTATATTGGGTTTTCCCACTTTGGACGCTAAAAAAGGCTATTTTCATGAATTTTTTAAACATGTTTATATTATAGATATTGATATAGAAGCTGTTACACTTAATAAATACACTTTCGAAATACATGAATTTTTTAAATTTATTTATTTCAGTTACTATTTATAGACGAAAATGGTAGTTAAAAAAATGTCCTAAAAAAATTGTAGGACTGCGCGGTTGATGAAATCTCCGAGATGGATCATCCGAAACAAAAAATCAAACGATTTTAGATTCAGTATGTTAATGGCTATAGCGCATATAATACGATTTTTGATATATGCTAAAATAACAAAATGACGGACATTTTCTAAAAAACAAAAAAACGTTTTTTTCACCGTTTTTGGAAAAAAAATAGTAAAAATAGAAATTAAAAAAACCTTGATATGCGCTATAGCTATAGTTGTAAAGAATATGTGGTTAAAATTTCATAAGGATCGGTTCAGTAGTTTCGAAAATTTTATCAACAAGCCGTCGAAAAACGTTGTTTCGAGAAAAACGCGTTTAAAGTTTGTTTGGGTTGCATAAATATATCAATTTTTTTTAAATGTATTTCAAAAGTGTATTTATTAAGTGTAGCAACTTTTATATCAATATCTACAACACAAACGTATCAAAAAAATTCATGGAAATAGCCTTTTTTAGCGTTTAAAGTGAGAACGCCTTAAAACCCCTCAAAAAATCGAAATTATTTTTAATCATTTTTTGCTCGTAAAAAAATTGTTAACGAAAAATGTCAGCTTTCCCGGACTGAATATCATAATTTATAACCCAATAAATAAGAAAATAGCGACAAAAAAATTCACGGAAAAGTCACTGATCTAAAGATTTACTTTCAAGTTACTCCACAGCGTTTTGAAATGAATTTTAATTTCATAGCGAGTGTCGTTAGCAGTTCATTTAAGGCATTTGTTTTTTATTATTTGCTATTATAAATCAATTCAGTGATATATCGACGCCAGCAAAGCAGAAACGAGCTTGTTCGAACTATCCCGATACATTTTGTTATATATGCGGAGAGGATGTTATTTAAAAATTTAGAAGAACGATTACAAATTTCGTAAAAAATGCTTTTTTCTACTTATTTCGAGATAGAAATAAAGGATGAAGATAAATTCGCAGAAAATCTTGGCTCCTTCAGTGAAGAGCAAGGAGAACGCTTCCACCGTGAAATAAAAATAATGGAAGACAGGTTTCATGGAACATGGGACACACTATTGATGGCTGATTACGTTTGGAGTTTGATGCGTGAGTGCCTCGACAAGTCTCACTCAAGAAAATCACGAAAAAGAAGGTTACTCAATGTAAAAATATTTAATAAAAATTAAAAATTTTAAATAAATTTATATTTTAGTTGAAAATTTGTATATTTCCGGGTTCTGACGTAGAATATCAATATTAAGTGCTAAAATAGCATCAGTATAGAGATAAACTCAACCCTTTGACTGCACACTGGGTCGTTTTGACCCCACGATCGTTTTCGTGCAAGTACGTATTTTTCAACGCATCTCCCACTTTGAACGAATGTTTGGGCACCTAATTTTCGTTTGTCGAGAAAAATAAATTCTGAGCCATAAAATAACGATCATTGACTACAAAAAACGTCTCTACAAGAAAATGCATATTTACGGAAACGCATCGATCTGAAAAACGCCTGGGGTCCGAAAAAATATACCGTTGTGCGACACCAAATCGGCTATTATATTATGTAGATATTAAAGAAGAATCGTGAAGAAGAATCTTTTCCATGGGATATAAAAGAGAAGTTAGAAGATGAAAAGGGTCGAGGGCGGAAAATTGAAGGCAGTTACAAACACGGAAGTTCTCTTTAGAAATAATGTGTGATAAATGAAAATTGATAATGCTTTTCCAGTCACAAAAAGCTGGTTAAGCCGAAAAGCGACACGATTCCGTTGGACAAGAAATTCGGTAAAAGTTATCAAAACTTTTCTCAATAATTCGTCATTTTGTCTTAAGGCGGGATAAACATTTAAAACTATCAAAAAATCGATTTCTTTTTTTTTTCTTTAAGCGATAGAACTATATATGTAGAATATTTTCCCAAAGTTTCACAGCGAAATTCGAAAAATTTCAAACGTTACAGCCTGTCAACGCTGTGCCTCACCGCTCGGATTCGGAGCGGGCGTGAACTTCAAACGCGTTTTTCTCAAAACTGCATTATCGAAATTGGCGTGCAGGATTACCCAAAAACTATTAAGCCGATTGAGTAGAAACTTGGTAGAAATGTTGATAATATTGGTACCTTCTACTTGACGGGAATTGTTTTTGAAAAATTGGAAAAAAACTACTTTTTTAATCCACATTTTACAGGAATGTTGCGTGAAATGTTGATTTTTTTTGTAAATGCGTGCCATTTTCTCAAATTTGCATTTTCTTCATTTAAATTACCCTCACATAGAAACTATACATGTTCTAAGTGAAAAAAGGTTTGAACTTGTTTGCAAATTAAAGTCTACGGGAAGCTAGACTGCACGCCGATTCGCAACTCCCGCGGCGACCTTGCTGTAACACTCTGCCACAGCTCTGTCATTTTGATGACGAATTAATTAAAAAAATGGTTTCGTATACTTAAATATACGATTAAAGTATACCAAAAGTTTGATAATTGTGGATAATTATTTCTTAGTTTAAAAAATCCCTCAATATTGCTTATTTTCTTCCTGTCCAAATGTATATCCCGCCTTAAGATGAACGCATATCGCTGTTCAGAAGTTCACAGCTATTATTATCGCTCTTCCTTTTAAGCAGAAAATGTAAGACAAGTACGAAAGAAATATCATGGGTACCCCTTCGTCGTCCGTTGGCGGATGAATATTCGGAGCAAAATCCTCGGGTTCGGCAGTGGAAGGATAAGGATTAGAGTCGTCCATGGTTTCGCTGTTTCGTGCCATCGCTCCGGGTGATCTCTGACGACTACCCTTCATACCGGTCGTACCGCCTCCGCCGCTGCTGCTTCCACTGCCTACGCTACCTTCGCCAATCTGATGCCTGTTTGGAAGTTCAAAATAGATCAGTTCCAATTTCATTTCCTTTCAGTGCCCTTCGCGAGTGAAGGGAAAATGTGACTAATTTTTGTGTCCCTTATTCAATCTTCGCGTTCACACCGCTCGATAATTTTCCGTCGTCAATCTGGATCGAATTGATGGGGCGATTTTCAAAAGATCATCAGTGTAAAATTTTCAAAAAAAAAATGATTTTTTTTGCATTATCCGATAGTATAGACGGCATGCTGTTTACTTTTTAGGGCGAAATTCGAATAATTTAGGTCGCTACAGCTTTTCTTAGAGAAAGTGACTCGAGCAGCGGCGTGAGACCTGGCGCGGACTCGAAACTTTAAACGAGTTTTTTTTGAAATGTCGTTTTTTAAAATGGTGTGCACTCTCAAAGGAAGAGTTTACAAGATATCCGTCTCAAATTTTGACACAACATTCTTTAGCTTGCTATGGAAGCCTTTTTTGATACTTTATATTTTTTTAACTCGAAAAATGGGCAAAGTTCGATACTTTTTTTCGAACCACCGCCATTTTGTTCATTCTGATTTAAAAAAACCTCCATAGCAAGATAGCAAGAGGACTTCGTTTTTTTCGAAGACATTTTCAACCGTTAAACGATTAAGAATGTATTTTCTGTTCTTCATGAGTGCTTTGATTCGACATAAAAAAATCAGATTGATGAGCGTATTTTAGCCATCGAAAAAAAAATCGTGTAAATCAGCTACGACCCGTTACACTGTGATGATCCCTTAACCCTTTGTGGCATAGTGTTACGCCTAACCGGTGTTACCCCTAATTTAATTCAGATTTTGACGATTCAGAAGTGTTTTTCGAGGCCTTATATACGCGAAAAATTTCAAAATTGTTCATTTTTTTTATTATTTTTGATTCCATTAGCCTGAACGGTTAGGAATATTGTAAGCTTTACGGAATTGAGAAATTCCAAAGATGCTATTAAATAAGGTAAGATTGCATTTATAATAGATACAGCGTGGCGCGCCCGACCGCCAACTTCAAAGCCGTTTTTCCACGATTCACTTTTTTGAACCTTGTGAAAGTTGTAACTCTTGAACGAAGGTTCAGATCGCTTTGAAATTTTTACAACATATTCTTAGTATCATCACCTATCGTGTGAACCACAGAAACAAAAATTTCAATGACACAAAAAAATATGAAAAATAAAATACCGACAGAAAATTGAGTAAAAAGATGTTAAGTTTCCAATTTTTATTATTATAATTTTTAAAAAATAATATCGTTGGTTCACACTGAAGATACATTCATTACGCAATTATAAATATGTTCATTTTTTTCAGTCACCCACATCGATGGCGAGAACATTCACCATTAACGCGCGCGCAAAAAAATACATTGCTTTATTATTTGATATCTCTGCCATTTGTTAAGATTTCTGATTTTTTTTACATATACTTAACCATTCGAAAATCGGCGAAATCGCGTATATAAGGCCTTCATCAAATTCCTAGGACTTTAATAACTACTAAACCATACGTATTAAATTTTTATTTTTCATGTAGGGGGAAAATGAAAAATGTTCATTTTCCCGCTACACGAAAGATGAAAAAAAATTATTTTTCATTTTCATGTCATCAAGAACGTAAGTGCAAAAAAACGTGCTCGTAAAGAAAAAATATATGCTTCAAAGGGTTAAGGCAGTGCATGTGCATCGGTGGAACGAGATTTTCACTGCGAATTTTGTTGTTTTTGTGTTTTTGCAAAAAATGAACAAAATAATTCTATACTCCAATATAAAAAGTAAGTTTATTTGTTATTATTATTGCACGTGTGATAGATGGAAATTGCAGTTCATAAAAAATACAGTAAGGAAACAAAATTAATTAGATATACACATAGCTTTAAATTCGGAACTTGTATTACTTGCGATGTTGACTGTTGCGGGCTTGGAACGCAACATTTTTCTGCGCAAAATTACAGCTGGGAATCATTCAATCGCTTTTTAGGATCCGTATTGGAGATGTGCAGCAAAAATGAGCGATAAAAGATTTTCCATAATGATAAAAATGACAAAATCGAAGAAATAAAAAAAGAAGTTTCATTGCATTCCAACAACGCAAAATTCAACATCGTAGTTAATTCGCCTTTTGTAACTATGGAGGATTGGCTACTTGAAAAAATGTGACACTTCTTTGAGCATAGATTGCTGCAAATGTCTATACAACTCTTTGGACTTTTGTCGTGCACTCCGTTTCTATTCTATGCGAGCCGTTTAACTTTAATTAAGAATTATTATACTCTGCTCGCAGTAAAAAAAAGGTCGCATGACCCACTATATATTATAATTCGTTATTCTTATCTCATTGCTGTCAGATGGAGAGAAAATGTTATTTTGCGCATTGACGAATATCTTGCGGCAACGTGAACGTTGACGAAAATAGAAAAAAATGTACAGTCATCACGTGTAATTTCGTTCTCACGAAGGTGACGAGCCCGTTCTGGGAGTCAATTGATTCATCAGTTGCTCTTTGAATTATTCAATAGACCAACAATTGATGATACATTTATGAAGCGATTGACCGCGTTTGGTCGGCCTGTAATGTATTAGCACTTCGGGTATTTAAGCCCGGACACTAAAGCGAGATTTTAACGAGACCAAAATCACTACTTAAAATTAAAACGAGGAAATGTATATTAGCACCATTTTTTCGGTAATTCTCTAGATAAGTGACTTTCCGAAAAATGAGCCTAAAATTATTTTCTCATTTATTGGGTTATAAATGATGATATTCAATGTGGATGATAATCAAAGTCACCCCCCTCCCCCATAAAAAGTTATGGGGTTTTGAAGTTGGCGGAAACACGTGATAAAATAGGGCATCGTTGAACATTTCGACGCCTATATTGGGTTTCTTTGGTTTGGGTTTCCTTTTCCGAAAAATGTGACTTTTCCGAAAAATGAGTCGTCTTATTTTTCGGAAAAGTCGCTTATCTAAAGAATTAGAATTTTTTTTCTGATGTGCCGTCATTCTTAAGGGTTTACACCTAGTTGGCCGCTTCAAATTGGAGTTTTGGAGGATGCTACCTCTGCAGAAGGTTTGCTATATGGTCCGGGCATCGATGATTCCACTTAGAGGCAATAAATTACATTTTATCTACGTATATACCTGACGTGAAACTTTAAACGCGTTTTTCTCGGAATGACTTTTTCAGAATCGGTGACCAAAATATTTCAAAAACAACTAAACCGATCTACTTCAAAATTCACAGACACTTTTTGTATATCAAAAGGCAGTCCTTAAGGCTTTAGGCCACAGTAACGGGTATAAAATCATGTGCGAATTTAACATTTTTTTTCGTATGAAAAAGTGATTCACTCATAAAATGAATCACACATCAATTTAGTATGAATATCAAGCTGTTAGAAAAAAAATATATATTTTTTCGATGTACAAAACGGCCGAGTACTCGAAACTTCTCGAAACAGCTTTTTTCCAATTGGCGTGACAAATAACTTCAACAATTTTCACTCGAATTACTTCAAATTTAAAAGTTATGTTCCTCATTGCATTTCGCAGAGAAGCACGTACGCAATTTCTGATTAATCGAAAACTTTTCATTTTATGAGCAGTTTATGAGCAGTTATAACGAACGAAATTTTTCACTGAAAATTCATTTCTTTAGTTCAAACACCTACAACTTTTGAATAAAACAATATTTTTTTAATTCCGTACGTACTTCTCTAGGTATTCTAATGTAGATTGACGAGAATTTTTGTTTTTTGTTCTAGGTAAAATAATTATGGATGCTAAATGTCACGCTGCGGAGCGCCTAAAAAAAAGATAACAAAAGAAAATATTAGTAGTCAGCCATTTTGTCCATCGAAAAAAATATATATATATTTTCTAACAGCTTGATATTCATACTAAATAGATGTGTAATTAATTTTATGAGTGAATCACTTTTTCATACGAAAAAAATTGTTAAATTCGCACAAGATTTTATACCCGTTACTGTGGCAGGCCTTAATCGAAGGATTTTTTTTAATGCATACTTTTTTTATGTCAAGGAAAACAGAGTGTTTTTTTCACCGAAATTTGGACGATCACTTTCGATCGGCGACCATTTTTTCAAAAATCATTATTTTATTGAATCCTTCGATTAAAGACTAGATAATACGGTACAAAAACTAAATTCAATTAGTTTTTTTATTTCAGATGATTCGTCCCCGAGCATGAGTGGTCACCGCGAAGGACCTTTTTTGCACAGAGGTCTGTGCAATTTATTGTATCTCCGTCGTTTACGAATATTTCCCAATAAAAAAATTGTCAAAGATACTTAAAATGATAGCCTTTACTATGAAAAAAAAGTTAAAAACCTGCAGCCATTTCTAAAAAAATGCACGAAAACACCTCTTTTCCGGCCGCGAACTAGGTGTAACCCGTGAGAGCACAGTCATGAATTGTGTGTGTAATTTTAAGAGGTTTTAAGGACGACGGGAGAAACAGTTTTTCCACGTGCTAGTTTTTCCAAGAAAATTGATGGGCTTGAAGTTTGCATCGTTGGAATGCAACGATTATTTGTTCAATTCCTTATTTTCATCATCATCGAAAATCACATTTCGTACACTCGAGTTGTAGATAGGTAAGTAAGGAGCCTAAAAAATGGTCGGGAGATTTTTGTAGCTCAAATCTGTCAAAGAAAATGTTGAAACTTCAGAAAAAATATTTCGTTGCATTCCTGCAATGCAAACTTCAACATCACGATAATTTGCGACAAATTTGATAGATTGCCTGTTGAGATAAAAGTACGAGTGAAAAGTTAATTCAATATTTCAACGGGGTATTGTGGTTCTCGAATATTCTCTTCTCTGGATATTTTTTTACATCAGTCGGACGTCTCGCCGCGTTCAACTTGCAAAAGGATTGTCTGCTGGATCGCATGGAAAAAGTATTATTTTTTTCATACTGACGATGTTCCGACTCATGTACGTTTGTATTTTCTTTAAAAATATGAAAAATATATAATATACCTAGCGTAGTAAAAGAATATAAGGAAATAAACGATGTGGAAATTTGCATCGTTGGAATACAACGAAAATTCATTTTTAGTTTTATATTGCTGCATTTTCATTAACATCTGAAAAATTTTCTTACATATTTAGGCTCTGCGGATCACTGAAAAGGATCCTGAAAAAAGTTTAAGCGATTTTGGAGGCGTTAATTTGCCAAATCAATCGGACCACAGAACTTTCGTTGCGGTGCAGCGCTGCAAACGTCAATATCATGCAAACAACGACGGCAGGAGTTTTCATTCGCAACGTGAAAAAGAAGTACACTAAATCCCAATAATGAAATGGTTTGCCAAACTTCTGTGGTTACGCAAAGAGCCATGCGATATAAGAGATGTTCATAGGAAAACGTTTAATTTAGTAAATGGTCAAAAATTCAATGTTTAATTTAGTAAACGGAAAATGTTCAATTTAGTAAATCGTAAATGTTCAATTTAGCAATTGGTAATAAAATGAACATTGTGCAGTAACAAATTTCATGCTCTTCGCACATTCATTTATTATGATGTTGAAGTTTGCACAGTTGGAGTGCAACCAAAATTGATTATTTTTTATTGTCAACATTTTTTTCGCCGATTTAGGTCGTTAAAGTCACTCAAACATTTTTACGAATTCTTATTAGAGATTTACGACTTTAACCCGCAAAAAGGCTTTAGGATAATAATGAAAGTAAAGAAATGGAAAATCAATATAAAACGTCGTTGCCCTCCAACTTCAATGCCATAATTTTTTTCCAATTTCGTCAATCTATGATTAAAATCCAACAATCCATCAAGCAAGTAAAAAACGACTGCAGTTTACAAGGTCACGCATCTAACCCTCGGACTCATCAATGTTATCAGCCTCCAACTCGTGATTAGGGTAGATATCCACCCTGCTCCTTTATAAAGACAAAAATGTTTCTATCAACGCTAAAGGAGCAGATTCGTCAATAAATCTGTTCTCTTTTCACGAAAAAGAGAATCTTCAAGATCAAAATCAATTTCAACGAAGCTCGATTAATAAAAAACGCATCTGAATACGAAACTACAAGACACTGTCCAGAATGAACTTTCGCTCACTTCATGAGTTCCGAAGAGATTTTCGTTTGCTTGCAACTACTTATCGTTTACGTTTATATGGCTTACACCATAGCATTACATGACTTGGTTGTAGACTCCAGACCAGTTGGTTGTTGTTTCTGAGCTTGAGGCGTTGGGGGAATTCCCCTGCTGGGAGACGTACCGCGTGAGCTGCTCTTGTTTGATGACGACACCGTCAAACTGGCCATACCTTGCCCATCAAGCGTTTTGTCCATGGGCCAATGCGCGATGAATCAAGGAACATTTGATCTGTCCGGGCAGAAGCAACGAATAAATGGTTAATGGATGATGCTAAGTAAGTTCTCCTTGCTGTATAATGAACAAAGAAACGAAAGATACATTGTGATTTGGTTATTGGGTATCGTTCGTTTCGATAAACAAAAACGCGACGATCGATCATCCGTATTATGATGGATGAAACTTTTTCGAATTGCGATTCTTCGCGTTATTCCAGGCGAAACGATAAGAGGACAGTAGTTATTGTGATTTCGTCGGATCTCGCGTATCTAATCGAATTTTAGTCGTTGTCTTTAGATAAATCGGCAGAATGAGGTCATTTCCCCTCTTGTTTTCATGTTTCAACTTTAAGACTATCGAAATGGATGTGACGATGAAGCTATCGAGTATTGTGGTGTCCAATTCTGCATCTTTGGAACGCCATGAAATTTCTTTGTTATTCCTTCATTCTTGTTGTGATCAAAAATTATTTTCCCCCGATTTAGATTGTAATTCTTTCATGAAGATATAAATTGAAAACACGAAAAGATTGAATTGCATTCCAATGATGCAAACTTGGACATTGTATGGTAGTACCCGATGAGTAGAAGCATACACGCATGAAGCGTCTGTATGTAATCTCACGCGTGTGACGGTTCGCAGCAAGCATCAAACTTAATCTCTCGTGGGATGAATCATAGAGATTATTACCGTATTTTACAAACAGATACCATGCACACGTACACAGGCAGTGAGTCGTTTGCTCTTCTGCATATCCTCGATACTCTACCGCACGGTACATCTGCACCAAATTTTGAGTGTTTCCGTGTTAATGCTCCGTGCGCTTATCACGACGGGAAATAAACAATGTATTCCGGTGAAAAAAAAATTCACTCGTGAAAATCAAGTCAAGCTTTTTTGGGGGAGTTGTTGGAATGGTGAGAAGGGAACCGGCGGTGCTACGATAGCGTGCCCCGAGCTTTGATTCTGCCTGGAACCGGCGAGAAGAGTTTTAGACGAAATTACAAAAGAAACGAGAAAATGGAATTCTTTTTTTTTCGTCTTTGCAGCCTTATTAACCTGGGACAGTACGTTGGAAATTTGTGAGAGGTTCTTGCAAAACGACAAATAGAATCAGCAGTGCTAGGTCTCATTATATCGATCGGATTATTTCTTGACTCAGTTGGAGGACTGTCTGCACGAAATTTGCAACTCGCTAGCCGTGCTTACTTTTTTGGTGCAATTTTCTCACACGTTTCAATGACTTTGCGCTGAAATTTCTTTACGAGAGCTGTCTAATTTACAGAATTTAAAAGCTACAGTGGAAGAACGAGACTGATTGACATATTTTTATAGAATGAACGGTGAACAGTGGATAACTATTATGTAGAGGTAGAAAAAGTTGTTCTTAGGATACAATCACAAAATGGGGTTGAAGTTTGCATTGTTGGAATACAACGGAAATTCTTTTCACCTTTATTCACCTCTTATTCTTTACTTTTATTATTGTCAAAAATCATACTCTGCAAATTTGTTGAAGATCGCTAAGTAAAAATGCATGGTCTTGAAGTTTGCATCGTTGGAACGCAAAGAAAATTCTCTTTTATATTTTTATTTCCCCATTTTTATCATTTTACGAAATATTTCTTTTCACACTTAAATACCACAATAATAAATTCGATGAAATAAAATTCTAGAGATAATAAAAATGAGGAAATAAAAATATGAAAAAGAACTTTTGTTGTGACTTTCATAGTGCAATTGGCCGAAGGAAATTTGGTGAGAAAAAAATCATTTTCGTTGCATTCTATCGATGCAAGCTTCAACGTGATATCACAAAATGGATCAAATCTCAACCATACGAGGTTCTACGATCATTATGAGGGAGAATATAGAATGCAAGTATGTCGGCACACATGATGTAGAAGTTTGCATCGTTGGAACGCAACGAAAATATTTTGAGGCTCATTGCGATGTTTTTTATGATCAATCCAAAGATACAGCTTCTTTTTGAGATTCTCATTGGAGACTTACAGCCTAAATCAATCAAAGAAGATTTTCGACAGCAGAGAAAATGGAGGAAGGAAAATAAAAAAAGCATTTCCGTTGCGTTCCAACGATGCAAACTTCTACAGCAGCGGCACAGACAATTCTTTAGTGTTCAGCAACAATCCGAGTGTGGACTCTATGAAAACTTCAATGATCAACTGCCATTGTATTGTACACTGTGTTAAACAGTGTTGAAGTTTGCATTGTTGAAATGGGATGAAAATATATTTTTTTTTGTAATGCCCAACTTTTTTTGGCTCTTTTAAGCTACAAAACCACTAAAACGTTTTCGAGGTTCTCTATATCAGGGATGTGTAACTTAAATCTGCAAAAAAAAGTTTTAGATGATAATACGGTAGAATTAAAACAGCAAAGGATAATTTTCGTTGCATCCTCATGATGCAAGTTTCAACACTGGTATGTCACGAGAAAAACTTTTTTGTACCATCGTAGCACATGAACGTTACAACAGAGAAAACCCTTTCCAAGAACAAGACGAATTCCAAGCACCAAGAGTGTGGGGAGAAAACAAATAATTGCATCAATAAAACAGAAGCCGACAAAAATCAACGGAACTCTGTTTATAAAAACATTTCACTATATGCTCTTTGCTCACTGTTTTTTCTTCCATTTCTTAACATCGCGAGCATCATTTCATACTCTTTTCATAAATTCCATTTCTCTTATTTCTCGGCCACCAAAATGTTTCCATAAAAATGAAATAAAATATAAAAACAGGCTGTCCTGCTCAGCACTTGATCTAAAGCGGGAATTATTAAGCCTTCACAAAAATCATATAAAAAACATTTCCAATTTCCTCATTTTTATATCACACAAAATCTTTTATCCAGATTTAATTGTCATTCTCCGAATGATAAAGTTAAAACATGGTAGGGCAATTTCTGCAGAAAAATTCCGCCAAAATAAATAGAATCGATCAAACAAGTCAATTTTTATAGCATTCCAACGATGCAAACTTCAATCTAATAAAAAATTGCGATATCAATGATTTAAAAACTGCCAAAAAATGAATACAAATAAGCGATGTATACATGAGTTTGTTTACACGCAGACGTAAAGATCCATGCGCCTATTTTTGCGATATAATTTGTATTTTTTCTCAACCAAACGAAAAGTTATGAATAAAGTCAGTAGTCTCATTCGCGACTGTATTTCGCCCTCGTGCGAATTTGCGAAGACGGTATAGAAGGACTGAATAAAAAAAGGTTTATTTTCAGGCGAATAGCTCCGAGTATCGATGTGTGTCGGTCGAGGGGTTTGTAAAAGGTAGGCGCAATCGTGTGTGATGTGTACGTATTAACACATACTCACACACACACACACACACACATACACACAACCCTTTGACGATTGTTTCGCACGAAAAGACAGAAATACAGAAGAATTGACAAAGCTACCGAGTACAAAGCCGCGCACGGGTGGTTTCTCGGGCTGGTTACTTTTGGCTCTGCACGTTTGTTCGTTTGAACGAGAAAAAAAACGTCAATAGGAGCGAGAATAACGTATCGTTTGTAACTTACTTCGACGCCCTTTTATCTTCGTTATTTCTTCTCGCCGTCTCCGCTGCTGCACCAAACTGCGTCCGGACTTTTTAAATCATTACAAATGTCCGCGCGTACTAGATTCATCCATATATCTCTACATGTACTAATGTACACAAGTTTTCGCCACTCTTCACTCGCGTACCCGAGAGACTCAACGTGAGCGTGTAACAAAAAAAAAGAAGGCGCGAATACGAGACTGGTGCATTGAACGGTTAAAAGCGCATAGCTGTCATCTACACACACACACACACGCCGTACGGGTGTGTCAACGATGTTCGTCTATGAGAAGCGGCTCTTCCAACATCCTAAACTCTTCGTGACAGTCCGACGATATTATTTTTCCAATATATTCGGACCCTCCGTGCGACGACGCAATAACACCGAAACGAAACCGAGATAATGTTCTACTCGCGACGAAATGTTATATATCGAGGCTCGGAACTAAGTCATGACGATAGGTGCGCTCGGGGTTCGTCGCGCGACACACTGCACCTCGAGTGTTTTCTCGTCTCTCCCTTTCTCGCGAGGCGATCAACACGAGAAAGTGCCTACGAGCGTGTACGCACACACACGAGAGAATATTGTAGGGAGGGTGTCGCATGTGCGCGCCTATGCCAACAGGCCTTTTCAACGCGACATCATTCGGAAGATCGAGAAGTCTTCGCGTCGCCCGCCTGCCACACGAGATGGGAAACGAAGAAAAAAAAGAAATTATCGGCGTGTGCGAACTCTCAGGCGTTTGCCGTTTTTACGGTACACAGACGATTCTTGGCTATCGAAAAGCGCTAAATGTCACAGTGTCCCGAGAGTACGAGATTCCTCGCGAGTACGCGAATTCTGGGCGATGCGTCGGCATACACATGTAGCGTGTTTTGTGTAGGAAAGGGAAGTCTCGGGGCGGGCTCGGGCGCGTTCGGGCTTTTCCGGACGCAGGGACGTAGGAGGTTAGGAAGCGCCCGGCAATCCTTCGACGTCGCGAGATCGTTCTTTCCACCTGATATTCAAAAACATCGGGGCTATTGTCAACTGTTCTTCTTTATTAGCGAATCAGCATGAAAAGCACCCTTTCGATCTATTCGAGAGACGCGGGCCCGCCGTTTCTTCTACAGACGGCATTTTGACAGGTGTCTCGAGCCTTTTCGGGCTGTTTACAAAGTTACACGCGTTTTTATCGAAGCAACGGGAAATGTCAATTCGAGAGCTGCGAAAAAAATGCGTACGCACGTTACACGACACGTGCGTCTATTTACGATTATGTTTTTATTGGGATCGGAGATTAATGAGTAGGACAGTCACTGCTCGCGTAGTTCTCCGTGGCGACGTTGAGAGTACGCCCGATAAGATTTCGCTCTCATTCGGAGTCCGTTTTTTTCGAAAGTTCGACGAGCTTTCTGGTCAGTTCGTTGGTGAAGGAATGTTTGTATTGCGGGCTGAGCGAGTCGAGTAAACTGTAAGGCGTTTCGAATTTTGCGGCATCTCGCCGGGGCGCGATCTCGTCGTACTCCACCCCGACAACACTGAAACCCTCGGACGAAACCTCGATGCAATATTGCAAGCCCTCGAAGGTCGTCAAATTGAGATATATGCAACTATTGTCATTCTTCAGTTTCGTGGATATTGAAATTTCACGCACGTGCCACTTGATGTCGTTTATTATCGCTTGGGCTTCTTTCGTCCACTGTTCCGCGTCCAGGACGTTCTCCTCGTTATCACTCATTATCACATGCAGACAGTTGAAGGAAAAAAAATGGTCTCTTATTTAATACGGCCGGTTGTTTTTTCGTTCTGTCGGCCAACGAAACACGCTGATATCGAGTGTATAATATTCTGGTCGTTTGTTTATAGCTGACAATCTTGAAACACTCCCAGATTATATTACGTCGATTTGGAGCACGGTCTATGCATGCTTGAATCGAGAGGAGTGGGGGTCGGCTTCCCAGTGCGACGCGAGTCAAGCTTGCATAGAAGGGGAACTCTTGTGGGCGGCTCGAAGACCTATTTTTCCGGAATCAAGCGGCTGCTGGAGGGCGCCGTGATCGCGCTGTGACGTCACTGCAGCGAGACCTGTGAATGTTGAGTTTCGAAAGCACGGTCTTGCAGGTCCGGGAACGACGGTGGTGGGGGTAGGCTGTCTTAGGGCGCATTCACGGTCTTACATACAGGTCTGATAACGGTGGTAGTGGAGGTAGGCACCCTTAGCGGTTTTGTTTTTTATTCCGATTTCTGCCGCTTGGTGCGTGACGACAAGGGGACGTAGTGGTGTGACGAAGAGAGAAATAGCTCTTCTGTCCTTTTCCCTCCTGAACGCAACGCATGCACCGTTTGCCCTAACTTAATTTACCGTACTGTCGTGTAAACTGCATAATATACGAAGTCAATAAAAAAATGTGTTGATTAAAAAAAAAGATGACTACTTTCATCGAAAAAAACTGAAAACTTTTTGAATACATTAATTCATACCAGCACATATTACGACCATTTACATCCTTTTTCTCCAATGTCTCACAATATATCGTTCTTCGAAATGTTTTTCGCACACGTACTGAGACTCTTTCAGTCCCGGAATAGCGTCGAGCCATTTTTTGTATCGTTCGACGTTTCTGGGCACGCGAAACACGGAGCATTTCTGCTTACAATTTTTGTACCCCGTTTTACAATTGCGAACTGCGCAACCCGTAGCCATTTCGCATTTTTTTCGCAAACACAACAAAAAAAAATCACACTTATGCGTAAAAACACGATAAAAAATGTATCACGGTAAATCGCGTAGAACCTTCTGGTATATGGTCGCAAATAAAGGTTATTTTGACAATCGCGCCACAAAAACATACGTAAATATCTTCGGTCCATTCGCCGGTAAGAGGTAAGGGGGAGACTACTTCCCCTTGCTAGTAGCGACGCGTAGCGGCGCCTAGTGAATTGAAAAGTGAAGCCGATAAGCGTGCCTACCCCCTCCACGAAAATTTACCTTCGTTGCAAGACCTGTATGTGAGACCGTGTCCTCTTTCAATAGTTCTAGACGAGTTCTAGAAGACGAAATGGCGCTCAGATACCTCGTCGCCGGCGTCTCTTGCTGAGTAACTCCGTCGGTTTTTAGAGAGGTAGTGCCGCTACGTACCGTCAGATGCCACTACCGTGCGGTGTCCAAGTAGTCTAGGCCATTCTTTATTTTTATATCCTACGAATAAAAAAAATTAAAAAAGTATTTTGTCTGTTCCTCACTCTTTGAGTGAGGAACCCTTGCTATATTATTCGGAATTTTTGTGTGTTATATTTATCTGTTAGATTTGCTATCACTTCCTCCAAAACAGCGCTGGCCACACTTTTGAAGTGTGCGGTCGACACGATTCAAAATATCCCTGGCGGTCTACCGCCGGCAACAGTTTTAAACCCAAACATCTTTATTCAATGAAAAATGTCTAAACTAGTTTCACAAAGCTCTCACAAAAAAACGGCGGTCGACGTCTTGGCCACCTCTGCTCTAAAAGATCATTTACTAACTCCTTTTGAAAAGTTCTCCGCAATATGTGAATCTGTAATGCTTTTTTTTTCAAAATCACGAAAATCGATAAGTTTTAGTTGATTTCTATTTTCGAGAAAATGTCCGAAAACCTTCACTGGATATCTGTGACGTCGGAATCGTGTGCCATTTCGTGTTAAGGTGCAGGGTCGACCGAGTAGCTACTCGGTCGACCCTGCACCTGCATAGCTATGCGTGTGAATGGGATAGCTGATTTGCACATTTGTGGTTTTTTTCGAGACGGCTCATATGTCGGACAAAAAGGAAAGGAACACCTTTCGTTGAACGATGAACAACGCCTTTATCTCCATTTGCTCGAAATGTGGTCCGTCTAGAAGAAAACTTGATCGTAAGATTTTTATCGACCGATCATGTATCAGATGCTGCGAAATTTCGATGCGGTCACGACGGTATTGCAGACTTCGTGACTTCCGACTACGAGCCACCGTAAACTACCGCCAGATGGTGCAGCAACCGTCTGCTACTCACACTATGGCAAAATTTGTAATGTCAATGAATGAATCATTAAAAAAACACTACAGTACCAATTGTAGTATGAACATAAAGGCTGCGATATGATTTCAGTAAAAAATTCCATATAGACCATAAAGATAACCCAATGCAACCAGAGATTAATGGGGAGATGCACAACGCGGCCCTTTTCGGCGTGCTTCGTAAATGGCGCTAAATCGCGGCGGCGAGTTCGGGAGTATGATTTCGTGATCATCGCCTCTGTCGAGGTTGCAGATTCCCTTGTAGCCGCGCGAGTCCGTGATCACCGCTAAAGTTGGTATCGCAGCAGCGTGAACACGAATGGGTAGCTCGGTGGGGGAAAAGTCTCTGCCCCTCGCTCGCTCGACAGGCGAACGGAGCGAGGTTTTCCGTCCGATCGAGCTCGACATATATGTGTGGCCGTACTGCGGATTGGAATATGCATTAAATGAATTTCAAAGTGAAAAACATGTATCGAGATCATTGTTTTCTCTCGGTTGCCCGTTTATGCCGAAAATGCGGGTTAAAAAAATTAACGATGAACCGCGTTGAAAAATAAAACGCCGAAACGACCGTGAAAGGTTCAAAAAGAAATCTTGAGCCTTTGCCGCGATCGTTTCGGCATTTTTTTTCAACAGTAAACATTATGGAACAGGGTGTATCATAAATGTTTCTTTATCTGCAATGAGCGTCGTGGCTGAGTTGTAGCGTGACGGATTACGATGCTGAACGTCCGGGTTCAATCCTCGGTGAATAAACTTTTTTCTCTTCATTTTATATTCAGAAAATTTCGAACTTACTCTCGCTTTAGCTATTCTCGCCTGTTCAGGCATTATTTATGATATTTAATTCGTATATGCTTAATAAAAAAAACAAGACATTGCTACCGGGGATCGAACCCGCGTCGTCTACACTCAGAGCCCGCACGCTCATATCTCAACCGCGAGGCTCTTGTGACTGCAAACCTGCCTTACGTATACAGTAGAATCTCGATTATCCGAACCAATTGGGACCGAGACTAGTTCGGACAATCAAAAGTTCGGATAATCGAAACGTGGGTTTTTTGGGACGAGATCATCAACAACACGTTTTTACATTTAAAAAAATACATAAATATATATTAAAATTTGACATACATATTAACATTGATATATATATACATACACGGTGGCCGGAACATTGACGTCTAAAAATAAAATTTAGGTCCCTTGTATCGTGGGGTATCCGAATAACCCCCATGTATGTCGCGCGACTTTTCATAGTTTTCGAGTTATGAATTTTTTACTGCATTTTTGAGAATTTTCGACCTGACCAATTGAAAAAAAATCTTTAAAAAAAGTAGAAGACTATCGAGATTTTTTTTGCAACTGAATCTTTATGAGTAGTACTTTTATGCATAAAATAATCAGCTTCGTAACTGTGATGAAAGTTATGAAAATGTTGGTCTAAAGTGAAAAATTTACGTTCGGTAAATTATGACTTAAATTTTCAACTTTAAATTAAACATCTAAACAGGTGACTTCATGGTTCCTAATTAGGCCGTAAGAATGCGCCAGACTGTCAGCTTTCATAACCATTAAAAAGAGTAGTACTTGATAGGGCTACTTTGGCTACAATTGACCTTCAATGACAGCGAGGTGGAAAATTCTTATAATTACCCGTCTGATTAAAAAAAAAAATTGCCCATTTTATCATTCCTAAGGCTATTTAGTTTGTTAACTAACCAAAAATGACTGCAGGGAAAGCTAAGATTGAAACATTTGGAGGTTTATTTTTTTTAGTTTAATTTAAGTTTAATGAATGTTGCGCGATCCGTTCTCATGGATCAGGTAAAAGCTCGTTTACGCGATCCGTTCTCGTTACAAGAACGGATGGCGCAAAATTCATTAAACTTGAATCGAACTAAAAAAAAATAAACCTCTAAATGTTTAAATCTTAGCTTTCCTGCAGTCATTTTTGGTTAGGTAACAAACTAAATATCCTTGGGAATGATAAAATGGGCAATTTTTTTTAATCAGATGGCTAATTTTAAGAATTTTCCACCTCGCTGTCTTTGAAGGTCAATTGTAGCCAAAGCACCCCTATTAAGTTCTGCTTTTTTTTAAAATGATTATGAAAGCTGAGAGTCTGGCGCATTCTTGAGACCTAATTAGGAACCATGAAGTCACCTGTTTAGATGTTTAATTTAAAGTTGAAAATTTAAGTCATAATTTACCGAACATAAATTTTTCACTTTACACCAACATTTTAATAACTTTCATCACAGTTACGAAGCTGATTATTTTATGCATAAAAGTACTACTCATGAAGATTCAGTTGCAAAAAAAATCTCGACAGTCTTCTACTTTTTTTTTAGATTTTTTTTTAATTGGTCAGGTCGAAAATTCGTAACTCGAAAACTATGAAAAGTCGCGGGATATACATGGGGGTTATTCGGATACCCCAGGATACAAGGGACCTAAATTTTATTTTTGGACGTCAATGTTCCGCCCACCCTGCATATTTATATATGTGTGTGTGTGCGTGCGCGCGCACGCGCGCGCGTGTGTGTGTGTGTGTGTGTGTTTTAAGCACCTGATAAAGGTCGAGTGCCTTTTAAAATATTTTTTTACAATAAAATCGTCCATTTTTAATTGACGAACGGCTGCAACGCGTTTTTGAGCGTCTAAGTCTCGCAGCTGTTTGAGAAGGAGAAGTTGCGTTGGGTTGTTTATTGTTGCTCACGGTGGTGGCAGCGAGCAACCATGTATCTTTCGCGCCAACGTTCGGATAATTGAGCTTCCGGATAAACTAAGTCATCGTTCGGATAATTGAGGGTTCGGATAATTGAGGGTTCGGATGATCGAGGTTCGGATAATCGAGGTTCTACTGCACACACTTATCCAACCTTAAAAAAAATCGCTGCAGGACCAACTGCATATTGTTTTTATGACCCCAAAGTATTTTTGAAGCCAAAAGAAAACGATTTTTCCAAATTCCTAGAATGGTGTTATCCCTTAAAGAAAAGAAATTGATTTTTTTATCATTGTAAATGTATATCCCCTCTTAAAGACTTTAAAAGAATCTCGTACGTGTTAGCGAAAATCGGCAGAAAATTAGGAAGCAACTCGCCCACTTCTTTGATGTTCGCTATTTCGGTGTTCGCTATTATGGACCATCGCTCGTTTGCCTATCTGAGCTCAAAACTTTCGAAGTTTGTATCCTCGATATCTGGCTTTTTGCTATAGATGGTATTACCAATATTAGATACTCACGTCTTTCTATTTCGGAGATGTGAATGTTCAAGATTGTTTAAATCTGTGTTTGTATGACTCAAACTCCAAACAAACCCAAACAAACTCAATAGGAAAAAGAAAAAGTTCCGGAAAAAAAATAATATCAAGTTTTTTTTACGAAAATCTCATTTTTTTCATCTTTAAATTTTCTCCGAATATCTCCGCAGCCGTTCACTCAGGTAATAGGAAAAAAAGAAATTTCCGAAAAAAATAATAATAATAAAAAAGTTTTTTAACGAAAATCTCATTTCTTTTCATCTTTAACTTTTCTCCGAATATCTCCGCAGCCGTTCACTCAGGTCATAGGAAAAGGAGAAATTTCCAGGAAAAAAATAAGAAATCAGAAAGCCAGGAACGCTACCAACGGGACCATCTCATCGCTTGTAGAATATACGCGGTACTTACAATTCGCGGCAGGATGGATGATTGGCTTGTTTTTGGGGATAATGCTTTATCGCTTGATGAAAGTATGAGAATTAATATAATAATACGAATATAAATATATTTCCGCTTACTTTTATGAATTATAATTTATTTGGCATAAGGATGGGTGTGAGTAAAGCGTAAACAATTTTATATAAGATAAATAAGTTGTAATTTAGATATATTATTATGTTTAAATTAACGAATAAACTAAAAAAATAAGCGACCTGAGTGCGCAATACATTTTTTTGTATACATTAATAACGCAGAGAATCAAGAACTAACTTAGCATTGAAATCATCTAAAAGCCTCGCGCGTGCCGTCGGGTGACGTCACGCGCGAGTCGTGCTCAGATTGCTTTTTCCCTCGAAGCCTTCGTTTCGGCTTGGCCGCACATGAACGTGCTGCTCAGCGTCCA
Source organism: Ophion slaviceki (assembly GCA_944452715.1). Lineage (NCBI taxonomy): Eukaryota > Metazoa > Arthropoda > Insecta > Hymenoptera > Ichneumonidae > Ophion > Ophion slaviceki. Next base: position 27,697,411 of record OX101783.1, read on the forward strand.
TGCATTGGTGTAGCAGCCGAAGGCGCGGTCGGGACGCTTCGCCTTGCTCGGCTCTTTCCGAAGATGTCCGAGCATCGCTCGCTCACGGACACACGCTACTACGATGGTGTGATGGGCGCGTAAGAAACTAGAGAGGGGGTAACTTTTACGCGCGATCTGGCTGCACTGCGTCCGAGCTCTGAGTACGGACGGCGCGGCTTCGATGCCCGTAGCAACATTTTTTTTTGTTATACATATATGAATTAAATGTAAAAAATAATGCCTAGACAGGCGAGAATAGATAAAGCGAGAGTAAGGTAGAAATTTTCTGAATATAAAATGAAGAAAAAAAAGTTCATTCACCGAGGATTGAACCCGGACCTTCAGCATCGTAATCCGTCACGCTACAACTCAGCCACGACGCTCATTGCAGATAGAGAAACATTTATGATACACGCTTTTCCATAATGTTTACTGTTGAAAAAAAATGCCGAAACGATCGCGGCAAAGGCTCAAGATTTCTTTTTGAACCTTTCACGGTCGTTTCGGTGTTTTATTTTTCAACGCGGTTCGTCGTTAATTTTTTTAACCCGCATTTTCGCCATAAACGGGCAACCGAGAGAAAACAATGATCTCGATACATGTTTTTCACTTTGAAATTCATTTAATGCATATTCCAATCCGCAGTACGGCCACACATATATGTCGAGCTCGATCGGACGGAAAACCTCGCTCCGTTCGCCTGTCGAGCGAGCGAGGGGCAGAGACTTTTCCCCCACCGAGCTACCCATTCGTGTTCACGCTGCTGCGATACCAACTTTAGCGGTGATCACGGACTCGCGCGGCTACAAGGGAATCTGCAACCTCGACAGAGGCGATGATCACGAAATCATACTCCCGAACTCGCCGCCGCGATTTAGCGCCATTTACGAAGCACGCCGAAAAGGGCCGCGTTGTGCATCTCCCCATTAATCTCTGATGCAACCGTTATTTTGTAAGTTCCGTAACGTGACAAGTTTAGATATCATGCGAGCGTCTCGTGGCGTCTGTCGGTAAAACAGACCCCAGCCACAAGCAACAACGTGTGCGGCCGCGACATTCAGTTTCCTGGATAAAAACTATTCGAACTTTGAGAACGTTCGCAGAACTGTATCGCCACGAGCGAGGCGTAGCGTTCGGATAGTTTGAGGAAGACACGACTATCGAGAATACGAAGTTCTGGAACCTAAGGACCTTTTTTCTTCTCCATACGATTTAAGTACGTTGTAGTTTGGATAAATTGATAAAATTAATATACTTTGTTCGTCGGTGGTAGTGACGGTTTTCTTGTGCAGATCGACGAGGTTCAGGCGCCCCTCTAAATATTCCACATTCGCTCTTCTGGAGGGACACTTAGCGGGCTGTGAAAAGAAATATTTAGTGTAAATCCGTTAAAACCTGTAAAAGTCATGTATTTTTGTAACCACTGCCCGGATGGGACAATAATCCTTCTTGTTTTATGAATTAAAAACAAAAACAAAAAACACTACAGCAAAAGGCAACGGCGACGCTTGCTGCAAGTCCGTGTATGATACGTGTATATGTGTGCATGGTCACACGCGGATTCGCCGCCAGTGGGAAAACTGATGCACTAGATTTTCGGAACTGTCGATAATATTTTGAGTTTCGTTGGTGCAATTTTGCGTTTTATGTCATAAACTCTCAACAACAATTTCCACGTCATTGTTCCATAGAATTAGTTGAAAGAACTCTCAAAATGTGTTTTTTTTTCATTATCGAGAGCCTAACGGTCTTGAAATGTGGATGAATTCGGTGCATCAGTTGGTTGTTCATAATTCATCCTGTGGTAACGACAATCTGTAACATTTTTTTTTCAAAATTCGGAAACATTTCTACCATCGGGCTCTTTCTGCAACAATACCGCATGTACACAGTAAATTTCATCCCAATTGATAGTATGACTTCTTGGTCAAAATTAGGGTTAAAAATTTCGAATTTTTCGGAATATCGAATTTCGTATTTTGTGACTCCAACCGAGCAGCCATGAGTGCAAGAGATAGCTGAATTGCAGATTCCCAGTGTTCTTCGAGACGGCTGATATTTCGGACAAAGAGAAAAGAAACACCTTCCGCTCGGTTAAGACGAAGTAGAACATGTACCACGTGACATATTAGTGCGAGGGAGATAGCTGAAATTTGCAAACCGGGATTTTTTAAAGATGAATAATATTGAGGGTCAACGAAAATCGTCGAGCTCTGCATTAGAGAATTCTCCAGAGCCTGATACTTCGTTTTTCCTAAAAATCTTCACCAACTGTGGGAAAACTGCGTTGGATAATTTGTGAGGTTATGTTGACCTTGTCGATGCTTTTAAAGGACGAACGTCTATCTCATTGTGTACTTGAAATGCGAATCCAGGATTTATACCGGCCGAACGAGCGCCATGTGTCCTCTTTACGAGAATATGTTCTTCAACGACCAACACCGCGTTATCCCTTAGTCGCCGTGTCCATCTTGCGGCAGAATGACGCATTAAAATATTGTAAAGTAAATTAAAAATAGAAAGATTAAGATATTTGATACCGCGACTGATTGCAACCGAAACTATAATTGAAGCCTTACTAATCTCCCAAAAAATCCAATTTATTCAATTGAACAAACAAAACCTCATAACATCCGCTCGAAAAATTTCGGTACGATGAAATTTACTTTCGTTTCTCGAAAAGCTGAATACTCGGCAAACTTATTTTTTGTTGTTGTCGTAATTATAGAAGAGTTGAATAATTAGCCAAATGTTACCGATAAATGGTACTTGTATATTTTGGGCCGTTGCTGGTGTACGTTTCGGTTGCATGGTTTTCTTGTAGCTACTGCGTTTTTATAAATTAACAGGTGTCCAATTACGTTTATTTTGGGACCTCTATCGTTGTTTTGTGTGCGACATATATATCGTTGACACATTCTTTCGTTGCTGAACGTAGGTTCTTCGTACAGTGTGTATAAAAACCTTGTATAAGAAACTTAAAAAAAACTTTGTGCAACTCTTCTGCGACATTGACACAGATACTTGAGCCAACGTGTTGAGAGGGACGAGCACGAACGCGTGAAAATTTATGATCTTCTGGACCGCCACTTATCGCGGGTCGGTTCGCAGAAAAAAAGGGCAAAAAATTCCTCTATCTTTATTATTTTCTCTCAATACGTAATCAAGATTGCAAGATTATTTTAAAAACGGAATTGCAATGTGTAAAAGTAACACTTTTAAGGGGAACGAGCGTTTGCCGATTACCTCAAAGGAGACTGATTTTTTTTTTACGCGGAGAAATGTCCGATAAGATTGCAATCGGGAAAATTTCATAAGTTTTAGTTTATCAGGGTTTTAGATAAAATAAAATTAAAATGCAGGCGATGGCCGAACGCGCTGGAATTTAACGTCAAAGACTGCAGTTGAAACATCGAAAAAAGATATCGAGGGCGGCAAAATTTACATTTTTTGGAATAAGCAAACGGGCCAAATAGTTTAGTTAGAAAAAATCCTTCGAAAACAATGTTGTGGATCTAACGAAAAGTTCCAAGTTGAACTGTCATAGGACATATCTATGGCTGAAGAAAATTAAGGGGTTACCCCCACTTGCGATTTTGAAAAAATCGATTTTTTTTATTGCATTTTTTTGAAGTATAAGTATCCGGGCCCATACAGAAGTATAGGCCCGGAATAGATGACTCTATGTAAGTTTACGAAAAAAATATTTTCTTCGTGTAAACTGAAATTGAAACTTTAAACGCGTTTTTCTCAAAATGGCATTTCTGAAGTCGGTGACCAAAATTACTCGAACACTAATGAACCGATCTTCTTGAAATTTTGCAGGCTTATTTAATACATAAAAATGTAGTCTTTAATCGTTCGATTTTTTTTTTTCGAAAAAAAATGGCCGTTTTATAGCCAAAAAACGGCCGTTTTTTTTTCATTAAAATCGAACCATTAACTTTGACTGTCCGCCATTTTGTGAAAAATGAATATTTTTTAAAATCCTTCGATTAATGACTAGGTTATACTTATATTTGACTAAATCCATCCGCATTTTTTTTTTCAGATGATCCACTTCGCCGCAATGTTGGTCACCGCAAACCGTGTATATAAAAACATTATTTCATTGACGGCCATTTGCCACTAAACAATGTAATATTTTTCAATAAAAAAATTACTGAAAGTTCTTCAAGATGTGTTCTTTAAGATGGTATATTGATCGATTAAAAAAGTTTTGTAGTTTTGTTTAAAAAAATTCATGAAAAAGGCCTTTTTTTGCGCTATAAGTGGGGGTAACGCCTTAAGTTCCAAACTTTTAAAAATATAGGGTGTCTTAAAATGACCTGACATTAAAATTGATCAATAACACGTATTATTTATTTGACAAGTACGAACATTTGAATTTTAATACAAGGTAGAAACATGGAGGTCATGTGTGGAATACAATAGCGGATAAATGGCCGCCTTGTCCCTGTTTTTAAACGTTTACTCTTATGACGAAATTTTCAAGAAAATTTTGGTACAATTGGGCACTAATTTCATTAATGATGCGTCCAGTTGCTACCTTAAGCTCCGGAATGGTCTGTGGATGACTGGCATACATTTTTCCTTTCAGATAACCCCAAAGAAAGAAGTCCAATGGCGTCAGGTCGCACGATCTTGGTTGGGTGGCAGGTTGCGCCATCTTGTTGAAGGAATATGTATTCCAAGTCCATGCCGTTTACGCCATCTATCCGATATTGTGTTCCACACATAACCTCCATTTTTGTACCTTATATTAAAATAGAAAGATTCGTGCTTTTGAAATAAATAATACGTTTTATTTATAAATAAAAATGTCAGGTCATTTTGAGACACCCTTTATTATGAATATTTGATAAGTGATTGTTAAAATATGGGTCTGAAGTTTGCAATGTTGCGACGCAAAGAAATAAATTGGCATTTTTTTTATTGGCCCTATGGATAGTCGAATCGTAAACAAGACAGCAAAAAAAATCGAACGATTCTCATTCGCCAGAATCCATCCTTGTCAGGGGATGAACGTCAAATTAAAATCGTATCTGTCACGGCATTGAGATTGCCAATTTTTTAAAGTGACATTATGGGTAGTCAGACCCTAAACAAGACTGGACGACGACGAGACTAGGAAATTGGTGACCAAGAAGCGATTTGGCAGAGAAAAAGGACCTGCCCAATCCATTTAGCGGGAAAAAAGAAATTCCCCATTTTCAGGACCGTGTCCTCCCGATCAGGACCAATACGAATTTAGCGGTTCAATTGAGTTCCCGACATCTTTGTCGATCCAAAACCATCCGCTGATTACGAATTTTCCAGGTAGAACTCGATCGGACCAAAACTCTTGGTTTGTATAAAAGTCTATCTCCTGGGCTATCTAAGGCCTGGACAAGAATGGGACTTGTAACTTCGTGATTACCAAAAAATTTTACATCGAATAAGAGCCTGCCCAATCAATTTTAGCGAAAAACAAAAAAGGTCAATTTTCAGGCCTTGTGTCCTATCGATTCCGATTAATTCGCATCCAGCGCTTCAATCGAGTTCCCGACACCTTTTTCGATGCAAAATCATCCGTTGATTACGATTTTTTCAGGTAGAAATCGACCGCAGAATTTTTTCCGTAAGCTCCTTTCCAGCCCCGGTACATACAACGCCAATTGAAAAAAGATTATCTCCAATCCGAGAAAGATAGGATTTTTTTAAACTTTCACCCTCCGATACGGCTAGGTTCCGGCGAATTCTAACCGTTGGAATTTTGATTCGCGCTCCTTTCGGGCCACGATACAAACAACGCCAATTTAAAAAAAATGATTATCATCAACCCGTGGAAGATAAGATTTTTTTCAACTTTCATCCCCCTCCGGTAAGGCTTGGGCCTGACCTCAATTCAAAGAACGCACCATCAGGTACAGTCCTGGCTGGGTGTGTTGAAAGGCCCACACGAATGGGGGTGAAGGACGCTATACGGACTCATGCCAATCCCAAATACAATGCTCCCTGCATCAGCAACTTTGCTCAAACTTATTTCATGCAAATGCAAGTAAAAGTGCGGTGCGCCGCGTGGTAGGTGCAAACTGGGCGTCGAATGCTCCATAACTCGCAGCAATTGCAAATGACCGTTTTTTGCCGTTATCATATTGCAACTAATGGATACTAAAAAAGCATGAGTGACATAATTCATTCGGCGTATTCAAAAATGTTCGCGGGGTCAATTAGTCTCCAACCAACGATGAGCATGCAGTTACAATTGTAAAAAAATGACTGTGGATTGACCCTAATGGAGATACCGAGTATTAAAAAAAACGCGCCTTAAACCTGTACCTTCCGGGTGGTGTGGGAGCGGAGCTTGTCTCGTCGAAATTTGTCAACGTTTATCTAGTAAAATAACAATTTTACGCAAAAAACGTTTTAAGCAAAAATAGTTCATAATTATTCTATAAACAATAATTATAATAACTATTTTAATGATTAAACTCCTTGCTGAGGCGAAGTGTGGATTTAAAAAACTCATTTTCCATATGTTTAACCCGTTGCGGCATAGTGTAACACTGGTATTACACCTAATTCAATTCAGATTTTGAATATTCAAAAGTGTTTTTAAATTAAATATGGCGGTTGTAAATGCATTTCAAGGTTCCTAGGACGTCAATAACTATTAAAACATACCTATTAAATTTTTATTTTTCACGTAGCGGGTATCATAACGAAAGTGCAAAAAAAACGTGCACGTAAAGAAAAATGCATACTTCAGAGGGTTAATATTCATTTTACAGAAAAAAGTTGCGAATAAAAAAAGTTGAGAGCGTTATTTGTTCCATAAATGTTGTTCATAATTTTTTCCCTGGTTAAGTAGTTCGCGAGATATGGGCACAAACGCAAATTATAAGATGACCGCGTTATTTGTACACCTCCTTCACCCTGAGAAGTTTCTTTCATCCTCTTTGAGAGGTATGAAAATTTCTCACGAAAAACAAATTTGCTCCCAGAATTTTTGCCAGAACAATGTCTGGTTTTAATGGACTATGGCCCCATGACAACCTTAACGGGGTATCCCTCTCTGGAAGCCCAATGAAGGGTCCGAATGGCGACTTTTTTTCTAGTTAAACATTGTTTGGAATAAATTAATTTTTCCCAGCATGCTGTACACATGTCTGTGGTTACAATGTAATTTTTTCGGAAGAAAATCTCTCAAAGTGTTCGCAGTGCTGCAGTTGGCGTTGCAGTTCTCCAGCGGCGAGGCTCGAAACGGCGGGATCTCTACCAGGCTCAAATGTAATCGGAAACAAAAATAATTTTTTTTTCCATCAAATATATCCAACTGGCTATGGGTTTACGATCCAATTTTCGAAATTTCAATTTGTGCTTTGATGTTCGCTTTCGTTACACCCGAATCATCCTTAAGGTAGTACTAGCGGATTGACTAGTCAACAGAAAATCTATAAATTATCGAATCTGAAAAAAAGCAAAATATAATGTATTTGGGTATAGCAATAAACATGATACAGAAAATAATTATTTGCGAAGTGCATGTGATAACTGTTTGTATTATAGTTGGGTAAGTGAAGTAAAATCGCTGACTTGAGTTGTCACAAGCCGCCATTTCATAATTCCGCCAATATCCGTGGCAACGCTGTATTCCGGTGCTTTCGATACATGTCAAGCATGTGTTTGTTTACCGTATGTGTAATCGTGTGTCGTAGTGTATGTGTAATGTGCATATTGTAACAAGAGAGATGGCAGACGCGGCTAGCGAACGCAAAAATGAGTCGATTGAATCGATGATATCTGCTCGAAATGTCCCGTAACCTATATTTTTTATGGAACAAACGTGACCGCGACAGTTTTCTTGTTATTCGTCGCTTTTCGCATAACTCTGATCTAACCGGGAACTATTATTATTTCCGCTCCAAAGTTCGATCCGCACGAATTCCCTATATGGTGCGGGTTAAATGCATTGATTTCGTGGATTAATTACTATTGTAGTTAGCCCGTAAGGCCTGCAGAGTTTTCGCGGACGTCATTTTTTATGTCTCTACTACAGCATAAAAAAAAATCAATTTTTTTTCTAATGAGGAGGTTCATTCACGTTCTGCCTTAACTTTACACACTGTTCCACTAAAATAGGTGTAACTTCGTCAATTATTGGAATTTCAGGGTCCGGTTGGTCTTAAAATATTCTTGAAAGTTCACACCATAACAATATGCAAAGAAAACGATTTTTCGAAGTTTCCAGAGAGGGATACGCCCTTAAGGGGTTAGGCCACAGTAACGGGTATAAAATCATGTGCGAATTCAACAATATTTTTCGTGTGAAAACGTGATTCACTCATAAAATTAATTACACATCTATTTCGTATGAATATCAAGCTGTTAGAAAATATATATATACATTTTTTATCGATGTACAAAATGGCCGACTACTATTTTCTTTTGTTATCTTCTTTTAGGCGCTCCGCGGCGTGACATTTAGCATCCACAATTTTTTACCTAGAACAAAAAACAAAAATTCTCGTCAATCTACATTAGAATACCTAGAAAAGTACGTACGGAATTTAAAAAATACTGTTTTATTCAAAAGTTGTAGGTATTTGAATTGAGTTGTAGATATTTGAATGAATTTTCAGTGAAAAATTTCGTATAAAACGGCTCATAAAATGAAAAGTTTTCGATTAATCAGAAATTCCGTACGTACTTCTTTGCGAAATGCAATTAGGAACATAACTTTTAAGGGGTTACCTCCACTTGCCTATTTTGAAAAAATCGATTTTTTTTATTGCATTTTTTTGAAGTATAAGTATCCGGGCCCATACAGAAGTATGGGCCCGGAATAGATGACTCTATGTAAGTTTACAAAAAAAAATATTTTCTTCGTGTAAACTGAAATTGAAACTTTAAACGCGTTTTTCTCAAAATGGCATTTCTGTGAAGTCGGTGACCAAGATTACTCGAACACTAATGAACCGATCTTCTTGAAATTTTGCAAGCTTATTCAATACATAAAAATGTAGTCTTTAATCGTTCGATTTTTTTTTTTTTCGAAAAAAAAAATTGCCGTTTTATAGCCAAAAAACGGCCGTTTTTTTTTCGTTAAAATCGAACCATTAACTTTGACTGTCCGCCATTTTGTGAAAAATGAATATTTTTTAAAATCCTTCGATTAAAGTCTAGTTTATACTTATATTTGACTAAATCCATCTGCATTTTTTTTCAGATGATCCACTTCGCCGCAATGTTGGTCACCGCAAACCGTGTATATAAAAACATTATTTCATTGACGGCCATTTGCCACTAAACAATGTAATATTTTTCAATAAAAAAATTACTGAAAGTTCTTCAAGATGTGTTCTTTAAGATGGTATATTGATCGATTAAAAAAGTTTCGTAGTTTTCTTTAAAAAAATTCATGAAAAAGGCCTTTTTTTGCGCTACAAGTGGGGGTAACGTCTTAAATTTGAAGTAAATCGAGTGAAAATTGTTGAACTTATTTATCACGCCAATTGGAAAAAGCTGTTTCGAGAAAAACGCGTTTAAAGTTTTAGGTGCTCAATGGCCGTGCCAGAGGTGGGCTTACGTTATACGCTCAAAGTCGGTGAAAAAAAATTGTCTTGCTACAAATCGAATAGTAACTTATTCTTATGATGATAAAGCACCGTTTTCGCGAAAAAAATCGATTTTTCGAAAATTCCACTGTGACCTTACCCCTTAACTGAGTTTTAGTTGCGTTAGCAAGACAAACTCAGTAAGATTACCGGTCCGTTCTGTAGTAGTCGCGCTAACCGGTACGCGGCAAAGCGGTCACCCATCCGAGTCTCGGATCGGGCCGATTATAACGTCCTCCAAAAACCTGAAGCTCGACACGAGAGCGAGAGAGTGAGAGAGAAACGACGTCAAGCCCGCGAATATCCCGAAATGGGTCAGCGGTGGAATTCAATGTCGTAAAATCGTAAGACCTTCAAGCTGGAACGTCATCGTCATTGGTAGAGCAGGAAGGGAGGAAGTGGGCGGGAGGGTTGCACGCGCCACAGGAGTTATTAACGCGATATCGTGCCAATAAACAAACGACCGGTGAAAAAGTGAAAAAGAAAAAACGGAGGACGTGTGCAACCTTAACACGATTCTATTTCTTCCGATGCATCATGTGGCTGTTGTGGGTGTAAGCAGGCTTGCTTGGAAGGCTCGTGACGCAATTATGACGAGCGGGAGCTTGAAGACGTCGACGAATGCGATTGAAGCTTGGGGCAGAGCTTTGGCGAGAGAAACGGGAGGGTTGGTGAAGATTTGCCAGGGCAGAATCGGCTGACAGACGAGCAAGAGAGAGAAAGCGCGAGCGGAGGGAGCAGAGAGAGAAAGAGAGGCGTCAAAGTATAAGACTTTGAAACGTGAACCAAGGCGAAGCTGTAACGACGTCGACGAAGATTACTCGGAGAGTAGGAGATCTCGAATCGTCGCTTTTCCCCGCGTGTCGAAGCAGAACGGTACCAACTACCACCGCGAACACATCATCGAGTAACAGAGTGGATCTTCCGTTACGCGGATCGAAATCCAACGAAAATCCCCTGCCCCCATCCGTCATCCCCTGCCCGCTCGTTCTGTAACGCGAAAGAGGAGAAACTGTTCGTTTGTTTCTTCGTCGATTTGTTTATTTATCCACTTTTTTTCGAAACTTCGAACACAACGAACAAGTTGGTAGCCGACAATTCTCAAGAGTCCGGATAAACGAGAAGCTTCGAAAATGGTTTACGAGAGCGACTTCTACACGACCCGACGGCCTTACACTCGGCCGATCTCGACTTCGTACACCGTCACGGTCAGTGAATTTAATATTGCCAAATTCCCGCACGATTTATGTAGCCCTTCGTCTGAGTAGAAAACAAAATCAGGCTGCGTGTGTGTGTTTACGTCGAGAGAGGCTGCACAAATTGATCGATCAACGTTTATAGGAAGTCTTTTTTACCCCGATCTCGGTCCCTCTTGGGCCTTCGATCTTCTAATTGCCATTTTTCGAACTGTTTTTCGGCCAATCTGTTGTTTATACTGTCTTTTTTTATATTGTCTTTTTTATATTGTCTTTTTTTTATATTGACCAATTTTTTATACTGTCTTTTAAAATAATAACTTTGGTCCATTTTCGTTTTTGTTTTCCTGTAAATACATTTTGACAATTCGCATTCAGTATGTGCTCCAAATCGATCTCCTCGACGTACTCACGTAAATCCATTTGTACAGCGCTCAGCCGAGAAAGTCGTCTCTAACAGCGCGTATTTGATACACAAATATATACTGTGGGTGAAAAAAAAGTATCTACATACCTTGTTTTCCGAAAATCACTATTTGCAACCCAGAGAAGAAAATTTTGCATACATTTTGATGTCACATTTGTAACGAACATAGTGTATTTTGATGTTGAAATAAATGACGTGCATATAGTTGTTTTTTCACCATTGTATATGTCGAGTTGCCACACAGCAAAAAAGCGTACTAAAACCCCTCTGTATTCCCGCGTAAACCTCTCCTCGTGTACATTGTGCTCGCCTATAATTTAGATTGTTCGTCTGTCGGAATACGTTGTATTAATCACGTGTGCCAAAGCCAAAAATCGTACGATCCAGCCTCCGTTGATCGACAGTTCAAACGTTGCCGAACAGTCTCAAATGTCTCGAGTACTACTGTCCACTCGACACTACACGTTCACCAAATTATTCTATACACCGCTCGCGTCTTCACAGCATTACGAATCGCGTCGAGATCGCTGCCAAAAAAAAAGAAAAAAACTAAATGATACTTTTCAAAAAGTTTTTATCGATAAACCGACATTAATGTCGTCTCGTATTTTCTTTCTGTCTGAATGAAAAGATATGTTATTTCATTTTTCAACTTAAGGGGCTATACCGGCGTGAACGCTGAAAATTTGGGTGATTTTCGGGATTTTTTTGGAAGAAAAGTACTCGATTAAATATTTCGGAAAATTAAGAATATATTTGGCTATATTTGACCTATATTACATCGTCTTTTTCATAGAAAAATATTGAGATCCAAGCGAGTTATGCGCTGCCTTCGGAGACGCCAAAAAAAAAGTTCCTCCACTGCTGACATGATTCCGGCCGATTGAGTAGCTGAAACCGAAAAAGAAAAAAATGTCGTTAAACTGGAAGGTATTTCCTGTACAATGACGTAGAATTTTCGAAAAATATAAAAATCTAACAAAATGGCGTAGTTATGAAAAAAAGTCTGTTTTCTTGCCTATAAAATCGTCGTTTTTTTCGATGCCAAATCGTCAATTTTCATCCAATCAAAAATATCCTACGTCATTGTAGAGTCAATATATTCAAGAGTACGCAGTTCAAATTTCAAGTCAATCGGATAATTGCTCTTTGAGTTACAATGTCAGCAAATTTGAAAAACCTCATTTCGAGAAAAACGCGTTTAAAGATTCAACTATCGATTTTTGCAAGACAAAATGATATTGATATAAAAGATTTAAATGATAATGATATTCTTGAAAGTATAAACTGTCGAAAAAGGCAACAAAATCGATTTTTTGAAAGAGTCACACTGGTATAGCCCCTTAATACGAAACAGCATGGCGAAAAGCCGAAAAAAAGAAAATACGATCTTAAATGTTCATTTATGTAAAAAAAAACCAAGTCAAACTATTAATCGAGTTTTTTTAAAACGATTCAACATCCGAATAATTTGTGGAAACTTTTTTCTTTTTTTTTTCAAATTCCCTCGACAATTTCGTAGTTCCGTTTAGCCGCCTTAAATGACGCAATGTCGATGAAGCATTGATGGGGATGCATGAGATATTTTCGCAGCTTTGCACGGTTTTTCGAGCTCGTTGTCAGCCAATATTATTTTCATTCGCTTAAGAGTATCATTGAAACAATATATACATATATATACATATATATATATATATATATATATATATATATATATATATATATATATATATATATATATATATATATACACATCCGAAGATCCTGCGGCGTTCTCGCGTTTTGCATATATCGCAAGATATACGCGTTCGATCGTTCACGAAGCTGAATAATGGCGCGCAAGAGGCTTTCGAAAGGACAGAACACGAGGGATGAACGAAATGACAAGAATTATTTCCTTTTTGCATAACAAGCAACGAGAAAACGTTGACATTGAGTCCGGATCGGAGAGAAAAATCATTCTGTCTTGATAACATTGATTGTCCGAATTCATTCGAAAACAATGAAGAAGCATACACCCGTCAATTCGCACAAGTCTCAGCTTCCACACTCGACTCTCATCACTCGAAAGATATACAGTCTATATGAACATATATATATATATATATATATATATCCTCCCACATTGGATCACTCGATGGGGTCTTATTCGACCGTCCAACTAGGGTAGAAATAAGGGTTGTCTCGACCTGATTAATCCCCTCGTTAATCGTCAAAATGCACGATCGGTACTACATGTATATGTGTATACATACAAATGTGAGCTAACAAAACTCGAAGAGAACAAATCGTCAATAATAGACGTTGCAAACGTTTGATAGTCGTGGGCTGAAAATAAACGTGTATATCCGTGTATACGTATACACGTGAATTATTTGTCGATGTGTACCTCTGTTGTGACGTGTGTACCTTATTTTTTGTTCTTGTAAAAGCAAATACTCGTTGAACATAACGCGGAAAAGAGCGACCCGATGAGACCGGGATCGTAAAATGCGTCAGAATTGTTCTTTATTTTTCTTGTGCATTTGGCGTGGGGAGCACACAGTGCAGTTTTCGTATACCAAATAGCCCAGTCAGCGTGTACGTTTAACCTTCCAAAAATTCCGGTGCGCTTTTCCTGGTTTGAACCGGGGGGGGGGGGGGTATTGGTAGTCTAAATTAAAAATGGCGACCAAATCCTCTATGGGCTTATGTCCGCCATTTTGGATTTTATGAAAAATTGTTTTTCCTGAATAACTCGGCCATTTTCAATTTTTGAGTAAAAATGGTGGAAACTAATCTTGTAGAAAATTCAATTTTCTACAACTTTAGTTATTACGGATTTTTCTCCACGATTGATATTTTTCGATTTAAACTTGAAAAAAGCTGCAAAGTAAAACTATTGCAATATCTCGTTTATTTTTTACTCTAGGGCATAAATGAACACGAACAAACTTGTAGGGAATTTAATTTTCGACAATTTTGGTCTCTACCTTTTTTCTCCTACAATCAATATTTAAGGTGGTACGCCAACGGCAAAGGAAAAGAGAAACGTCAAAACATTTGTTCGCGAACCATTCAACAACTAAATATCTCTGTGAAATTGAATTCAAACTATTTTTATTGAAAAAACCCTTTTCCACATCACCACAGGGGTAGAATTTCAGGCGCGTTTTTTTTTGACGCGGTATCCCCAGTAGGCCTAATCCACGGATCATTACTTGCAAGTTTGTTTCGTTTTCTGACATTCTGTTGCTTATATGATTTTGAAATGGGAATTCCGTGTTTTTTCTCTTCCAAGTATGAAGGATCCGAGCGATGTACATTCATTTTTTTCTCATTCTCTTATAAGGTTTTGAAATCGAGTTAACTTTTTCGCGAGATATCAGAATCGGTTATTACTATTACTTTTTCTATTTTAAGTTACTTTTCTTTTGTTAAACTATGTCACCATTTTGTTATATCGCCTCAAATTGTTTCCAAGGCATAAAAAAACTCTCAATCAATCACTCAAGAAGAAGATCAAAAGAATCCTCCCTCTCTCTCTCTCTCTCTCTCTCTCTCTCTCTCTCTCTCTCTTTCTCTTTTAGAAAAATAGTTTGAATTTCGTTTCACAGAGACATTCAGTTGTCGAATAGTTCGCGAGAAAATATTTTGACGGGTCTCTTTTCCTTGACCGTTAGCGTACCACCTTAAGGCGTCTGGCCACCTTGGCCGATCAAAAAATGGGTATATTTAAAAAAAATAATAAACTCGAAAGTATGGGCCGGAATATTTTTATTTTTTTACACAACGTCAGAAAGGGCTTTAAGAATAACGTTAATAAATGTCCGTTCAAAATATTAAAAAATGGCGCCGTTGTGCACATTCCCGCGGAGGCCCTCCGCACGATACGCACGGCCGTTGTCCCAGCTGTTACCCGGTCATGTCACATCTGAAAAAAAATCAGCTCATTCGTGAGTAGTGTCGCTACAATGTAGCGTAGCGGTTTTTTTTCGACCATTAAAAAAATTATGGTGGGCCGATGAAAAAAAATGGTATTTATCACCGAAATTATGGCTCACCATAATTTTTTTAACGGTCGAAAAAAACCGCTACGCTACATTGTAGCGACACTACTCACGAATGAGCTAATTTTTTTTTCTCAGATGTGACATGACCGGTTAACAGCTGGGACAAAGGCCGCGCGTATCGTGCGAAGGGCCTCCGCGGCAATGTGCATAACGGCGCCATTTTTTAATATTTTGAACGGAAATTTATTAACGTTATTCTTAAAGCCCTTTCTGACGTTGTATAAAAAATAAAGATATTCCGGCCCATACTTTCGAGATTATTTTTTTTTAATGTACCCATTTTGCGATCGGCCAGGGTGGCCAGACGCCTTAAATATTGATTATAGGAAAAAAAGGTGAAAACCAAAATTGTCGATAATTGAATTCCCTACAATTTGTTTATATTCATTTATGCCCTAAAGTAAAAAATAAACGCGATAGTGCAATAGTTTTGCTTCACCGTTTTTCAGGATTAATTTAAAAAGTATTGATCGTGCAAAAAAAAACTGTAATAACTAAAGTTGTAGAAAATCGAATTTCCTACAAGTTCAGTCCTTACCATTTTTACCCAAAAATTGAAAATGGCCGAGTTATTCAAGAAAAACAATTTTTCATAAAATTCAAAATGACGCACATAAGCCCATGAAGGATGTGGTCGCCATTTCGGGTTTAGACTACCAGTGACCCCCCCTTCCAACGGTTAAAACAAGAAAGAGCGACAACTGAATTTTTTGTTATTTCAGGGGTATTATTTCGACATAGTGATTGTGCTAAAAGGAAAAAAAGTGAGATCGTGGATGAATGGGGGGAGGGTGAAAATGGTCGAAGTTTACAGGGGAGCGAAGATAGAAGAAGATGGAAGACGTCAAAGAGATTCGATACTTTGACATCGGCCGATTACGGAATGACGTACACGTGACCGCAGGAAAGTACACAGACTGTTGGCATTGAGCCTCGCGAATCTCTCGGGCTGGTTTATTTTGGATACTACGGTGACTTCGATGACCGGAAGTGATCGACCATTCTCGCATATCCAAGCCCGTCTTTAATCGAGGCCCAATTATCTTTCGAAGAACTGTAACGTTTTATAGTCGATCCACGCTCTCCCGATATCGATTCGCAAATTTTTTCGACCGAGTGTACCGCGCTGCCGTAAAAATCTTTCCGAGCCTACGCATGAATATTAATAGTTTTCCCCGAGGGTAAGGAGTAGCGGGAGAACAGATTGGGGAAAAGAGAGAGCGAGAGAGAGAGAGAGAGAGAGAGAGAGAGAGAGAGAGAGAGAGAGAGAGAGAGAGAGGGATAGAGATAGGTCGAGAAAGAGATCGTCTATTTATAGAAAACGCGGCCATTTTCCGGGAGGCAGCGAGTGTTAAATTTAGAACCCGACGCCTCCACGGATCAGGCAAAATCTTGGATTGCGTACTCCAATACGAATCGAGAAGCTCAAAATGAAAGATGTTTTTGAAATGAAGAAAAAAAAACAACAAACGCGCTCCGATGCACAATTTAGAACGAACGCAGAGGAGGGCTAGACGTGATGGAAATTTTCGACCGAGATATTTACGTCGAATCGAACGAGTGAGCAATGAGAGAATAACTCGGAAAATTGAACTCGAACCAAATTTTCACACGAGCAGGACTTTTTGGTACACCTGTAGGAATCCAATTCCGTCACTCCGTCTATTATCTTGTTCTCTTCAATTTATGTTTTTTTTTTAATTAAAAAAATTCTAAGATCTGATCGTTTTGATGACATCGATTTTTTCGTTAATCAAGCAACAGAAAATCTTCCATACGAGAATTTGTTTGACAGGTAATGTCAAAGAAATCACAGATCACGTTGCATCCCGATAAAGTGGATTTTGAGGGCACACGTAGTTTCGAGTTTATCTCCTGGTGCATCTGAGAGTCTGACTTATCCTCGAGTAACTGCTTAAGTTCGGCCTAAAAATAAATAGGCACGGTTGCCATTGATCAGTCGCAAATTACACTGGCTCATTCACCAAGTAGACGTTCCTTTCACGAAACATTCCGGAGGTCCGTTTTTCAAAATAATACCTATGCAGAGCTTTTTGGGCGCGCGAATGAGCAAACTATTCCAGCATTCGGATCCCCAATAACGTGGTATTTTCGTCTTTCAATGAAGCTTCCAACTCCATTGTAGAGTTTCTGTACCCTGCACTGAGTACAGTGCATTGCTGAGGGGCAAATGACTTTCTGAAATCATCGACTGCCTTTTGATATACAAAAAATGTCTGTGAAATTTGAAGCAGATCGGTTTAGTTGTTTTTGAGATATTTTGGTCACCGATTCTGAAAAAGTCATTCCGAGAAAAACGCGTTTAAAGTCTTACGTCAGGTATAAACGTAGATAAAATGTAATTTATTACTTCTAAATGGAATCATCGATGCCCGGACCATACAGCCAACATTCTGCAGAGGGAGCAGCCTCCAAAATTCCAATTTGGTGCTGCCAACTAGGTGTAACCCCTTAAAATAGTTATTTCTTTCCTTATTAATTGAACTGCATCAACAAATGTTGGCAAAAAACCAAAATAACCTACTTTATTTGGACCTTTTCGAAGTTGAATATATGTCAAAATCTTACGTTCTATTGCAATTAAAAAAGCTACAGCTATTCAAATTAAAATTACTACTAAAATGCATATAATTAGAGAAATTCATATATACGTAAAAAATTGTTTAACTATTAAATGTAATTTCATAATTACTCAAACAAATTCTAAATTTATTGCACTCATTTTCCAAATTGAGGCCTTAGGCCACTCTAGAGGCCGAAAGAATAGGCTTTTTGGGGATTTTTTTTCTCGGAAAAACTACAAAATAAATCGAGATTACAAAAAAGGGTGTTTATCATACACATCAGTGACTGTATACAATAATTTTTTTGAAGCGATTCATTTCAAAATCGCGCCTGTGCAGCGTTTATCTCAAAACTGCATTTTTTAAGTTGGCCGGAAACATAACTCACAGACAATTTTCAACCGATTCACTTGAAATGTTGAATATATCTTGAAAAATACATTGTCTATAAAAGCACGTAGGTTTTTTTTTTCATATTGCATAGTTCATCTGTTATTAACAATTATTTGACGATTTTTTGAGCAGATTTTTGGAAAGTGAAAAATTTCGTCGGATAATTGTTAATAACAAATGAACTATGCAATATAAAAAAAAATCCCACGTACTTCCATAGACAATGTATTTTTCAAAATATATTCAAAATTTTAAGTGAATCGGTTGAAAATTGTCTGAGTTATGCTTCCGGCCAACTTAAAAAATGCAGTTTTGAGATAAACGCTGCACAGCCGCCATTTTGAAATTAATCGCTTCAAAAAAATTTTTGTATACCGTCACTGATATGTATGATAAACACCCTTTTTTGTAATTTCGATTTATTTTGTAGTTTTTCTGAAAAAAATCCTCAAAAAGCCTATTTTTTCGGCCTCGAGAGTGGCCCAACCCCTTAATAAACTCATTCTATGTTACGACAGCTTTGAGGTTCAATGTGCAAAAAATGTTCAAAAACGAAGCTTTAGTAGAAAAATCGTGCTGTTGTGAAAGGATAACTGGAAAGTGCCAAGCGGCACGAAGATTTTACAGCCGTTGGTGAAATTAGATACGGAATTCCGACGGAGCGAGTTTTGAGTTCTCATTGTTCACGAGAAGACTGAAAAAAACGTTTTTTTCCCGCCGGGTCTACGTCTCGGGCCATTGGACGCGTGTAGATGAGACATGAAGAATCAAAGGCATATGGAACGTCGAGTCTTGGAAAGCTCGTTCTTGCTGAGGATCTCAGACGTGAAAGAGAAGGGTGTGCGGCGGAGGGCAGGGGCCGAGCTTTCGGTCGTCGGTGTTGCGTTACGCTGCCCTAATTTAGCCGCGCAGCGTCGGGATGCCTGCGCGGTTTTCCCCACTCTTTAACTCACGCTCGCAATTCATCTCATCAGAGTAATTCATACGTTTACCGCGCTTTCGCCATTTTTCTCGTTCTATCCGATTCTTTCTTCGCCCCGTTCTCTCTCCCTCAAAAATCTCGAAATTCGCACACCACGCGAAGTTTTAGCGAGGAAAAAACATACCGATCGAATGATTGTCTGCGCAGGTATCGATAAATCGTAGGAAACGAGCCATTGGACGAACCAACGTGGAAGCGTCAAGATGAGCGAGCTTTTTTTAGGTTTCCGAGGTTAACAGCTCAATTTTTCTTCTTTGGACCGCCCGCCCATTGCGTCATGGGGTTCTTGGCGATCTTTTCCGAACGTCTTCAAATTTCGTCTCCCGAACGTTGATATTCGAAGGCAAAACTATTTTCATGCAATGCGAGGCCCTTCCAGAATTTCTAGAGACCAGCCGTGGGGAAATCCTCCAATGGATATCCGCAGCTGAAAAAATCCGCCTTGGGGCCGAGGCTGAAAAGAGCATTGTATTTTTTTTTCACTTTTTGATATACGGACATTCATCGCCATTCTTTTGTCTCTCT
This sequence comes from Ophion slaviceki, assembly GCA_944452715.1. Classification (NCBI taxonomy): domain Eukaryota; kingdom Metazoa; phylum Arthropoda; class Insecta; order Hymenoptera; family Ichneumonidae; genus Ophion; species Ophion slaviceki. Next base: position 27,717,191 of record OX101783.1, read on the forward strand.
ATTCAAGCTCTTGGTAGGGACGAGGTTTGATTTTCCATTTTCGGATTCGGATTTTTCCTTGTTGCAAAAAAAATAAAACACTTTCGTAGAACGAAAATTAATTACGATTAGCAAGGGTTGCAGCCTTGAAACGTTCGACATACTTCTGTGCATCAAAGATCGGGTATTTGGAAGTCGAAAATGAAATGGCCCGAACACTGTACCTAAATCGATATTGTTGATGATGACGGGATGGCAATGGGTAGCGAGGGAGCGAAGAAAGGAGAAGGGCAGGTGCCACTTGATTGCGGGATGCACTTTCACATAGCGGTTGCGTTAATCTTGCTTGTCTAGTCCTGGACACTTGAAAACGTTGAAAATTGCATTTAAAACGTCCGTAGAAGCCAGGAAGGGAGTGTCTGCAATAACCGATATCTGGGACATCCAGCAAAAGAGACGAAAACCCAGCACTTTTTAGCGTGGAATATGAATTTTTGACTGGAAGTAGATGGTTGCATACTGAAAGTAACCCCGATAAAATGTTGCCCCTCAATTCGTTCCAACCCTAAGAAATAGGGGTTGAAAACTCAAAGATCGCCGTACCTCGATGATGAATAGCCCGCTATAAAAAGGTTTCAAACAAAAGTTGTTTGGAATAATAAAATTCGTATAAAGTTATCTGACGTCCAACCCCCCTTGACGTCCCCTCAACATCTTTGAAAATAGCGGCACAAAAACGATTCGGAAATTCGGGGTTGATGCGTGTGCGAGTGGAGTAGACATACTGCGTCCTTGTCGGGATCAGTGGTGTTCTCGTGTTTTTGTGCCGCTATTTTCAAAGATAGGGGATTGGACGTCAGGTAACTTTATACGTATTTTATTATTCCAAACAACTTTTGTTTTAAATATTTTTTGATCGGGCTATTAATTATTGAAATACGGCGATTTTTAAGTTTTCAATTCCTATTTCTTAGGGTTGGGGCGAGTTGAGTGGCAACATTTTATTGGGGTTACTTTCAGTATGCAACCATCTACCTTCAGTCAAAAATTCATATTCTATGCTAAAATGGCTGGGTTTTCGTCTCTTCTGCTGGACTAACAGGGTCCCGAAGCTGCACTAGTAAATCGGGACCAATATTTGTACAGCCTAGTGTAACCTAGGAAGGGTTCAATCTTAGGTGGATTGTGCTTTAAGGTGAGCAGATAAGTTCTCGAAGTTAGAGGGCACTGGGATGACAAACAATTTCTCTCTCTCTCTCTCTCTCTCTCTCTCTCTCTCTCTCTCTCTCTCTCTCCCTCTCTCTTTTGTTCTCGAGTTGATTTAGCGACAAGAATCGCGCGTCTACAAATCCTCGATGAAGTCTGACGAAGAATTTGCGATGCGGCATTCCAAGAGTAGCGAGAATGTCAGAGAGTAAGAGAGAGAGAAAGAAAGAGAGAGAGAGAGAGAGAGAGAGAGAGAGAGAGAGAGGGAGAGAGAGAAAATAGAAGAATGTGTGTGTCTCTAGTGATCAATTGGCTGAGCCATAGCGTTCCAAGTCGATCATGCTGACGAACGCCGCGCGATGACGATCAAATGAATCTTTCCCACCTTCAAACTTAATAATGGTAACATCGCAAACGCTTAAACGCTCGAACAACTTATCGCTGCAGTTTATTAACGATTAATCGAACGTTAACCAACTGCCTACTGCGTTAACAATTATAATCGCGTGCAAAATTTTGAGGTATATTGTGCACCGGGTTTTTACTTGGGGAGGACAACCTGGACTAGGACTTTGAAACAACGGTTAGTTTCAATTTTTTCCGAGACAGAAATGACACCGATCTTCTCAAAATTTGAAAGCATATTTGTTGCTGATTTGGAGTATATGAAATTATTTTTGTCATCGTACAATTATAGCAGATTTTCAATTGCAATGATATTTTGTTCTCTGTTACCTGAAAAAAAAACGTATACAAATGTAACAGTGTTAGCACTTGAAACAAACAAGGGGGCGTCCATTAATTACGTGCGGCGTTTAGAGGGGGGAGGGGGTCGAGCGAAATCTCACCCAATCTCACGTGGGGGAGCGGGGGGCTTCGGCAAATATCACGTAATTTTAGTAATTTTAGTAATCACGTAATTTTTATCACGTAGGGAGAGTCCCCCTACTACTTTACATGGTGGAGTAAATGGTACTACAACCGCAGTTACTTCTACTACAATTTATTTTCCGTGAGCGTATGCATTTTGAAAAATCTCATATGAGATTAAGGGAGGGGGGAGGGGGTCGAGCAAAATCACACGACATCTCACCAGGAGGAGAGGGGGGGTCGAAAAATCGCCAAAATCACCTCACGTAATTAATGGATGCCCCCCAAGTAATTACCAAAAATCAATTGTTTTGCGTGAAAAAAACATATAAAACGATTTTTCTCGCAATTCGTTAATTTTTATTGTTACTAATAATCGAACTTAAAATCCTCAGTCGGAGTTGATAGATCAAGCAGTTATCGCTCTATATGTTCCGCCCGTTGCAAGAAGCGGTTTCAGAAGAGGCCGCTTTGAGTTTAGGATGCGGTAGTGTGGTAGTTACTGTTAACTTACGTGGAACATCACTCAAGTGTCCACCTTTGATTTTGTTGAAACTCAAATATGTGATAAAGCATTGAAAACTATTAGACACGTATTTTTTTCATCTGCGAAAAAAAGTTTTTAAGGGGGAAAACGACCCCTCAAAGAAGTGTCACCCCTTAATTTCATTTTTTTCAATTATTTTTTAGTGGACTTTCCATCGCTTTACAGTAGAAGAATTTTGATTTTTGTTTAATTCAAATCGGTGGACTGTTTGTGGATGACACTGCAAAACCACCCCTCGGCACGCTCTTCTTTGAGGGGTGGTTTCCCCCCTTGAAACCGTTTTTCCGCAGATAAGAAAAAATACGCGTCTAATAGTTTTCAACGCTTCATCACATATATGAGTTTCAACAAAATCGAAGGCGGACACTTAAGTGATGTTCCTTGTTACTGCTGCGCACGTAAACTGTCCATGTACAAAGATAAACTGTACAAGCTCACGTACCATTTCGGATCATATTTCATTGTTTGACAGAAAAAAACTCTGCCGACAACAGTATAACATCATAGGGATCTAGGGGGCGAGCACGTTAGACCACCCCGTCGCACGTACGTGTCTGCGCGACGCGAACGAGTTCTGGAGGCCGTAACTTCCGAAAGTTGGAACTTAGCTTTAAAATTTTACCCATATATTCTTAATGAGTTTCGGGACAATTGACGACATGTTACCATTTGATTAAAATTTATACAGTAAATTCTTTGCCATATACTGAACGCACCCTCGGAATTTCAAATCGATCGTCTACACCGTTTCTATGAAATTAACAATTGAAGAAACACTTTTTGACATAGAGAGATGCCTACGCTCATCGCAGAATGGCAGTTTTACGCACGATATAGTGTGAAAAATGTTTAAAATTTTATGAAAAACTGTCGAATCACTCAGTAGGTTATGATATATTGATGACGAAATTGTGCTAATGTACTGTGAGTTAAAAACTGTCAAATCACTCCGTACATTATGATAATTTCGTCTCCCTTTATATTATGACAATTAGGCAGGTCTCTATCTAAAAAAGTGTTTATTCAATTGTAAATTTTATAGAAACGATTTAGACGATCGATTTAAAATTTGGAAGGTGCCTTCAGTAAATGACAAAGAATTCACTGTATAAATATGAATCAAATGGCAGCACATCGTCAATTGTCCCGAAACTCCTTAAGGGGGGGAAATCCCTTTAGACGCCCGAAAATGAGTCATTTTTCATGAATTTTTTTAACGGCGATAAAATAATCGCATCATTTTGAAATTTTTACATTATCTTATTACAACTTCCAAGTATTAAAAAAAAACTATTTTTCAAAAAAAACAAAATGGCGGCTTTATAAGGTATTCCTTAAGGCGGCTTTTGAAAAACTGCTCATGTTATAGCTCAAAAAGTTATTGATCGATCGGGCTGAAATTTTGGGAGGTTTCTCACTAAAATATAATTGGAATGATATACCTAAAGTTTTAAGGTTATCGCGTAAATAAATTACTTTTTTGGGGTAAAAATTGTCGAGAAAATGGTCAAAAATATAAAAATTTGATTACAGAGCCTACTTAATTTTTTAATTTTATACTTTTTTATATTTCCATAGGTATAGCCTTCCAATAATGTTATAGTGAGAAACCTCCCAAGATTTCAGCCAGATCGGTCAATAACTTTTTGAGCTACAACATGAGCAGTTTTTCAAAAGACGCCTAGAGGAATACCTTAAAACGCCGCCATTTTGTTTTCTTCAAAAAAGAAAAAAAATGTTAATACTGAGCAGTTGTAGTAAGATAATGTTAAAATTTGAAAATGATGCGATTATTTTATGACCTTTAAAAAAAATTCATGAAAAATGACTCATTTTCAGGCGTCTGAAGGGATTTCCCCCATAAGGAGTCCTACTCCTGACTATCGATCGGAAGATACAAAAACCATTTTTTTTCAAATCCCGGTTCTCTCTTTGACTCTCGTACGAGGTTGGAAAAACGTCAGGCGTCGCTGGTTCGCAGCATCATTGATATGAATTATTACGATAGTGCAAGAATCACGTGGATCGTAAAGATGCGCGAATGAAAAGCCCTGGGTCCAAAAGTATCAGACTCTGGTCCATACCGTTACGTATGTGTGTGTGTATATTTATTAAGGGTGTCTCAAATTTTTGAAGACATTCAAATTTATTAAGGCAGGATTCTACTTTGAAACCATGAAAAAAACGCTATTTTCGTGAATTTTTTCTGAGAATACTATTAAAGATATCGATATGGGGTTTAGACTGTTCAATAAATACACTCTTTAAGTACATAAAAAATTTTTTTAAATGTATTTTATTCATTTTTTGTACACGTAAAATATGTTTAAAGCCAACGCCTCGAAAAGCAGGTACCGTTGCCGTGGTCGTGAAATCTTCCCGACGGATGGTCTGAAACAAAAAAATCAAATAGTTTCATGTTCAGTGTGTCTTCAGGAACCGACCTAACTAGAATATTTTATATACGTGCAAAATTAACAAAATGGCGGCTAAAATACGAAAAAAATGCGTTTTTTTGGGTCTTTTTTTGCAATAAAAAAATAGTTCTAATCAAAATTTTAAGTTGATTGTAGTTAGGTCGGTTGGTACACACATATAGAATATGTGTTCCAAATTTCATAAGGATCGGTTCAGTACTTTTTGAGTTATCACGACCTCGGTACTTGAAAATGTCGTTTCGAAAAAAACGCGTTTAAAGTTTTGGTGAGTCACAATAGCGCGCTCAGGTAGGTGCGTTCGAAAGGCGAAAAAGGATAGTTAGACTGCTTGGAACTTTATAAAATTTTGACCGAACATTCTTGAACATATTTACTTTCGAAAAATGTAAAAAAAAAAAAAAGTTTCAAAGTAGAATCCTGTCTTAATAAAACGTATCATTTATTTGAAAAGAACGAATATTTTTATTTTAACATACGGTACAAACATGGACATTATGTGTGGAACACAACATCGTATAAATGGCACAAACGGCATGGACTTGGAAGACATATTCTTGCAATACGATGGCGCAACCTGTCACAGTGCAGGCGAAACAATGCAGTTATTGCAGACGAAGTTCCACGGTCGTGTTATTTCGCGCCGCGGCGATGTGAATTGGCCACCAAGCTCGTGCGATTAGACGCCATTGGACTTCTTACTTTCGGCTTTTCTGAAAGAAAAAGTGTATGCCAATGATCCACAGACCATTCCGGTGCTCAAGGAAGCAATTGGACGCACCATTAATGAAATGAGTCCCCAATAATGCCAAAACGTTATTGAAAATTTCGTCAAAAGAGTGAACGTTTGCATACAGGGACGAGGCGGCCATTTATCGGATATTGTGTTCCACACATGACCTCCATGTTTCTACCTTATATCAAAATAAAAATATTCGTGCTTTTCAAATAAATAATACGTTTTATCAATGCATTAAAATGTCACGAATGCTTCCTAGATAAATATATCTCGAATAAACGAGCCCTCCGATGATCGAGATAACTAGAGAAGGAGAAGAGTCGTGGGTGGAAGTCAAAGAATGTACCCCTCCCGATAAGCCTCTAACGACGCGAAGAGAACGCTGGACGATCAAGAAGGATGATGCACGATAGACTTTAGTGCACGGAAAGTACAATTTGAAGAAAAAAAATGGACGACCCAAAGGAGGCAAGAGAAAGGAAAGATTCCAACGGAGATGGAAAAACATAATGTTTGCAGAAACGTGAAATGTTTCCATGGGAGAAGGTCCCATTCGTGCCAAGGCCGTCTCTGGTACCAGAGCCGTTTACGGTCTGGGGTCGCAAGAAGCAAGATCCTCGCAAGGAGTTCTACCAGTACGTCACGATCAAGGACAAAGAGGGCACGGTTAGGGGAAAAAACGTCGCCACCGACGATCACACGAGGCAATTGATCAAGGGCGGTACCGTGTCCAAGGTCGGCTTGGACGCCGCGGCCGAGTTGGCGTCCAGAGGTCACGTCTTCGAGAAGGGCGTACTCTCGAGACAGCCGGGCGCTAACAGGCACGCGTTCACACCCGCAACCGGTCGCACGAAGATCCTTATGGCGCTTCAACAGCCATCTTGGTATCGCTTCTGAAAGCCTCGCGATACCGTGGAAGGAATAACGCCGGACCGTCGAATCTACACACGTGTACTCAATACACTTGTTCATTCGTGAACAATTACGACGGGTTCAGTTTTGTCATTGTATTTTCAGCTTTGCCGGAAAACCTTGTATTTTGCCCTCGATTTCAATGGCGCAATAGTATGGAGATTCCTTAAGGCCTTAGGCCACAGTAACGGGTATAAAATCATGTGCGAATTTAACAATTTTTTTTCGTATGAAAAAGCAATTCACTCATAAAATTAATTACACATCTATTTAGTATGAATATCAAGTTGTTAGAAAAAATATATTTTTTTTTCGATGTACAAAATGGCTGACTACTAATATTTTCTTTGGTTATCTTTATTTTCGGCGCTCCGCGGCGTGATGTTTAGCATTCACAATTTTTTACCTAGAACAAAAAATAAAAATTCTCGTCCAACTACATTAGAATACCTACAGAAGTACGTACGGAATGTAAAAAATATTGTTTTATTCAAAAGTTGTAGGTATTTGAACTTAAGAAATGAATTTTCGGTGAAAAATTTCGTTATAACTGCTCATAAACTGCTCATAAAATGAAAAGTTTTCAATTAATCAGAAATTCCGTACGTACTTCTCTGCGAAATGCAATTAGGAACATAACTTTTAAATTTGAAGTAAATCGAGTGAACATTGTTGAAGTTATTTGTCACGCCAATTGGAAAAAAGCTGTGTCGAGAAGTTTCGAGTAGTCGGCCATTTTGTAGATCGAAAAAAAAATATATATATATTTTCTAACAGCTTGATATTCATACTAAATAGATGTGTGAGTAATTTTATGAGTGAATCACTTTTTCATACGAAAAAAAATTGTTAAGTTCGCACATGATTTTATACCTGTTACTGTGGCCTGAGGCCTTAATTTTCTAGGTGCAAATGTGGTCGTAGAATTTTAGGCCCTTCATCCAAGCTCGTCTGATGTCCTGCCGGACTTGTTACTTTTGACAGCTACGTTATGTGGACCATGATTAGAATCGGAATTTCACCTGCAGTTCTTTAAATTATGCACCATTTTTTGGACAATCTAGCCATATCTGTTTGCAACAGATAAGCAAAATCGTGTATTTTGTCGAATTGTGATTTCGACAACGTAATATTATTCAGTCAATGCTTTAGTCGAATTACCCACTCTAGAAATTACATTCAAGGTTTTCCTTTCACGAACCCGAATATTTAACGATTAACTCATTTTCGTCTATAATCAAGTAAAAATACATCCCAGTATGCTGGTAAAAGTTTTAATGAAGTTACCGAACATTTATCAAAAATATCTGAATCTACTAAATTTGCGCCTGGATTTTTTATATTAATTTATCGTTGGATGTAAAAGATTGTGACTTATTTTCATCAAGTGCTACTGTATTACAATAATTCGGAAGGGTTCTGCTTATGGCCTCGCAAAATACTCCGCGAAAGAAAAACCTCAAAAGGAATCGTCTATACATCCACTGCGGTAGTGAAATTGGCCTTTATTCGAGAATTATTTAAATGCGAAGATCTCACGAAATAAACGATTACGCCAAAAAGCCGATATTTTACAAATATAAATTCCACTGAAATTGAAACACGGGCAACGATGCAAATAACGGAAAATTATCGCCGAGGATCAACGTGTCTCCTGCGCTTTTAAATCACACGAAGATTCCCGGCTGGAATCGATTTTTTTTCATCGTTGCATCTTATATAGAATGCCGTGAGTCAACGCGGGTTATTGCATAAAAGAAGATGGTACGAATTTGGACCTCGAGACTGCTACAGACTCTCGACACTTTTAGATCTCAGGGCTTTTGTCGCACATCTTTCAGTGTCTAGCCTTCTTTCAAGTGCACATTACTTTTACATTTGTTTGCGTTTAGACGCCTGCGTATTTTTAGTTGCATTTTTTAGTCGCCATTTACATTCGATTATATATATATATATATATATATATATATTGATATGTTTCGTACATACATTTGCGAATGACCCGAGTCGATGACAGTCGAAGTAAAAATAAAAAATAAATCATCATTATTGCGAGAGCTGATGACTTGATTTCTATCCTCCCCACCAGGCCTGCTTTCTCGACGTGAATTTCTCGAGTTTCGGTATTTCGTGTGTCACACCTAGGACAATATATGATACAGGTATATATAGAAATTTTCACGAGTTTCGTGCTTCTAAAATCACGAATACGAGCACACGAAGACAATTTTGATTCGCGTCTTACTCATTTGCACGCGAATAAAATGTACAGCCGTGCTCGGAGGGGGGGGGGGGTGTCTCTTGGCAGAACTCTGGCCAAAGGGTTGCTCAACATTGCGACGAGAGTGTCCTGAATATTTCGGCAAGGAGACATTATTATTGCACACCGTTAAATCGTGCGCTCCGTGTTATAATTGGCCCGCACGTTGTGTGTCTACAGAGCGAATTTATATTCATCCAAATATATCGCATAGCGTGTATACACCCTACACTGTAACGTTATATTATTCATCCACCTTAATACGTACATCATATCCTAGTTTGACAATGCTTTATTTTTCACTCGTCTAACACCGGTCATGATTAATCATCGAAAAATCAAAGTACGCTTGACTCGACGAAGGAATGTATGCGGTGCTAAAAAAAGGATGTACTGCTGCCGCCTTGGCTGCTTCTTCGTTCCGTTTTTTTTCACGAAATAAACTCGAAACAGAGTGCTGACATTTGATCGTAGGTCGATGGCTTTGGAGAACATTCGAGCGGGATCGTGCGAGTTTGTTGAGTCAAATTGAAACTTTTTTTTTGTGCAATCTTATTTGCGAACCATCGTTTATCGATCAATAACGATGAGGGGTGGTTCGTGAAGTTGATATGCGAGAGGGACGAGGAAAAATCTTTGCAGCGTTGGGTTGGAAAGCGAATCGATTGATTATTGTTCATTTCCGATGAGGATTATTCTTATACAGAAATTCCTGAATGAGGGATTTACAAATTTAGAGCTCGGAGGTGAAAATCAATTTTCGAGACTTTCTGGATGAAAGAGCTGAACTGACATTCATGAAAAATGAATCAATATTCCGAATTAAGGTTCGGGACGATTGAATGGAAATAGTCCGATCGAGAATGACTACAATCAATCTTTATCTCCGTGAAATCCACGCTTCGAAAAGTTTCCAAGACAAGGGCGAGTGCCGGGTTCAAATTCCGAACTTTAAATGATCAGAACGCTCAAAACTCCGAAAGAATGCTACCCCGAAAGATCAAAACTCCGAAAGAATTTTACACGAAAGACCAAAACTCCGAAAATCTGACCGCGGCCGGGTTGAAATTCCGAACTTTGAATGATCAGAACGCTCAAAATTCCGAAAGAATACTACCCCGAAAGATCAAAACTCCGAAAGAATTTTACACGAAAGACCAAAATTCCGAAAACCTGAACACCATCAAAATAATTCGGCTATGGACGTTTGAAAAGATTCAAAATTTTCAATGTATCGACGAATTATTTCAAGATTTTTGATTTATTAAGAAATAATTTTACGTCAATTTTGAAATTTGTCTAGACAATGTTATCCGTTCTGCATCGTTTACAGTCAACTGTGTAGACTTTTGCTGGCATGATCTTGACCAACCTTGTAATTTCGGAACATTAAAATTAGGATTTTTAAGGGACTATCCAGTGTGAACCCTGATCGTTTGGGTGATTTTCGGGAATTTTTTGGAAGAAAAGTACTTAATCAAATGTTTCGGAAAATTAAGAATATATTTCGCTGTTATTGACCTATATTACATAATTTTTTCATAGAAAAATATTGAGATCCAAGCAACTTATGCGCTGCCTTCGGAGGCGCAAAAAAAAAGTTCCTCCACTGCTGACATAATTCCGGCCGATTGAGCAGCTGAAACCGCAAAAGGAAAAAATGTCGTTAAACTGGAAGGTATTTTCTGTACGATGATGTAGGATTTTCGAAAAATATCAAAATCTAACAAAATGGCGTAGTTATGAAAAAAGTCTGTTTTCTTGCCTATAAAAAAGTCGTTTTTTTCAATGCCAAATCGTCAATTTTCATCCAATCAAAAATATCCTACGTCATTGTAGAGTAAAGATATTCAAGAGTACTCAGTTCAAATTTCAAGTCAATCGGATAATTGCTCTTTGAGTTACAATGTCAGCAAATTTGAAAAATCTCATTTCGAAAAAAACGCGTTTGAAGATTTAAGGCGTTACCCCCACTTGTAGCGCAAAAAAGGCCTTTTTCATGAATTTTTTAAAAGAAAACTACAAAACTTTTTTAATCGATCAATATACCATCTTAAAGAACACATCTTGAACAACTTTCAGTAATTTTTTTATTGAAAAATATTACATTGTTTAGTGGAAAATGGCCGTCAATGAAATAATGTTTTTATATACACGGTTTGCGGTGACCAACATTGCGGCGAAGTGGATCATCTGAAAAAAAATGCGGATGGATTTAGTCAAATATAAGTATAAACTAGTCTTTAATCGAAGGATTTTAAAAAATATTCATTTTTCACAAAATGGCGGACAGTCAAAGTTAATGGTTCGACTTTAACGAAAAAAATCGAACGATTAAAGACTACATTTTTATGTATTAAATAAGCCTGCAAAATTTCAAGAAGATCGGTTCATTAGTGCTCGAGTAATCTTGGTCACCGACTTCAGAAATGCCATTTTGAGAAAAACGCGTTTAAAGTTTCAATTTCATTTTACACGAAGAAAATATTTTTTTTTGTAAACTTACATAGAGTCATCTATTTCGGGCCCATACAGAAGTATGGGCCCGGATACTTATACTTCAAAAAAATGCAATAAAAAAAATCGATTTTTTCAAAATCGCAAGTGGGAGTAACCCCTTAACTATCGATTTTATACCTACAGGCGGTTGCTCTTTAGAAGGCTGCTATTTGGGGAGTATTAGAGATACAGCCTTGACATTTTTACAGGATATTCTTGAAAGTATAAACTGTCGAAAAAGGCAACAAAAATCGATCTTTTGAAAGTGTCACACTGGTATAGCCCCTTAAACCGTCGGCGCACTCAATGTTCGGAATTTCAACCCGGCCCCCATGTCAAGATCACGCCAACGAAAGTCTACACAGTTGACTGTAAATGATGTAGAACGTATAACACTGTCTAGACAAATTTCAAAATTGATGCAAAATCCATTCTTAATAAAAAAAATTCTTCAAATAACTCGTCGATTTATTGAAAATGTGGAACTTTTGAAACTTCCATGGCCGAATTATTTTGACGGTATTCAGATTTTCGGAGTTTTGGTCTTTCGTGTAAAATTCTTTCGGAGTTTTGATCTTTCGGGGTGGTATTTTTTCGGAGTTTCGAGCGTTCTGATCATTCAAAGTTCGGAATTTTAACCCGGTCACATCTTGAATTTCGGAATATCAAAATTCGGATATTTAAACCGTCGGAGCATTCAAAGTTCGGAATTTCAACCAAGCCCCCACCAAAGCAGTGTCGGTGACTTTTTATTACGATTTTTTTAAGCCCGACGAAACGTAGAAATGATTCTGTGAATTTTAAACAGATTTGACTCGATTTGATCTCGGTTCTTTTCTTCCTGCGCAAGTTTGTGTAAATTTGGCTCAACGTCAATCCCATTTTGCAGCACTTTTCGACACACGCGCTTATCGTCTAAACTTACACAGTGTTTGTTTCAAATTTCGATCAATCGATGCACGGAAACGACCGGAACGAAATAACGCCTCATCCCATGGCCTTGAAATCCTCGCGTCTTTTGCAAAGACATCCGCTTGCGCTCCCAGAGACCGGTTTCAATTTTCAATGTAGTTATCATAGTTGAGACGCAGTGCGAGATACATAGATGTACCACTTTGATAGAGCGAACGGTAACAAAATTAGGGATTTGTTAGTCAGAGTGGAGACGTTAAAAATTAAGAATAAAATATATAAAAATGATGATATATTTGTATATACAGAGTGTCCTGTTATGAATGGACAATCCTGCAAACGTCGATCGGTTTGATCACGTCCTACTATATGCTGGAATTTCACTTCAGTAAAAGTCCCACGGTTTTCGAGATAAAATTCATCTGCTTTTGGTTTTTCCCATGCCATTTCTACAAATGATAACTTTTCTTGACCCGGTTTTTGGAAAAATATCCTTGGTTATTTTCTTTTATCCAGTACAATCTTCTTTTTAACCTTGAAACTTTATGAAAAAAGATCTTATGTAGAATTTCCATAGAAACCAATTCGAACATCTGATTTTGATAGCCTGCGGTGAAAAAAGGTGCTACGCGTATCGTGCCAATTACTTAAAAAAGTTGCTTAGTTATTGTCGATTCATATCATTTGTAGAATTCGCACGCGAAAAACCAAAAGCAGAAGATTTTTTTCGAAAAATAACATAAAGCCCAAAATCTCGAAAACCGTGGAACTAAACTGAAATTCCAGCATATGGTAGGACATGATCTGACCTATCGATAGTTGCAGGATTATTTACTCATAACAGGACACCCTGTATACCCATACGAGGCGTCTCGTGTCAATCTTTCTACGCAAATTTCTTCCCAACTATGCGTTGCTAAAACAAAAATGTTTGAAATGAAACTTCAACTGTTTCGAGGGTGACATCTAATTATGTCGGTGAGTATTATCCAGGGAGCAACACCCCTAAGATATTACGGTGACCTTTGTTTTTTTCAAGGAAAATGGTTTATCGTCAGCCAGGTGTGCAGCACATTCCCACACGAATTCGTTGACCTACAAAATGTTGGTCTTTGGAAACGACTTGACGTCACTTATCACCGTTTAAATTTCACCTACGCTGAATATCGAGAACATTTTTTTCTGGATACGATTGAACGACCTCGAGCTTGGACATGAAAACGCTATTTTTTTGTACCGGATGGAATGACGGGTGGGTGTCAATATAAAGAAGCTACCCTATTTTATTCAACTAGATGTTAGTTCTAATTATTCAAAAGTTCCTCGGATATTTAATTGACAAGCATTCACGATATGGTATCCTTATGTTAAGTAAATTTGTACCGGTCACTAAGCGATGGTATTTCGATTTAATATCCTTTTTTTCCACGGGGTTGAAGTTTGCATAGTTGATATACGACGAAAATTATTTTCAGTTTCTTCTTTTACTATTTTCGAAAATCATATTTTGTAGATGTAGATTGTAGGTCACTAAATAAGGATCCTAAAAAATGGTCGGGTGACTTTTACAGCTACAATCCGCCAAAGGAAATTTGAGAAATTGACAAAATAAATATTTCGTTCCATTCCAACGATGCAAACTTCAACGTCATTTTTTGCCGGAAGGAGCTTCACTGCACATACAATGAAATGTTATGAAAAGAAATCACGTAGTGATCACAATATGACAGAATGACATGATCGTGCTTCTCAATAACAATTTAATACCATTTTATTATTGTCTCCATTATTCCTTACTATTTTTACGATACAGCTGCTTTTAGACAAAATGAGGAATCTAATCGGCATAATTAATCGTAATCGTATATGTAAAAGATTCAACGATAGAGTGAGCAATTTGTCAAGTAACATAATTTCAAGCTCCTTTCAAGATCAGGCGAATTGAAATGACGTTAAGGCCTCAGGCGACTCTAGAGGTCGAAAAAATAGGCTTTTCGGGGATTTTTTTTCAGAAAAACTACGAAATAAATTGAGATTACAAAAAGGGTGTTTATTATACATATCAGTGACTATATACAATAATTTTTTTTGAAGTGATTAATTTCAAAATGGCGGCTGTGCAGCGTTTATCTCAAAACTGCATTTTTTAAGTTGGCCGGAAACATAACTCAGATAATTTTCAATCGATTCACTTGAAATGTTGAATATATCTTGAAAAATACATTGTCTATGGAAGTACGTAGGATTTTTTTTATATTCCATAGTTCCTTTGTTATTAACAATTATCTGACGATTTTTAGGCAAATTATGCACTTTCCAAAAATTTGCGTCAGATAATTGTTAATAACAAATGATCTATGCAACATAAAAAAAATCCTACGTACTTCCATAGACAATCTATTTTTCAAGATACATACAACATTTCAAGTGAATCGGTTGAAAATTGTCTGAGTTATGTTTCCGGCCAACTTAAAAAATGCAGTTTTGAGATAAGCGCTGCACAGCCACCATTTTTAAATTAATCGCTTCAAAAAAATTATTGTTTACAGTCACTGATATTTATGATAAACACCCTTTTTTGTGATCCCGATTTATTTTGTAGTTTTTCTGAAAAGAAATCTTCAAAAAGCATATTTTTTCGGCCTCTAGTGGCCTAAGCCCTTCAGTGATAAATGACGATGGAAGACAAACGAATTGTAGGTGAACGAATTCATATCGAAATATGTCACGCCTAGCTGAAGAAAAAGGTATGTAGCCCTCCAAAAAGCAAAAAACGAAGTTCCCCTCAAAATCCTGGGGGTGCCTACGCCCGGGCAATATTCTCTTGAAACAATTCAAGTTTCAGCAACATTTTGGTCGGCAAACGCATTTTTCGCGATCGATTTCGGTGGAAAGATTGAAATGGGACAGGTTGTATGGAGCCAAGGCTTGTCGCCACGATAT
Source organism: Ophion slaviceki (assembly GCA_944452715.1). Classification (NCBI taxonomy): domain Eukaryota; kingdom Metazoa; phylum Arthropoda; class Insecta; order Hymenoptera; family Ichneumonidae; genus Ophion; species Ophion slaviceki. Next base: position 27,732,493 of record OX101783.1, read on the forward strand.
TAGTAGATTACTGAGCATCGGAGCTTTCTCTCCAATGTTGTCCTTGTATAATTCCTGAATCTAGACACCTCGGCATTACGTGGTCCGCGACTATCCATCTGCGGGGCTGAGATCCGCCCAAGAGCAGTACAGCTACAGTTACGTCAACAACGCCAGTTCGTCGTCCACGGATCCTTACAGTCGTCCGCAACGTACGAGTTACTCAACCGAGTCCGTTACCAAGAGGGACAGCGGTCCTTACGGATCATACTCGACCGAGAGATCGACGAGATCCTCGGACTACGGTGGACCCGGTGGCTACAGATCCTCCTACGAGTCTAGCACTTCCGGTCGTCTGCCTGGTGGCACCACCTATCGTCATTTCTCGTATCGCGTCTAAAACGATTTTTTTTTCTCTCTCTCTCTCTTTCTCTCCCTCTCTCTCTATGTTCTCTATGCCGATCTTAAGTGCGACAATCCACCGGCAATGACACAAGATCGAAAAACGTCAATGTCTGCATTGTCGCCATTTTATTATTTTGCATCATGAGTTTTCCTTCTCTCGAAAGAAACGCAGCGAGATGCACTGCGCTGGTTTCGATGAGCTTGGCATATTTTGCTTTCTTTGATGATATGAGAGCCACGTGTTTTTTTATATGTCAACTTAAGCCGATTTAAGGGTTGGAATGAACCCCTAAATTTGGGGGTGCTTTTACGAAGCAGTGCACTGATCAAGGTTAAACCAGTCGCATAATGTTCGTGATGTTGAATAATGTAATTTGAATGCCTGATTTGGCATGCACCCCTTCAGCAAGGGGGTGGAACAGCCCCCGAAACATTTTCCTTTGTGTCTATTGGTAACTGATGTTGATGAAACAGAAAGTAAATAAAAGTGTTTAACGTAAAGTTCCCGTGTTTTTGCTTTTTTACGATACCTCAAAATTAGGAACCGATGTTGAAGTAAAAGTCTCGTTTCTCGGATTGTAATTATCTATGCGATTTATAAATATTTCTCATGGCAAATAATGAAATTTTAATGTTCGACTTTTTTTGTAACCATGCACGAGGGGGTTAACCATCCTTCAAAACGTGAATGCTTAATTTTTTCAAATTGGAACTTCCGGAATTTTGGAATGATTTTTTGATGGAACGAAAACGAACTTGAAGAACAAAAAACACAAGTACTGATTTTTTCTTTTTCTCGACAAAGGAAAATTACGGAGCTAGCTGGCCCTCTAAATGCTATTTTTTAATTTTACCTAACAATTATTTTACTCAATATCAAATGATAAAGTCAAATAATGAATTTCATTAGTATGACTTTCTGTGCACCCCTGCTGCGAGGGGATGATCGACCCCTCAAAACGTTGAATTTTATAATTTCGTGAAACTTAATAGAAGGATGGTGGACACAATCATACATAAACCAAATTGAATTGCAGCAAATATAAAGCTCCGGTGTCTTCATCGGTAATCAGAAAAGACGGGGTGAATCACGTTTCAAAGCATACTTTTCTTTCTTCACATAGAAATATAATTTGATTTAATTTATAAAACCGTCTATGTAGTTATATCACGTTTTGCGTTTGTTTTTCGTCTCAAAATCTACGCAATTTGTAGGTATGCGTTCTCAAAGAAACTTTGTTAAAGAAATCGAACTTGTTTCGTACTTTGTTTCATTGAAGTTCGTGCTGAATTTCAAAATTTAATTCATGGCGGAGAAGCTCCAAAAACAATGGATTCCTTTCCGATTCATTTTTGTTTCCACATTTCGTAGTGAGCCCTCTGGACGAGTGCTTTGAGGGATGATTGATTGTCCAATTTTGGCGTATCGTAAAAAAGCCACCACACGTGAATTCAATATTCTCTAACAGTTTGATTTGGTTTCTGTTTCATCAATTCGGTTGATAATTTCGTCTGTTATCCTCATAAACACAAACAAAAGTATGTCGGGACTTGATGACAAATCGGACATGAAAATTCCATAATTCAACATACGAAGGATTAAAAAAGGTTCTCTCTCGATCGGTGCACTGCTTCTACGTGAACCTGCGCAACAGCAAAACACCTCCAACTTCAGGCATTGATCTCGCACCTAAAAACCTCAAAGAAGACATATAAAAAAAGTCTCCCGTTTCGTCAAGTGCTACAACACATTGAAAGCTCGTCCAAATTTGAGTAAGGGCATCTCGCAACGTTTCCTCGTTAGAAACGCTTGAAAAAGACTTCCTTTCCATTACGAATCTTACAATTGGAAACCCCTGATCGCTCGGATTAATCCGGAAGCAGTCGAGCTTATCTCGAATCGATGATGCTGCATTTAGATGACAACTTTATTTCATAGTCGCGCGCAATGTGTTATTGTGATTACTCTTGTTATTTAGATGACGCGTATTCTCCGACGATACTAAACACGAAAACGAAAAACGAAAAAAAAAACCAGGCGAAATGTAACAATGTTCTGCTAAAAGTGTGATCAACATCTGAATGTATTTGAATAAAGATTTGTATGGAGAGTCACGTTGAACAAAACTTGTGTATATGTTATTGTAAAGTTGTATGCACCTGCTGATGCGAAGTAAGCTACCTATCCATTTATAACCCGATGGACAAGGCGAGAAACCTACGACCTGCTTGATTCGTCCGGATGATTTTTATTCCCTACGGATTCCATCATCAATCGCAATTCGTACCTTCTCATCATCGATCATCCACTATGAGCGAATCGTAAATACGTTTACCCCCCCCCCCCCTGACCCTCTTTGTGCCACTGTGTGTAACTAACGATCGATTCATGTAACGAGATTGTACTAACTCGAGTATTCTAATAGCAACGTTAATCTAGCTAGACACACAACGCGATAATTGGCCAAATGTCATGCGAGCACGCGCACCATTTCCGTATTGAAATATCGAATGTCAGGCAGGTCTATTTATAAAGATACGAACATCGAGGCAATAAAAAATAATTATAAGACGAACAAAACTTTTACGATGCACGTCCGGTCTGTATACGAGTATTCAAAATTGGAACACGACAGACTCGTCCAGTTGACTATACGTTCACAACAAATGCACCAAAGTAGAGCAAACACAATGCAATTTCATCAGCTTTTCAATGACTAACGTGTATATTACACTTTGTTTTCTTTCTTTCATTCGCGATGTGCTTATCCTGCCGACTCCCGTGTTCCTCGCCGCTTCTGCCGATCGTCTCATCGAAATACGAAATTACCATTCGAAAATTGACAATACGAAAAACAAAAAAAATGAAAACCATTGTGCCGCGCAAACAAAATGCTCAGGGCCCGCTGAGACCGATCTCTCCGACGTATCGATCGACATCCCCCTCAATACGATCGATCACCCCGACTACTCAGGTGAGTCAACAGCTACCTTCGACTGTCGAAGTCAAACGATCATAGACCTAACAGATTCATCGTTTAATTGGACGTAACTGCAAGCACGAAACCGGAAGTGAAGGAAAATTGTTACCTGTGTAGATTCATAATTGAGAGTCATGCGCGCAGGTAAAAGACATTAGAAACGGAAGTAACCTCGACACGACACAAACCCAATGAACCTATCGATTAGCACACCACTCGCATTTTAACAAATAACAATCCCACGGGCGGAATGATCAAGCTTGGCATATGTGGACTCGCTTTCGCAAATTCCCGATGAAACGTCCGAGAGCCTCGGGAGAAACTGAAAGATCCTCAGCACTGTGTGGCCAAGCAACGAACTCGCTTTGCACGACGCGAAAGCTCTTCTCTACCAATCGAGACTCGATGGAAGGATTCCTCGATTGTTCGGAACACGAAAAAGAGGCAACCTAAAACTAAACGCTTTGGCTGATGCGATAACATTTCGGCTTGAATGAATTAAGGTAATCACTGCGATCTCGCTGGAGGAAATTAGTGTGAAGGCCGGAGCCCTAATGAGAAGGTCCAATAAAGCGTGTTTCGGGAATTCTTTTAGGATGGAAAGAAACAATTGAGCCCGGTAAACATTGAGGTATCTTTTCATGTATATTTGTGATGTATAAAAAAAAATGTCAACAAAAACAATAAATGACTGCAGATTTATCAGCCATGTGCGTCTTGCCAACGCTGTCTGCAATCGGCGGGAAAGATGCAGCTCGCAATTCTTGACTGAAACAAAAAAAAATCAACAAAATTTTCAATTGTCGTATATTTTTCTTCCGGGTGAACTAAGAAAAAGCTGAAAAAATCGTGAAATTATAACTTTGCTTAGGTTTGTAAAAAAATGTGTTAAAAAACACTTCAACGTGGTATAAAAATTATTTAAAAATACTTTTTTATCGATTCTTTTAGTTCACTTAGGAGATATTTTCATGCTGAAGAAAATAAACTTTGGTTTGATTAAAAAGGTCGTTTAGTTTTTTTTGCCATGACGCCCGCCAATTTGGAAAAGTCGTGAAAATGAAAACTGGAGAAAACACGCTTCAAAGATTTTTTCAATAGGAGGAAATATCAATGCCCTCTGTTCGGCGCTTCTCTGCTTTTGGCCTTGTATCTTCGAAAATATTTACAATTGGCTATCGATTTGGGCAATGAAAAAAACGATTTTTCGGACCTTCTAATTCAGGCTCCGGCCTTAAATGCGCTTGGTTTCGTTTCTTCAAATTATCGTAAATAATTCATTGATAGCAATGGAAGAAAAATTCCACCAGATGGATTGGTTACGAAGAAAACTTGCAACGATTCATGGGATGCTGAATAATTTATTATGCAAACATTTGATCAGTAACTTATTAAAGATCTAAACATCTTAACGATAATTTCATATCTAGGGATATATATTGGATACATATGACTGTTAAGATATGCAAGTATAATTGTGCATGAGCAATAACGGGTTGAACACGAACATTCATAATTTTGGTAGTTGAAAGAATTATTCGTCGATTATGTCGTTTAAGGGGCTAGGCTACTGTGACGACCCGAAAGTCAGGGTTATGTAAGAATTCATTTTAAAGAAATAAGCAGAATGATTGGAAAGTTTATTGGACATTTATTCAGATGTAGATTAACCCTTTATTGATACACTTATATTTGGCCACGATTTTGTCACACTGGGTCAATTTGACCCGGATAGTATTTCATGCACTTGCCCTTAACAACCCTTCGGTCGGTTTTTATTGAAAAAAATCCGGGATACAATTTAAACATTTCTTAATATGTCTGCATAATTAAAATTCGAAAAGTATTAAATTAAATTGTTGTAAAAAAATATTGAAAACTTTCTATTTTGGGAAAGTAAGCATTTTATTTCGAATTCGTCCGGGTCAAAATGACCCAGTGTGTCAACGTAGGATTAACAGAGTTGTGTATCAAATTTCGATCAGAATGATTAATAATTAAAGGAGTCATAAACAATCTCGTGAAGGACCTTTGAACGTGACGGGCTCAACGGTGTACTTGATTTTGGCCACCTGCTTGATCTGAAACAAATATCGAGTTTTTTGTTACAAAATAGATCATATTGGCTAAGACTTGACCGAGCTTTTTTTTTGTTATCGCGTTTCAATCTTTAAAAAACATTTCGATTTTTTTCTCGCTTTTTCGAGGATAAGTGACGTCATTATTGTTTATAATTAATCAAAATAGTATGTTAAAAAGAAAAACATCGGTCAAAACTAAACTATTATTAAACCGAATAAGTGTCCCAAACATCAAGTCAATCCGTCCATTAGATGTCGAGAAATCGTGTACACCGTTCTAAAAAACATAGTTTCAAGAAAAACGCGTTTGAGGGGTCTTCTCACTTTAGACGCTAAAAACGTCTATTTTCATGATTTTTTTTTATAGGTTTATATTATAGATATTGATATAAAAGTTGTGACACTTAATAAATACACTTTCGATATACATTGACAACATTTTTTTTTATTGAAGTCACTATTTATAGACGAAAATGGTAGTTGAAAAAATGTCTTTAAAAAATTGTAGGTCTGTTGATGTAATCTCGGAGATGGATCATCCGAAACAAAAAAATCATACGGTTTTATCTAAAACCGTTTGATCAGTATGTTAATGTATGTTAATGGCTATATCGCATATCATACGATCTTTGATATATGCAAAAATAACAAAATGGCGGATATTTTTCGAAAAAACAACAAAAAACGTGTTTTTTTTTCACCGTTTCTGGCAAAAATAGTAAATATCGAAATTTGAAAAAATCCTTGATATGCGCTATAGCTATAGTTGTAAAGAATATGTGGTTAAAATTTCATAAGGATCGATTGAGTAGTTTGGACGATTTTATCAAGTGTAACAACTTTTATATCGATATCTATAATATAAACCTATCACAAAAATAACAAAAATAGCCTTTTTACCGTATAAAGTGTCTCACTATAAAGTCTCACTATAAAGTGAGACAACCCCTTAAAGTTTTACCAGCAGTTCTATCATTGTCATCATAAGTTCACATTCTGCATATGTTGGACCTTTCTCTTCAATTTGAGTTGCCTCAAGTGACGAGTGAGTGTTAGTCATTTTCACAGTAGCCTAACCCCTTAACACCTTTCCTCTTTTTTATTCCCCAATGTACAAAAAACTTGCTTTTGATATTCAAAGAACAGAGCATAAAAAATTATATGCAGAACCGTCCAATATTGCATATGATCGTACAACACTTCTATTACTATCAGTGGGTGGTCGATCATTTGTAGAAACAATTCTACCATCAAGCGCCCATTTGCCTCGATTGCAACGTTGTAACACCGCTGAAGAGCGCAAAAAACGGATAACGATCAACGAAAAGTGCGTAACGAGCCTCTCGCTAACGAATCTCTGGTGATTTGAAGCGCGTTGAAGCAAGAGAGAGAGAGAGAGAGAGAGACAGAGAGAGTGCAATAGTGACAGTTTGGATCCATTGGATGTTGACGAACTGCAGGTGAAACGGATACCTCATCTGTTGCCCTACATTGCACACAAGCGGCTGATCACGGTGGTCCACACGCCGGTCCACAGTTATTACTATCCTGGCACACCGTTGCCGATAAGAATTCACTCGAGGGTCAGACCGAGCGTACTTGCTGCAGAACTTCAACGGATACGCGATCTTCGGAGATCTACACATCAGTCCTACACCGCAAGCTATCTCAATTCGAAGCCCAACGTCGTAAGTCTCGTGTATCAATGGCCGGCGGTTTGCACCGTCGATGGAAAAACGATTTGGACAAAAGTCGACAGATGAACTCCCACTTTACACTCAATAACAAATGTCCATATACACAAACCTTCGCGATAACACGACATCAATATTTCCGCCGTCCGTTTACGTCTTGCAATTTATATTCTCCAAATAGATATCCAAAAAAACTGATTTTGATTTGAAAAAGGAGATTTCATGGTAATGTCAATGTAAGAATGGCATTTGACTCACAGGGAACATCACTTGAGTGTTTTCCTTCGATTTTGTTGAAACTCGTATACGTGACAAAGCATTGAAAACTATCAGACACGTATTTTTTTAATTATTGGCAAAAGAACAGTTTTAAGTGGGGAAATTCCTTCAGACGCCCGAAAATGAGTCATTTTCCATGCATTTTTTTGAAGGTGGTAAAATAATAGCATCATATTCAAATTTTGACACTATCTTATTACAACTTTCAAGTGTTATACATTTTTTTTCTTTTTTAAACAAAACAGAATGGTGGCGTTATAAGGTATTCCTTCAGGCGTTTTTTGAAAAAATGCTCATGTCATAGCTCAAAAAGTTATTGATCGATCTGACTGAAATTTTGGGAGGTTTCTCACTATAACATTATTGGAAGTACATACCTATAAAAATATTTAAAAAGTATAAAATCAAACACTAAGTAGGCTTTGTAATCAAATTTTCATATTTTTGACCATTTTCTCGACAATTTTTACCCCAAAAAGTAATTTATTTACGCGATAACCTTGAAACTTTAGATATATCCTTCCAAAAATGTTATAGTGAGAAACCTCCTAAAATTTCAGCCAGATCGATCGATAACTTTTTGAGCTATAACTTGAGCAGTTTTTCAAAAGACGCCTAAAGGAATACTTCATAACGCAGCCATTTTGTTTTGTTTACAAAATATTTTTTGAACACTTGAAAGTTGTAATAAGATATGGTCAAAATGTTAAAATGATGCGTTTATCTTATTACCTTTAAAAAAATGCATAAAAAATGACTCACTTTCGGGCGTCTGAAACCTAAAAATCAAAATTCTTCTGTTCAAAGCGATGAAAAATCCACTATAGAAGTATTGAGAAAAAGATTAAATTGAGTGATCACACGCCTCTCGTCAAGGGGTGGTTTCCTCCCTTGAGGTGGGAGGGTTGATAAAAAAATACGTGTCTAATAATTTTCAATTCTTCATCACATACATGAGTTTCGACGAAATCGAAGACCGACACTCAAGTGATGTTCCTTGTTAGAATCAAGAAATCGTCGGAAAATGTATCGCCCATTAGCATCATGTAGTATCAATGGGGATCGAGAGTAATGAAGAAATCGAATGACAATTAAGATGTAGTATGTTGATTGTGTATTCTGGCAGCTGTGGGACGATGAGACCCGGGAAATTCGTGCCAGGGCGGACGCTCTTCTTCGACGAATTCATGTCTTCGTGCCGCGTCCCTTAGCCAGGTAATTATTCCACCCTACTTTTTTATCGGTCGATCGGCCCAGTAGTTTCTGAGAAAAATACTCGCCCGAGTTGAAAAATACGGTTTTGAGAAAAAAGTACGCCGATTTTCATGATGTTTTTTTCATAAAGGAAAGATTTTTTCATCATTTTTTAGACTTAGGGCATGTTTTGTTACTACTTTCGGCTGTTACATGGTTTTTTTTTCTTAAAATTTGGTCTGATGAAATTTGGTATAAATCTTTCTAAGCTCATTATGTAAAACATGATCCTAAATGTGTATAAAAATTAAACCAAACGTATTTTATTTATTGCAAAATGTAGCCACTTTTTTTCGTAAAATTCAATCTTTTTGTTTCAATTCGTACAATGTCATCGGTTTTCAACATTCTTCACTTTTTCTTGGTTCATATTCTGCGTATGAGTGTTAATGAAAGAAAAATGTTGGTTGGTTTTTTTTCGAATTAATCCCGCCGACGCTACGTGTCACGCCATTTGACAACACCCACCGCAACTCGGCATCTTTAAAGATGATTCAACATAAAAAAATACCATGTCACAGCCAAAAGTACTAATAAAACATACCCCAAGTCTCAAAAATGGCGAAAAAACCGTTCCTTAAAAAAATCATGAAAATGAGCAAATTTTTTCCTCCCCTAAAGGTATTTCCCCCCTCAAACCAAGTTGATGATTCCAACCAAGTCAATGATTCAAACCAAGTTGATGATTCAAATCAAGTTACTGATTCAAACCAAGTTGATGGTTCAAACCAAGTTGATGATTCAAACCAAGTTGATGATTCAAACCAGGTCGATGATTCAAACCAAGTTGATGATTCAAACCAAGTTGATGATTCGAACCAAGTTGATTATTCAAGCCAAGTTGATGATTCAAACCAAGTTGATGATTCAAACCAGGTCGATGATTCAAATCAAGTTGGTGATTCAAACCAAGATGATGATTCGAACCAAGTTGATTATTCAAGCCAAGTTGATTATCCAAACCAAGTTGATTATTCAAACCAAGTTGATTCAAACCAAGTTGATGATTCGAACCAAGTTGATGATTCAAAACAATTTGATGATTCGAACCAAGTTGATGATTTCAACCAAGTTGATAATTCGAACCAAGTTGATGATTCAAACCAAGTTGATGATTCAAACCAAGTTGATGATTCAAACCAAGTTGACGATTCAAACCAAGTTGATGATTCACACCAAGTTAATGATTCACACCAAGTTAATGATTCAAACCAAGTTGATGATTCAAACCAAGTTGATGATTCAAACCAAGTTCATGATTCAACCCAAGTTGATGATTCAAACCAAGTTCATGATTCAACCCAAGTTGATGATTCAAACCAAGTTGATGATTCAAACCAACTTGATGATTTAAACCAAGTTGATGGTTCAAAAGAAGTTCATGATTCAAACCAAGTTGATGATTCGAACCAACTTGATGATTCAAACCAAGTTTATGATTCGAACCAAGTTGATGATTCGATCAAGTTGACGATTCGAACCAAGTTGATGATTAAAAATGATCTTGGGTAGAAGTAATACCAAAAAACTTGTCTAACAAGCCTCCGAGTTGAGTTCCACGTTCATTGAGAGAATTTCTCCGGTGAATAGTGACTTTGCCGAGGATATTGTACCGGAACGTATGCACAGCGACGATTACATCAGGCGACTTATCGGAGCTCGTAAGAACGCCAAGAAGGATGAAGAACCAATGTCGTATTACGATTCGCCGGAGCAGCGTCACTTCGGCAGCGGACATCTCGCATGTGTCGCTTATACCGGTGGCAAGCCTCATTCCCGCAGGAGACCTTACTACAAACTCGCGGATCTTCGTCCTGCCGATGTTCAGAGTGACGTCAACATGCTGAGCTACTACGCTAAGAATCGCCAGGCAGCGGCCAGTGCCTGTGAGTACGCACCCCGAGAAACACACGCACATGGTACAACCGACGATGACGTTACGAACGATGACGAGTCCTCGATGTATGGTTTCCTTTTTATCGCGTAGATCAAGAAATCGATTGCTTCCCTAGACGAACGTCACGCTCCCGATCGCAGCCGTTTCGGCAAAGTCAAATAATCAACTGTATAACGAGACCCATAGGACCCTCGATAGAGGCAAATTGAAAACCCCACCAATACACGTACACACCCACACATGGCTAAAATTTGAGGATGCGTGTCGGTGTACGCGATACGAGCCTCGCAATCGCAAAGATTCTCCTCCGATAGGGTAACGCCAGCAAAGAGTACGCACTTTATAAACTTTTATTTGTAGAAAAATAAATTTTGATAATACCGTTTGTACTCTTTAATTAAATTGAGCTTTGGTCATTTAGGAACATTATTTTAAATGTAAATCTTTAGCAACAATCTCGAAAAATATAAATAAGGGCTAAACTTAGAACCTTGAACGTGAAACTTGAGAACCTTTCATAGAAGCTAAGAGTGCACATGAGAGCGGAGTAGTGGTAAGGAATAGTGGTAAGAGTGCACACTCGTTGGGCGCGTACTCTTACCAAATACGTGTCTATGGTCACTCTTAGTTTTAGTAAGCAAGCAAAACGGTGACATAACCTCTCAATAAAAACAAAATTTTCATCACAAATTTCAAGTATAATAACATTCGTCGGGTGCAAATTAATCGCAAACCTTACAAAACGTGTTTAAAATTGTTAAAAAATAAGATCAAACACATCGAAAATCTATTGGTAGTCATCAAATTGAAAATAAATACCTTAACGAAGCGAGTTGTTGTCCAACACATTGACAGGACAGATGCCACTGACAGGTTAGATGATGTTGCAAACACAAGAAAAAATAAAACAATTAAAAGCACTGGGTACTCTTTGGTGGCTCTACCCCACCACGTGCAATCGTGATTGTGGTGCAAGATCCATAATTGCGCGATACACAAACCGTCAATGATGTCAACGCGATCGCGAAGCTCGACGTGCACACCTCAATAACGCTCATGATGTATAGAACTTGTACAGGTCTTGTCTGTAGTCTTTCATTGATGACATGGTTGATGTGTGACGCGCTTTTTTTTCGTTTTTGTCCGTCTCTGACATTCTTTCTTTTTTTTTTATTGAACTCCTTCTCTCCTATTCGATCGTCTTTGCGCATATGTCTAAAGATTTCTTTCTGTTGTAATTACTTTTTTTTGTGTTCTGCCCGACCCGTGTGTCTTTCCGTTTCGTCTTCTTTATCTGAACGTATTTTTTTTTTTTCGTTTTTTTCCCCACTGTTGTCTCTTCGTGTTCACGTTATTTCTGTTTTCTTCTTTATGTTACGTTGTGCATTAATTTGATATGAAAAAAAAACCATTTAAATACGAAGTCGAGATAAAAACAATCCAGATACCTCAGGATCGGGCGATTCGTTTTACAATTCGTGGAACGTGCGGGCCAAAACGCCTTGTATTCCCCTCGGGCGATGTCTCGGCATATTAATGCGAAATTACGCAACGGGCGCGTTAATTGATGACGCGACGGAGATATGTATATACGTAGGTTTTTTTTTGTTCACGCCCGTTTAAGTCCAACAAAAGAATACACCCAACAGAAAATCCGAAACAGGCAAATCCAGGGTACAGTGACGAAGTGCGAAAATTGCGAGAGGAACCAGCGGTTCTGTTGAACGTTTCAGGCCACGGATGGAGAGAACGCGTACCCGAGCTGAACGAGGACCCGACCAAGTCGAAAAAAGTGGACGCAGATACCATTGCCGAGGTCGAGGAGGATTAGGCACGTGAAAGACAGAAATAGAGAAAGCGAGAGAAAAAAGAGAGACAGAGAGAAAGAGGAAGAAAAAACATCATACCGAAACGACTCGCCCCTTATATACTACGAGATTCGAGAGAAAAAAAACCAACCCCCTCACATCGTTCGTACGTCTTTTCTCTCTCCGTCTATCGTCGTTCTTGATACAACTTGCCGATCGCCCGGTATGCAGAACGCCACTCTTTGTCACTGTCTCCTGAAAGACAATTTCAAGTTATATATTCTCCACCATCATCCCAAAGTCTCGTTTGCTTCTCGATACTCCAGAAGCCTTTGAAAGCTCTCAGGGCCCGCGGCTTTTCGATGAAAAAAAATCCATCCCGACATCTTCGTTTTTGCCTTAAATTTTTATGTTACGGCTCGGTTCTCGTAAAATTTACGAGAGACAGAGAGAGAGATTGAAGATAAAACTCGTACGATGCGAAATACAAATTACTGTGAGACCCAAAGCACCCAATCCCAGCGCGAACCACGATATTCCTGATAAAAGGAGAAAAAAAGCAACTGTCACCTTCATTCGAACTATATAAACGCGAAATAAATTAAATGTCAACGGATAAAATGATTATTTATTGAATAAAAAGAGAAATAATGCAACGTATCATCACTCATTGCACGGACGAATAAATGCTTTAGACGTCCTGCCCAAAGTGAATGAGTAGGTACATATTATACATGCATTGCCCTGAGGTAAGCTTTCGTCTACTAGTGGCTGTATCTCCATTGAGCTCAGTCGCTGCGCAATAACGTGAGATTTTGAAGGATCATCGATATCGCTCGAGATAATACGACCTAAAAAAAAGAGGATAAAATTGACATTAATTTCCAACTACGTTTTCGTGGGGTTTGTTTTGCCTTACGCCACTATACCGCATACTTCTTTTAGCATCTAACAATGGCTTAGTTATTGATCAAAGTGATTTGTATTTGATGTTCCCGCTTCCGGCACGCTCGCTTTGTTGAATTTGGCACCCCCTTTACGTCCTCACGTCAGTGGTAACATGATCGTTTTGTGTATCTCACAGATCCAGATGTTCCCCTCACCGATCGCGAGATTAGAAAGGGTTCGTATAGACCAGATCTAATAATTCAACTATCATGTACGTCCTATCCTCTGTACTGTTCCTGACTAACGGAAGAAATAATTTTAGCACGAGCATTGGAGAATGACGAGGGATCTCTTTCGAAGAGAGGTGAGCCGATCCAAATTAACGTTCAATATCCAGCACCATCGTGTTACCCGTTTTCATGTGGGGTTCCTTTCGTATGTCCTTCAATGTATGCATTATCTTCAAACACAGCAACGAAGCAGCAGCCAGAAACTATTTGCGAGGCGGAACTCGAAACCGAGCCTGGAAGCGAAGTCGTTAGATTGCAGGCTGAACGAGCCCCGGTTACCGAGTCGGAGCCCCAACCGATCCGCCAGCGAAAAGCAAAGAAAATCAAGGAACCGATTTCCAAGGCACAGCCGGCAGTGAGTGTGGAGTCCCCACCCCAACCGATACCTGAGCCGATAGTGGCAGCTGAACCCGAGCCGATTTTTGAGCCAGCACCGGTAACGTTCGCGGAACCAGACCCTGAACCGATCGCCGAGCCTCAACTAGAATTGACAAAGGATTCAGAAGCCGAACCGGTTGCCGAATCGGTACCAGAAGTGATACAGGCATCAGAAGCCGAAACAGTTGAAGAATCGGCACCGGTAACAGTGCAGGAATCAGAAGTCGAGCCGATCGTCCAATCGGAACCAGAAGTGACGAACGAAGTAGAAGCAGAGCCGATTGCCGAATCAAAGCCTGAAGCGACGAAGGAAGTAGAAGCCGAGCCGATTGTCGAATCGGTACCAGAAGTGACGGAGGACATACAAGCCGAGCGGATTGTTGAAGCGAACTCGGAAGTAAAAGAGGAGGCAGAAGTCGAACCAATGGTTGAGTCCGAACCGGAATTTATGGAAAGCCTACAAGCCGAGCCGATTGTCGAGTCAGAATCGGCAGTTGTAGATGAACCGATGTCCGAAGCGGTTGAGCAGGCGGAACCGGAAGTTGTCGACACGAACCACGAGCTGACGTTTGCATCCCCGGAACCAGAGCCGGAAGTTACAGCTGGTGAATCCGCGGACGATGCAACTGATCAACGGCCGACGATTGCCGATAACACGGAGGACGCGATGGAAACGAAGACGGAAAATGGAGAAGTGGAGGAGGTGGAAGGTGACGAAGACGGTACGTCGCGGGAACGTGGGCTTCTGCGAATATTAGAAACTTGGAAGACAACCTGCGTCGACGATGTTGAAATGTCCGCGGAGGAGATTGAACAAGAAACGACGACCCAACAAACAGAATAGAACGTACCAGATTGCACTCGATCGATTTATCGAATATACCGAACACCCTTGTATATCCGTCTGTTGACCAATGTATCCTCAATACATAACGATAAATCCGTCTCTCGTCGTTACCTCACATGATTCTTCATAAAATCATCGCTCATGATTATTCTGTCCGTTAGCTTAATTGCACGTCGTACGTTCGTCGAGTCCCCCTTTGGCAATTCTCGTAAGTCAGACTGTTTTATCATCATATGTTTCAGTGAATCATGAGCACGGTATTCAATAATCCCTTTCGGATAGCTAGTCTTTCCATTAAACATTTAACATGTGGAATGTGCAAAACTTACCTACGAAACAAGAAGCACTCACACGACGTACCATATACGAATATATGTGGTTGCCCACTGAACAAATTTTGCGCATATACGTAAACAATGATTTAAACGTTTGGCCGACTGACGATACGAAGATTGACGAAAGCTTGTGTGTGTTTTCAGTGCTCCAACGAAAACTCGACGAAGACGACCTGAGAAGGCAAGTCGAGGAACTGAAAAGGCAAGCTGAGGCTGAAGAGAGACGACGAGTCGAGGAGGCCAGGTAACGATTACCTGGCCTCCCCGGCTCGTCGTGGTGTCCACAAATCTGTTTGTATCTTTGGTGCTATGTTAGGTTGGCGGAGGAAAGGTGGAAGGAGGAGGAGGAGGAACGCCGTCGCCGTGAGAAAGAAGAACGGGAGAGACGTCTCGCTGAGATCGAGGAACAGGAGAGGCTGGAGGCTGAACGAAAAATGGAGGAGGAGAGATGGGAAACTGAACGCATCAGAGACATCAAATTAGCTGAAATTCAAAAGTAATCATAGATGTGCTTACGATCGCGTTTTTCTTTGCGCATCTTATTTTTGATATTCCAAACAATACCTGTCGTAATCTGTCGATCTGTCGTAATCGTCAGACGCGCTGCGGAATTCGACGCGTTGCTGGCCGACGAAGAGGAAAATCGGTACGCTATCGAGAAAGCTACCGAAGAAGCTCACAAGAGACAAGAACGGGAGGAGAGACTCGCCATTGAGGTTGTACTCGGCACCTCTGAGGATTTACATCATCCAGATGGATCCTACAATGAGTGTCAATGCCATCCGGAAATCAACATGCAAGAGGTCGAAGAGAGACCCGAGAGTCCCGATGCTGAAGATGACACAGAGGTATAATCGTTATAACAGCCTATACGATGATTCGTTTCAGTGCTGCCAGGTCAGGAGATTTTCTCCTAGATTTAGAGGTATTTTACCTGGCTTAGGAGAGAAATAGGGGGAAAAAATGTGTAGGAGATTCTTTAGGAGTATTCTGAAGCGTGAGGGTATTTTTAGGGGATTATAAATTTCCGAGGTTTTTTTTCGCAAAACAAGTAAAAAAACAACCACAAGTGCACCATTCCGAGTGAACGCAAACAAACAAGTAAGCTAAGACAAACGAAAACAATCATTCGAACCCAACCGATACAAGCTGCGAAACAAAATGTGGGTCGCAATGGTCGAGGCTATAATGCACGTTCGACTTACGCTCAGCGTTGATTGCTGTGACTTTAAGGGGATATACCAGTGTGAACGCTGAAAATGTGGGTGATTTTCGGGAATTTTTTGGAAGAAAAGTACTCAATTAAATGTTTCGGAAAATTAAGAATATATTTGGCTACATTTGACCTATAATACATAATTTTTTCATAGAAAAATATTGAGATCCAAGCGATTATGCGCTGCCTTCGGAGGCGCCAAAAAAAGTTCCTCCACTACTGACATGATTCCGGCCGATTGAGTACCTGAAACCGAAAAAGGAAAAAATGTCGTTAAACTGGAAAGTATTTCTTATAGAATGACGTAGGATTTTCGAAAAATATCAAAATCTAACAAAATGGCGTAGTTATGAAAAAAAGTCTGTTTTCTTGCCTATAAAATCGTCGTCTTTTTCAATGCCAAATCGTCAATTTTAACCCAATCAAAAATATCCTACGTCATTGTAGAGAAAATATATTCAAGAGTACTCAGTTCAAATTTCAAGTCAATCGGATAATTGCTCTTTGAGTTACAATGTCAGCAAATTTGAAAAATCTAATTTCGAGAAAAACGCGTTTAAAGATTTAACTATCGATTTTTGAAAGATAAAATTATATTTACCACAAAAACTGCTGAGTATAAACGTAAAGTATAAAGTATAAACTGTCTTAAAGGCATAAAAATCGATTTTTTTTAAGTGTCACATTGGTATAGCTTCTTAAATCGATAACTCGTATTGTTGAAGCGTTTCAGCTGTGAGAATATTTATAATAATATAAATGACAGCGATGTTGGAACCCTCGATATATTTCATGACAATTAGGGCCGAAATATAGCTATTCATGCATCAGTGAATTCTTCATTGCAATTATTCTGAACCAAAAATTTAATTAAATGTCGTCAATAAGGCTTAGTTACACGATAGAAAGGTTCAAAGTATATGCTCGGCTAATAAGTAAAAAATTGTAATAATAAACAAATATATAGACAAATATAAAAGCGGGATTTTGTAATATGCAAGTTCAAACAGAAATAAATCCCCTCTAAGGCTCAAAGACAGATTACCATACCACGATAAATGGTTTTACCGACCGTACGTTTCACCTAACTACAACAATTATTTCCATTAAAAAAAGTATTCATCTTCGTCTGTAATGCGCACAGATCGCAGCAATCAAGTTTCAAAACCAAATACTCAGTACACAAATGGCAAATGCATGTTAAATAACGGCTATTTGCCGACATTTGACCGATCGTAGAAAATTACCGTCAATTTACAGCACTGCTC
This sequence comes from Ophion slaviceki, assembly GCA_944452715.1. NCBI lineage: Eukaryota > Metazoa > Arthropoda > Insecta > Hymenoptera > Ichneumonidae > Ophion > Ophion slaviceki. Next base: position 27,750,093 of record OX101783.1, read on the forward strand.
AGGCCAGTGGCTCGATGGGGGATATTTAGGAGATTTTTAGGGGGAACCAGCAATGGTCTAGGGGGAAGTCGCCAGAACCATCTGGCAACACTGATTCGTTTACTGACGTTGGAAAACCTCATTTCGAGATTTCACTGTTACAATGCTCAAAGGTTTTTTTTTCGTCAATTTTCATCGTTCGGGAAAAGCTGCCGAGCTTATAGACCGGTAAATGCGCCGAAGAATGTTGATGAATTTTGCGAGCGAGGAAAAGCAGTGATTTGGATGAACTGCGGGTACATCGGAGCGCAACTAATGTCTTTCTTTTGTCACCAGATCGAAGAGGAACAATGCGGGGGAGAGACTGACTATGATGACTCGACCGATCCATTCATCGTTGAACACGAGGGTTTCAACAGCGCCCCAGCGGAAGTTGTCGACGCAGTTGACGATACCGCGATCGTCGAAGAATCCAACAGAAACATTGACAACTTTTGGGGTGATAGTGACGCGTAATAGGGCGTTCGTGCGTTATCAAACTTTTTCAATCACGATTAAATGATATCGAGTTCCTTTCCATTTTTTCCTCATATTCCTCAGATTTCCTTCGCCTCACCTCGAACCCAGCCCATTTACGATATTTATACTTTTAGTTTATCGAGCTGCGATTGAATGATCCGAGCGTAATATGTCTTCACACGTGAATAAAGTTGCGACGAGAGGCTAAGAGAGTTTCATCGAAATATGGCGAGATTTCTGGCAACAGAAAGATCGGCGCGTTTTTTTCATCTCTGGTATTGGACATTTCTATGGGAATTTGTAGTCTTTTTATTACACTGTGATCGAATGAACAAATTACGATGACCAGCGGAATATCCGTATACGCCGAAGAGTGACGGTTTTCCGAAAAATAGCCCGTTCGACAATCCTTCGAGTGTTGTTCGATGCTTTGCGCGAATGCCAAAAATAAAGAAAATCCTACGAAACCAACGAGCGTAATAACAATGCTATATACTTTGGCTCTATCTTCTTTTCGTTTGAGATACTGAGGACAGATACCGAATGAGCTATGGACCCTAAAAAAAGCCACAGTGACATATCCAATTTGATGGGAAGCCATCAAGAATGTACTCCTCGCGTAGTTCCTCACGGCCAGTATGAGTATTCAATTTTCGTGAAAGGGTCTTAATCAACTTGCGTGTATGGGGTGAGTCCGGAAAAGCGAGCGGCACTAGTCAGCCCTCTGCTTGTATCTGCACTCTCGAAGACAAGAGAAAAACAGCCCCGATTCTTAGGGCGGGAAGAGCCAAAATAACAAGCCATATGAGAATTGGATACAATCTCGATAGGGTCGTTGTTTTGATTGCGGAAGCAACCGTTCTTGATTTAAGGTATTCCTTCCACGAACATGAATATTTAACAATTGACTGATTTTCGCGTATAATCGAGTGAATATACATCCTAATATACTGGTAAAATTTCAACCCAAGTTACTCGGATTTTTGCGATTTCTTTTTCGATGGTTAAAATACGCTAATCAGTCGTATTTTTTTACATCAAATCAAAGCACTTATGGAGAACAGATTTTTTTAAGGGGCACTCACAGTGTGACTCTTTAAAAAACCGACTTTTTAAGGCGTTACCCCCACTTGTAGCGCAAAAAAGGCCTTTTTTCATGATTTTTTTAAAGAAAACTACAAAACTTTTTTAATCGATCAATATACCATCTTAAAGAACACATCTTGAAGAACTTTCAGTAATTTTTTTATTGAAAAATATTACATTGTTTAGTGGCAAATGGCCGTCAATGAAATAATGTTTTTATATACACGGTTTGCGGTGACCAACATTGCGGCGAAGTGGATCATCTGAAAAAAAAATGCGGATGGATTTAGTCAAATATAAGTATAAACTAGTCTTTAATCGAAGGATTTTAAAAAATATTCATTTTTCACAAAATGGTGGACAGTCAAAGTTAATGGTTCGATTTTAACGAAAAAAAACGGCCGTTTTTTGGCTATAAAACGGCCATTTTTTTCGGAAAAAAAAATCGAATGATTAGAGACTACATTTTTATGTATTAAATAAGCCTGCAAAATTTCAAGAAGATCGGTTCATTAGTGTTCGAGTAATCTTGGTCACCGACTTCAGAAATGCCATTTTGAGAAAAACGCGTTTAAAGTTTCAATTTCACAACGGATTCTTCTCTTTCAACGCTCATATCTCAGTCAATTTTGTTCGGATCGACTTGAAATTTTCAGGACATATTCTCAGATACTTATACTTAAAAAAATGCAATAAAAAAATCGATTTTTTTTAAATCGCACGTGGGGGTAAGTGGGGATCTCAAATAGTTTTTTAACTACAGCCTTCTAAAGAGCAGCTGCTCCTTAGAAGGCGCAGCTGCTCTTTTATCTTTCGACGCGTTTTTCTCGAAACGACATTTTTCAAATTTGCTGCAGTTCTAATTCGAATACGAATAATCCGATCGACTTGAATCTTGTTTTCGCGTATTTAGTATTTGTTTCTTTATACAACGGCTCTCCGGTTTTTCGATTGGATAAAAAATGTCCATTTGCCATGAAAAAAATCATCAGATTTTTAAGCGTAATTTCGAACTTTTTTTTATTCTGCCATTTTGTTGGATTTTAATTTTTTTCTCCACTATCCTGCGTCATTGTACAGGCAATACCTTATAGTTTAAAGGACTTTTTTATTTTTTTTTTATTTCTGGCACTCTGAAGGCCGCAATCACTACAGCAGTGGGAGAACTATTTTTTTTGAGACTCGGGAGACGGCGCATAAGTTGCTGAAGATTGAATATTTTCATAGAAAAAAAATGACAGTATATACATGATTTATGCACAAATATATCCTCGAAATTTCAAAACATTCGATGCAATACTTTTCTATCAATAAATTCCCGAAAATCACCTTTTTTGGGCAGTTACACTAGTGGTGCCCCTTAACGTTTATTTTTGTTTTCTTTTTTACATTTTTTCAAGGGTTGAACATATTTTCGGAAAAAAGGAGTTCTCACCGTGTACATGTTGTGGTCGTAAATATTATCTGAAACAAAATTTGTAAAAAGATTATTAATCCGTATAAAAGCCGCTATCTTGCTATGAAGACTTTTTTAAAATAAAAATTGACAAAATCGCGGTTATTTGAAAAAAAGTATCGAATTTAGACTATTTTTTCGACAGATTTTGGTGAAAAAATATGAAGATTAAAAAAAGCTTCCATAGCAAGATTAAGTATGGCGTGAAGAATGTTGTGTCAAAATTTGAGACGGATAGCTTGAAAAATCTTCCTTTGAGAGTGTACACCGTTTTGAAAAACGACACTTGCAGAAAAACGCGTTTAAAATTTCGAGTGCGGAATTTTCGTATAAATTGTCTACTTACGATCAAACGGCGATGCCAGGTCCATGTTCGTAACCGTCTACACTATCGGATAATGCAAAAAAAAATCGATTTTTTGAACATTTTACGGTATCATGATTCCTTAACGAAAAATTACGACCCTAAAAATCGTCTCATTTAAACGGCACTTTATGGAGTAAAGACGCTGGCCACATTTCTATCTAATAATTTTTACACTAAATAACTATAGATCTCTGATATAAACTGCTGAACTCGTGTACAAAATTCAAATGAATTCGTAGCCACATGAAAACGGGGAGTCACCGAACGTTTAAAGAAAATATTAATGATAAAGCGGAAAAAGGTGACTAGCAGAAGAATTTTCATAGTAGCAACTTTTCAGAGGAGCTGCAAAAGTGTCTATATCTACTGAATTTGCGCGAAATTTTGTATTCCTTTTCATCGTTGGGTGTAATAATTTATTGTGATTTATGTTTATTAAGCCTACTATAAATTACCAATAATTTAAAAGGGCCTGCTTATGCGCCTATAAAATACGGCCCTCCGCGAAAGGAATGCCTTAAAGCTAATATAAACAGTTTCTTCATGCTACTCTTCGATATATATAAATTTGAGAAAAAGCTGTTGTGCTGAGCGCCACTTCTTGTGTTTCATTCAAGCCTATATCGATGTAGTGTGTACGTGAATTTGGTATCGATTTCGAGTGAGCCTGGTAAAGGGAACCCGCATGATTCGCTCGAGATACATGTATATACGCGTATCTGTGTCCGTTGAAGGTTTCACGTTTAAGTGCTGTCATCGATTCGATACGCGATACATCCCAATATTAATTAATTCCATGGATTGGTATTCCATGTGATTATGTGTATCTCTTTGTATGGCGTTTATAGTGTCGCGAATAAGCTACAGTCTATTTTAGGGCCATCTAAAATTCCTTTTTAGATTTTTAGATACAGAACAATTTTTTTAAAAGCACTTTTATTCGTCACCGAAGATACCCTGAGTTCAAGACACTTTCGTAAAAAGGAGAGACAATTATCATTTTTGTTAACGTCACTCGATTCTTTACGAAACCTCACGGGCAGGGCAATAATAGTTTACTTTGCACGTTGACTGTACATGAAAATGGAATAAAAATTTAGAAATCTACTATGAAATTTTTATGACGTTATTACCCTTCTCATCTTGTCAAAACCTTTTTAACGATGTTGAACTTTGTATTGTTTGGAATGCAAGCGAAAGTTGATTTTTCTTCTATTACCCACATTTATTTGGTCGATTTAGGGTACTAAAATCACCCGAACGGTTTTTCTTATCCTCGTTAGAGATCTTCGACCTTAACGGATTAGGCTACTGTGAGGACCCGAAAAAACAGGGTTATTAAAAAAAAAAAAAATTTAAAGGTATAAGTAAAATGATATAAAAATCGTTGGGACATTTATTTGTATGTACATTTACAAAGTTGTGTATCAAAATTCTTTAAAAATAATAATTAAAGAAGTTATAAATAATCTCGCGAAGGACCTTTGAACGTGAGGGACTCAACGGTGTACTTGATTTTGTCCACCCGGTTGATCTGAAACAAAATACGAGTTTTTTCTTCCTAAAATAGACAATATTGGCTAAGACTTGACCGAGCCTTTTTGTTATTGCATTTCAAGCATCGAAAAAAAAATTCTTTTCTCGATTTATGAAGAAAATATGACGTCATTATTGTCAATAACTAATGAAAAAAAATGTTAAGAAGCAACAAGTCGGTCAAGACCAAACTACTATTACACTGAATAAGTGGACCAAATTTCAAGTCAATTTGTTGATTATACATCGCGAAATCGTGTACACCATTTTGAAAAGCAGCGATTCCTGCACCATACGTAGGATCTCCTCTTAAATTTGAGTTGCCTAAAGCGACGAACGAGTGTTCGTCATTTCCACAGTAGCGTAACCCCTTAACCTATAAAAAGAAATTATAGATGACAATAAAAATGGAGAAATGAATAAAATAGAAAAGAACTTTCGTTGCATTCCAACGATACAAACTTCAACATCATTCTTTTTATCAGCACTGTTGATCTCATCGCACAGTCAAACCTCCTTGCTTACAATAACATACTGAGCATTCATATCAATAAAAAATGGTCAGGTTTTGCAACTTTTATGTGAAATACCTCATATATGCACATAGGGGCGTGAGTGCGTGTACAATAGGTCACCTAGAACATTGGAACGAAACTTTACACAGTCGAACCTCGACATAACGAAATCCTCGATAATACGAAGATTTGTTCATTCCATTCTAATAGACACCCGAAACCTTGATACGACATAACAATATACATTATGCTCTAATTTTTAACTGCTTGTACAAATTGCTGTAATTAAAACCTTTCTTTTTTTAAATATCACTATGTTTATATATATTGATATATATATATATATATTACGAATAGGGTGTCCCAACCTGACGTTTTAATTTATTGATACAATTATTATTATTTATCATATCAAATTATATTATATAAAATTGTGATTAATTATTAATATAACGTATTATTTAGTTGAAAAGTGCGAATATTTTTATTTTAATATAAGATACAAACGTGGAGGTTACGTGTGGAAGACAATATCCGATAAATGACCGCCTGGTCCGTGTTTGCAAACGTTCACTCTTTTGACGAAATTTTCAATACCCTTTGGCATAATTGCGGACTAATTTCATTAATGGTGCGTCCACTTCCTTCTATGAGCTCCGGAATGGTCTGTGGATCATTGGCATACACGACCATGAAACTTCGTCTGCAATAACTATGCTGTAACAATGCAGCAAATAACAATTTCTATGCGTTGCTCGGTCGTGTAATTCTCCATGACTAAACCTCCATACGTCCTGATGCCAGTTGTCAAAGATTAGTACTCTATGTTCGCCACAAAAAATGGTGCGCAATTAAAAATATCAGGTCATTTTGAGACGCCCTTTACTACTATAACACACTGAGAAAAGAAAATCATCGATCCAATATCATTGGTGTTATTGAATGAAATTTCGTTAATTCAATTGTAAAATCGTTGGTCTGAATAAGCGGATTTATTAGTCCAAACAAAACGCCATTGACTTCAATAACATGATAAAATTGAAAGTTTTTTTCATTCAAAAGATATATTGTTAGCCGAGAACATTATGATATTGAAAGTATCTGAAAAATTATCGCGAACAAATTATATAGTTTTGAATGCAATTTCTGCAACGAACGAAAAAAAGCGTTTCAATTTATAACATGAATATTGTTGATTCGAGTACACTAGAAACATTGAATTTCGCTCGTTTGATTCAAATGAAATTTCTATTGAGCAAACATATTATTTTATTGTTTTCACCATATCCGATATTGTTTTTAAGTACATTATTCGTTGAAATATTAATATTTTATTTCAATTGAAAAATATTAAGCAAATGTCTGAATTGGTTAAAAAATTATGCGAAAGCAACATTTTTTTCTTGCACATTTGGTTTAAAAAATTCAACCAAATCATGGCCGAGCGCCACCGAAATTATAGGTGTAAGGAAACCCGTAATTCTCGGAGTAACCGCTAGAGGCCGCACGCGCGCTCGTTTCTCGCAAGCGTAGCGCGAACCGAAAATCTACTTAAACGCTGCAGAAACTCTAAAGAGCTTCTTCGCCTGTGGCTACGATTAAAGTGTAGTATCTGTTCTAATCAGTTGAATATCTGATATTCTCTCCATGGATATTCCATTGGATATCTGATATTCTCTCCACTATTATCGTGGATGATCATTCTAATGCTCACTTTTTATTTAAGATTTAAAACAAATTGGAAAACTTACATCCCATGGCATATTCGTTTCCATGTAGTAAAGAAATAATTAATTCTATTGATTATATTTTTGTACGAAATAAAAAATGTTTGTAGCAACCGCTTAATTATTTCATCCAATACATCTACGGATTGTATATAGAATGATTTCAATAGAATATATTTTTTTTTAAGGATAATGTAGATATTCAGAGAACAGAAGAGATTTTTCAAATGAAATAATATGTTATTTAAATCAATCACATTTTCCAATATTTTATAGTATTGAAACAATCTCATATATCGGTGGCACTCCGCAGCAGAACATTTATTTGGATAAACCAATATATTTTTTTCATTCAACTGATTTTGCTTCTTAGTGCACAAGACCATAGTAATCAAATGATTTTGAAACGATGAGAAAATCCACTCCAGTAGAAAAAATCAACGCTTAAAGATCAAAGAGCTTCAAGCTGTACGTTTTGTTCCATTGGAAAATTTCGTTGACACTGCTCGAACAATTGAAGACGCCACTTCGTTCCAATGGACACGAACTCGCTTTCAACGACGTTGATGCTTATTCAACAAGCTGCAATCAGTTGCTGTGGCAAATTTCGAAATGAGGCATACGCAGCTCACGAATGTTCACGACGATTCATGATAATCGTCTTGACGAAGGCACGTTCTTACCTGGTTGTAGAATTCGTATATACGTTGAGTCACGCAAAGCCGAGAGAGAAAAAGACCAAGAGTGGCACAGGCCCAGTGGAATGAATAAAAGCAACGTGAACGCACAGATTAACTGAACTATTCTTAAAGACGGTATACAATCATTGACGTCATTACGAGAGTAATGTGAGATCAGTGAGCAAACGAGCAGGCAATCCTTTATCTCGAACGCGCTTCATCGTTACCTATGGAATAAAACTTAACATTTTTTTCTTCTGAATTTATATGCGTTCTCGATAAAAGTTATTTTTAAGAGACAGCGGGTTAATATCTACTGAAAATCTTGCCATCTCAGTCATTACTGAAATGGATTCTAGAGCTTCTTCTGCTAAGCCGACTGTGATGTGACTTTCATGTGCATACAGACCATTTCCCCAGCCAGGTTTTCGGTTAGGTATTATTACAATCGGTCGTCAGGGGCCTGAGCAGTAATACAAAGTGGGAGCAAAGTTGAGCGAAGCTTTATACAGGCTGGCATGAAGAGCGACGTGCAAAAGGAAAATCTTGATGCCTTGTATCAATACTCATCCGGAACACCCCCATGTACGTTTTACGATCTTTCTTAGTTTTCCAGAAAAAAGTGTTTTTTTTTTATTTTCTCTTTAGTGCATGTACTTTCCTTCGATTTTTTAAACTTGTATTATCGTTATGGAGTGCATTGTTGGGCAATAAATAAATGACCAATTAAACACTAACGTAAATACTTTAGATTTTGGTCGAAAGTTTAAAAAATAGGTTTGGCAGGAACCGTCACTGAAGTTCAGATGATAAAAACAATTCTTATACTAGTCTGAATGACTCCTTTCTAAAATTTCTAAGGGGTGGTACATACACCAGAGAGGAAAAAATATGGTAATTATGCAGAAGTGGGGCTCCAACCCAATTTCAATGCCAAACATTTTGTTTTTGGCATGGACGCCTTCATGCCACCACTAGTGATATTCAGCCTGCGGAGGCTGACATTTTTAAATTATTTCCATAAGTTATGGGGTTTTGAAGTTTAGCGAAACACGCGATAAAATAGGGCATTTTCGTGCTTTTCGACGCCTAAACTGGAGGTTAAGAGTGGGGCGATTTATAAAATAAGCTTTTTAGAATATAATACCGATGTAAAATTGCAACAGTCATTTCCCCCTCCTCCTGCCTCCGTTGAAAGTTCGTAAAAATACGCGATTCCAAAGGCGAGACTGGAAGTCGGCGAAAATGGTAAGTGTGTGAATTTGTTTGGGTGTGTGTGTACGCGCGCGTGAAGGTGTGTGTGTGTGTGTGTGTGTGTGTGTGTGTGTGTGTGTGTGTGTGTGTGTGTGTGTGTGTGTGTGTGTGTGTGTGTGTGCGCGCGCGTGTGTGCGTGTGTGCGTGCGTGCGTGTGTGTGTGTGAGAAAGAGAAAGAGAGAAGTTGGTTGGGTGTGTGTATCTTGTGTGTGTGTCTTGTATGTGTGTGTGATCTTGTGAAAATGTCGGTATGAAAACGTCTTTTTCTTTGAACTTCAAAACCTCATAACTTGTGTTGTCTGTGTTAAAACTTATTTTTCTTTGAACTTCAAAATCTGAATAACTTAACTTTTTCTTTGAACTTCAATAATTTTTTCTTTTAACTTCAAAACCTGAATAACTTATGGAAATAATTAAAAATGCTAGCCTCCGCAGGCTGAATGTCATTAGTGGTGACTAATTGAAGCAATTTATGGCAAAAACGTAAATTCCCGCCAAAATTGGGAGCCCCACTTCTGCATAATTACCCTGATTCATTTTTTAATATTCCAAAAAAAAAAAAATCGCAAAAAAGTGTGATTTTTGGGTAAGCCATATAGGTGTAATGCCCTGAACGCAAACCGTGGATGTGTTCGAATTATGGCCCACAGCGCTGTTTCGGTCTAATTGTAAGGTTCATTCACGCACGACAGGTGGAACCGTTAGGTATTCGTAGGTCGGTTCAACATAGAATAATCGAAGTATCGATCGTTTTCGCAATGAACCAAATGCCTTCCGTTTATAGCAAGCCCCTGCTCGCCGCTGCAAATTCAGCGTCAATCGTTCGTAGGATCGAGATACCGTCATGCGCAAACGAAATCGTTGGCTCGGAAACAGCAAAGAATGAAAAAGAGTTGAGCTTATATTATTTAAAAAAGCATGATTATAGCAGTAAATGGATGGTACGCCTAGTTCTCATTGGCTAATGAAGAACATTAATTGAGTGACCGCCTTCGATTTTGTTGAAACTAATATATGTGATAAAGCATTGAAAACTATTAGACACGTATTTTTTATCAGCGGAAAAACGGTTTTGAGGAGGGAAACCACCCCTCAAAGAACGGCGTGTCAAGGGATGATTTTGCCGTATCACCCACACGCAGTCTGGATTAATGAAAAACCAAAATTCTTCTAATGTAAAGCGACGAAAATTCCACTATAGAAGTATTGAACAAAAATTCATTTAAGGGGCGACATGCGTTTCTTTGAAGGGTGGTTGCTCCCCTTGAACCAGTTTTTTCGCCGATAAAAAAGACGTGTCTAATAGTTTTCAATGCTTCATCACAAATGAGTTTCAACGCAATGGAAGGCGGACCCTTAAGGAGGGAAATGCCTTTAGACGCCCAAAAAAGATTCATTTTTTATGAATTTTTTTAAAGGTGAAAAAATAATCGCATCACTTTAAAAATGTTACATTATCTTTTTACAACTTTGAACCGTTAATTTATTTTTACGATAACAAAATGGCGACGTTATACGGTATTCCTTTACGCGTCTTTTGAAAAACGGCTTATGTTACAGCTCAAAAAGTTATTGATCGATCAGGCTGAAATTTTAGGAGGTTTTTCACTATAACATTTTTGAAAGAATATACTTATAAAAATATAAAAAGTACAAAATTAAAAATTAAGTAGCCTCTGCAATCAAATTTTCATATTTTTGACCATTTTCTCGACAATTTTTACCCCAAAAAAGTAATTTATTTACGCGATAACCGTAAAGCTATGGGTATATCCTTGCAATAATGTTATAGTGAGAAACCTCCCAAAATTTCAGCCAGATCGATAAATAACTTTTTGAGCTATAACATGAGCAGTTTTTCAAAAAACGTCTGAAGGAATACCTTAAAACGCCGCCATTTTGTTTTGTTTAATTAAGATTTTTTTAACACTTGAAAGGTGTAATAAGATAATGTCAAAATTTAAAAGTGATGCGATTATTTTTTTAACACCTTTAAAAAACTCATGAAAAATGGCTCATATTCGGGCGTCTAAAGGGATTTCCCCCCTTAAGTGATGTTCCTTATAAGAATAAGTTGGGCATGTTCGACTCCATTGCATTTACGATAAACATCGCTTTTCGAAAAAATTCCAGTCAGCAATTTGCATTTCCTATAGGGATATCCATATCTTCCTGAAATGTCACACTTCTCCGATACAATGAATTGTAAGACGTGTACATCTACAGGATAGAAGATCTATGCAATTCGTCGGAGAATTGGTCTGAGCGAGTACATAGAAAATATCGATTCCCTACATTGACACATTTGAATTTCGTTGCATTCATGTATGGTCTTATAACCCACGGCCTACAGGCCCGATAACAGTCAGGCAAGATTGGATTGCACGTATCCATCCGACTCTGCCAAATTTGCGATCGAGAATAGTCACACTACCATACACCAGTAGATACTATTCGGTCCGGCAAATCGTCTCGGTGACTATTGCACACACGACCGAATTTCCAGCGAGTGAACAGCTTCTGCATGCAGAACGGAGCCGAGGGCTACAACGATAAATGTGCGAAAAAAAAAGAAAAGTCGAGTTTTCCCGCAAATCACCGGCTTGCCACGCGTGTGTCAGAGACGTTTTATCCGCGTAAACGTATATAGGCGCATACATCATAATGAGAGCGGGTGAGAGAAGACGACAGTCGTTTTGTTGCAGGAGGCAGAGCGGTAGGGAGGCAGAAAATATGAGGCTGTTATGGAAGGAACTCCTGCTGGTACACGAAGGACATTCGGCGTCAAATTAATCCGACCGTAATTCTTATTTTTTGTCCCTTCCAGACCTGCACAAAAAAGTCCAACCATTGTGAACGAAAAAATGCCTCCATGATCTAATCATGCAAAAATACCGCAAATTAGTCTCGAGATCAATGTAGTGCGATAATAAAGTACAAAAAAATCGACCGCATATTGGATTTCTTTTTTTTAATTTATTTCAAGTAATCTTTTGCATATTGCGGTTCTAACTGCTAATAAAAGATCGTATATCACTTTTGAAGGGTTGCAACCAAAAGAACCCACCCACCAATGTGAGTAAAATATCTCGAAATCGATCCTTCTAAATTCCTCCATCGATCTTTCTAAAATTTTTATAGCTTTTTCTAGATGTCAAAATATAGTATTTGTTCGAGGGATTTTTTTTCCGACGTATACTTCCGATTTGATGAACGAAACATACCCATTTTTCCCAAAAATCAAGACTCACTTTGAACACGCGGCGTTTTTTTTTAAATTTGATATTTCAGAAATTCCTTCAATTAATCATAGGATCAATGAATATTCTAACGAAATCTGTTTGATTTTTTTCATATTAGATAATCTGGACGTCGGCTGTAAATCGATTATAATTAAATATTTTCACGCAAAACACTATAGAGTGTTCTTCAGAAGATACTTTTTCAAATTCCTAATTTTTGTAGAAATCTCTCATCACTATTTTCTATTAAAAAATTCCAAAATTGAGGTGTTGTCGATTATTACAATTAGGTCCAGTCCGTTAATGGGAGGATTGGAGTTGAAAAAAATTGTGTCTTCGCCTGTATGGAGATGACCACCCTTTTCATTGGCATTGTAGGTGGTCCGACCCTGAAGGAGCCCCAAAAAAGCGACGATTTTCATTTCCCAAAACCCACCCTTATCGGGTGGTGAGAGTAACGATTTTGGAACAATAAAGCACGATCACCGATCCGATAATTAAGGTAAGGAGCCTAATTATTGGCACTTCAAGCGCCCAATTATTAGCACGTTAAGGGCCCAATTATTCGCACTAAGAGCCCAATTATTGGCACGTTAAGGGCCCAATTATTGGCACGTTAAGGGCCCAATTATTGGCACTTTAAGGGCCAAATTATTGGCACTTTTGGGGCTCCATTATTGCCACTTTAGGGGCCCAATTATTGTCACTTTGAGGGCCCAATTATTGGCACTTTAAGGGCCCAATTGTTCGCACCTCAAGGGCCCAATTATTGACACTTTAAGGGTCCAATTATCGGCACTTTAGGGGCCCAATTATTGTCACTTTGAGGGCCCAATTATTAGCACTTTAAGGGCCCAATTATTCGCAATTTAGGGGCCCCATTATTGCCACTTTAGGGCCCCGATTATTGTCACTGTAAGGGCCAAATTATTGGCACATTGAGGGCCCAGTTATTGGCACTTTGAGGGCCAAATTATTGGCACATTGAGGGCCCAGTTATTGGCACTTTGAGGGCCCAATTATTGGCACTTCAAGGGCCCAATTATTGGCACTTTCAGAACAACTGTGTAGGTAGGAGAGAAGTGTCAATAATTGGTGAGGTGGCAAAATAAGGTAACTTTACCCTAAGCGATATATTTGAGGAAAGAGCAATGAAGGGTACGAGATTCAGAGTTGAGGTAGAATGCCCGATGTATGTATGGCGTGGTCGAATCGCGGGGTTGCTGACGTAGGTATGCAGGGAAGGTTGTTGGCGCCACTGGGGAATGACGTCATTCGGAGGTGGGTATATATAGGGGGTATCCCGGCTGTCCGACACGTGCCATCTCTGTTGCCCGCTGAACTGTCGGAACCGCTACGGAATCGCGGCTCGTCCGCCATTTTAAGCAAGGATAGAGGAGGCGAAGGGTAGGTGTAGCAACCCTTACTCCATAAACCTATCTCTTTTATCGCTTTACACTATCCTTCTCTCTTTTATTCTTTCTCTTGTTTACCCCTCCTCACCCCGCCCCTGTCTTTCTCTCTGCTCTTGCCTCTTCCACAGTCCTTTTTGGCCCAATGACATATTACGTATGACGTGTGACTGCACCAAACGATTCACATTTTTTATCTTTCCGCGTGTGGCTTATGTCTCCGCAAACCTTCTCCCACAAATCTGCTACACTCACCCTTAAAGGGGTTTTCAGTGATCCTTAAGAAATTCAAGAACACACTCCGACGGGCCGCGGTGGTAGAATTGTGGTCGATACGCCTCGAATACATACTGGTGTTGTCATTCGTGCGCCATTCTGTATGTTAAGTAGGGTCATTAGGAGCGGAATAGGCCGAGCAGGACCTCGAGAGCACGATCATTAGCGATGAAATAGGCACAATGGGGCAAAACCTTAGCTCGAACCCTTTATCAAGATCGCGTTGTGCGAAAGGCGATGAACAATTCGTCCTTTCTTCTATCTATTCCTATTCCAATTTTCCCATGTCAAAATTATAGGAATGAGCTTCGGATTGATATCAGTAGACGTGTAAAAATTTAACGGCGATCAGGCTGCGCGAATTAATTTGCTATTTTTTTTTATTGCTGATCTTGTAGGAGACTTTTCTACGCGATGACATGGCGATCGTTAACGAAAAATGAAGTAGAAGAAAACAAACATAGGGAAGTCCTTTCTACAAGTACAAGCTTTTATTTAACTTGACTTGGTGTGAGATGCAAACCGGAAAATCGATATTTCACCCACTTCCCGACAACTTATAGCTCTGAAATTTTGCAAACACGCATCTAAGAGGTGACAATGCACGATTCAACTTGAAAAAATAAAAATAACAATATATAAATAAATGAAACGAATAACTTGACTTTCTGTGAGATTCAAAACGGAAAACCTATATTTCACCCACTTCCTGACTACTTAGAGTTCTGAAATTTTGCAAACATGCACCTAAGAGGTGACAATGCGTGAATCAACTTTAAAAAATTAAAGAATATAAAGACGCTCCGTGAGATGCAAAACGGAAAATCGATGTTTCACCCATTTCCCGACTACTCAGAGTTCTGAAATTTTGCAAACATGCACCGAAGAGGTGACATTGGGTGATTCAACTTAAGGGGCCAGACCACTTTGGAGTCACGAAAAAAGGCTATTTTTGCGATTTTTAAAAAGAATTTATAAAATATATGAATACAAAAGTTGTTGGGCTTGATAAATAAAGTCTTAAAATGCATTAAAAAAAAAATTTTATTCATTTTCAAGTACAAAAACTATAGTTTAACGTAATGCCTCAAAAATAGGAGTGCTAGGTAGCTCCATCACAACTTGGCAACGGCTTGTCTGAAACAAAAAAATCCAAGTCCATTAGATTCAGTATGACACCAGCTACAAAATGACCCTCGGATATAAAGTTTTATCAAAAAATAAAAAAATGCCAGATGAAAAACGAAAAAAGTTTTAAAAAACGGATTTTTTTTCGCAGTTTCTCGCAAAAAAAGAGTAAGAATCAAAATTTTAAAACCATCGAGGGTCATCTTGTTGCCAATCATATTTACAATATGTGGTTTAAATTTCAAGAGAATTGGTTTATTAGTTTTAGAGATACGATGGAGCTAGATTTTGAAAACGTTTCGAGAAAAACGCGTTTGAAGTTGGTACTATGAAAAACTCTTGCCTAAACTCAATCGGCAATTTCTGCCCCGTACAAAATCCCTTCTGATTGCTCATCATCGTCGATTTCTTCAAGTCTTGCTTGCTTTTCATTTTTCGAAATTTTCAAAGTGGTCTTGCCCCTTAAATTTTTTTTAAATAATAAAAATAACGACGTGCTGTGAGATGCAAATCAGAAAATCAATATTTCACCCACTTCCCGACTAATGAGAGCTCTGAAATTTTGCAAACATGCATCTAAGAGGTGACAATGCATGATTCAAATTAAAAGACTTGACTTGGTGTGAGATGCATAACGAAAAATCGATATTTCACCCACTTCCCGACTACTCAGAGCTCTAAAATTTTGCAAACACGCATCTAAGAGGTGACCACACATGGAAAGTGCATAAGAACATATAAATTGGCTCTAAGTGCTCTCGGATCGCACAATCGTTAAAAGGGTCCAATAGGTAAAATATGTTATACGGTAAAGTCCAATAGGTGGTGGTCCAGTATTCAGACAATCAACCAATAATAACACCTCTTCTTTTGGAAGGATAACCCTCTTTGCAAAAATTTCAGAGCTCGAGTAAAAACAATTAAAGACTAAAAAATAGAAAATAATTTATATGAAACATTTTTTTTTCAAACAAGCTTTTATTCAATGTACTAAAAAGTAGATTTTTTTTTACCAAGTCACCTCGATGTCACTAAATAAAAGCTTGGGGTGCTCTACATTTAGACATATAGTCTTTAATTTACATAAATCTGTTAACATATCAACTGTATTTAATTTACTGTAAAACAATCTTAGATTTTTCTAAACAAAAATCCTGAAACTGAGCATGAACATGAGATAATAATTTCTCTAATTACTATTATGCCAAATTAAATACGGTTAATGAAACTGAATTGATCAAATTTATTAAGGGGAGATATACACCTAGGAGCCGGAAAAAAGGTAATTTTTGTGAATTTTATCTAGGAAAACTCTTTGAAATTTCGGATTGGGGTTTTAATTATCTAAAAGTATATACATTCGAAAATATGTTTAATTTTCTTTATTTAAAAATATCAAAAATATACAAGGATATTGTATGATCCTTGGAGCGTCGTAAAAAAATCTGCGTATACGGTACCTACTGGCGTTTCTTCAAAAAACGTCTGAAAAAAAACCAAGAAGATTATTAAATTAGATACTATAATCTAGTACTTGTAATAGCCGATTTTGAAAATATCGATGTATGACAAAATAGCGGACGTTTGAACGTAAATGGTGATTTTTGGGCCAAAAGTTAGTTATTATTTTGCTTATAAAACAAAAACTAAGTAACGAAAAAAAAATCGTATGACAAGTACTAGATAATGGTGTATAGAATAACCACAAAAAACCTCAAGGCAATCGATTCATTGGTTTTCGAGAAATTTTGGGTACCGACTTGAAGAACGTGGTTTTGAGAAAAACGCGTTTGAAAATTTGGGAATGAATAAATCATGAAATTTATCAACTCACATGGAATTATCGATACCAGGCCCATAGTGTAGGTCTTCTACGGTCGACGGATTGTTCATAGCTTTTAAATCGATTTTTTCGACCATCTAGGTGTATATCTCCCCTTAAACATGAAAAAAGTTGAGCGCCACAAGCTTTTATTTATAGGCACATTTAGGTGACTCGGCAAAAAAAATATTTTCTACTTTTTAGTACATTAAATAAAAGCTTGATTAACAAAAAAAAATCTCGTATATTCACACCTGGTTCATAACGATTTTGTGGTATAAGTACACGAAATGGGAAAACTTCTATAATTAGAGAAAGCTGCATAAGCTTGGCATTAAAAAAAACATTTCCCATTGCATAGTTTCATAGCCTAGGGACTTAACTTTTGTTTGCAACAAAAATTTTGTGAAAATTTAAAACACTGCCCGAACTATGACGATTTTTGTAAAGACACCCTGCTGCAATTTACTTATCTTTTTTTCTCGGACCTATTTTTTATAAAACGGTGTAAGTCGTATCTCAAAATCTCCGATTTGCCTTAAATTCGGGGAGAGCATAGTTTATGACATTTCATATAGTACGACCGGATTATTTTTCATTGTTTTAAATCGTTAGATTTAAATGGTTTTTCCCATCGAAAATCGAAGGTTTTTTCTACAGCATGCCATTTTCGTATTTTTCAAAATTTCAGGAAAGTATCCCTTTATATCATAGTTCTATTATCATACTACTAAAAGTCAATTTAGTATATTATTTTTTATTTCAGACGACCCTACTTGCCGAAACCACCTACACATATTGACCATGCAGCAACGGCGGGACTTTATTTAAATATTAATAACTTTATCGTTTATCAATATTTTTCAACTTGAAAGAAACTTAAACTTGCAAAGACTATGTATTAATTGTGTGTAAAAGCCCGACATCGTCATTCTGATACTTTTATCACAAAAAAAAATTGAAAACCGACGTACTTTTTGGACCCCACGCCTTCGCAGACCAGTTGAGGAATATATATATATATATATATATATATATATATATATATATATATATATACACACACACACACACACACACACATATATACAGTGCATAAAAATAATCCAAAAGAAACATGAACGCAATTTATTTGTTAATTTATTTATATTTATCTTTATTTTCTCGCAGCATCGCGTATATTTAAAGGTATAAGTTCATTTGGTGAGAATTCTCCAGGGAATTCCCGAGTAAGAGGAGGCTTCGCGAACGAGTATTATCGCAATATCACATAAGGAAGATACGCTGCAATTTCATCCGAACCACCAACCTGGTATCACAATCATTGCAAGCATCTCTGCGAATGTAATTGCATCGAAGAGTCTCTCGTGTATTCATAGGCCGCATCTATTCTATTTTCCCGTGACGTCGCCCGTGTATATTTATACATAGTACACGTATATCCGTACAGGTAAGAGATACGCGTCGTGCGGCACAAGGCTTTCAGTTACGAATTTCCAATTTCGAAATGGAAAATTCTTCAACGCTGCCTCAAGGCGAAGTAAAATATATATACCACGTTAGATATGAGTGCCACAGAGATGGCTGAAAATCCGTTTCCAACTTTTCTCGAGGCGACTGATGATTGCAAAAAGAGAGGAGTCTTATTTTTTGGTTTATTGTCAAAGGAGAACGAGAATTTTTTACCAAAGTGTTGAGCGTCTTGGAGAAAATTACGTAACTGGATTTTGACCGTAAAAAACGGCTTCCATCTTCTCCCCTTATATAATGCTGTAGCGTTACAATATTTATCTTTTCCCGTCGATTATACAAGTTGCCCCATTTCAGCCGCACACTCCGAATAAATCGTGAAAATGGAGGTGGATAAAAAAAACGTTTGCTGAAAAAGATTTGCCGTTTTAAGGGATAGGTTCACTGATGGCTTTTTAAAATCATCAACGGATTTATGAGATTTTTCAATAACGTTGATTTCTTTACGGGGAACCATATACTTGTCATTTGCTTTAAGGTATTAGGCTACTGTGATGAGATGAAAATTAGGGTTATTTGGAAAAATTAATTTTGAAAGGATTAGTAAGATGATTGAGAAATCGTTTGAACATTTGTTTGTATGTATATTAAGGGGGTATCCCTTTCTGGAAATTTCAAAAAATAGTTTTTTTTACATATTGTTATAGTGTGAACTTTCAAGAATATTTTGAGGCCAACCGGACCCTGAAATTCTAAAAATTGACGAGGTTACACCTATTTTAGTGGAACAATGTGCGTGGGGTTAAGGGGTGTGATGCAGTCAGAATTTTCGAAAAATCGATTTTTTAAAAACATTTTCTTGAAGTATGATGTTTCGAAAATATTCCCTGAAAATTTCAAGTCAAACCGATGAATAGTTTCCGGGATATTCCACAATTAGTGAAGGGGCCACGTCTATTCTCAACGTATAGACGTGGCTGACAAACGCGCAAACGATAATACCCGAGAAGGCAGAATGCTTCGAAGACAACAACAAATTGATATTTTGAAAGCTTCCACATCGGCAGAAGCCCTATTGTATGGGCCAGGAATTGATGATTCGATGTAAGTAATTTTTTAATTAGTATTTCTATACATAAATCAGGTGTAAAATTGAAAAACTCTTTCAGAAATTTTCAAAAATGGATTACTCAAAAACTATGAACTTGAATATAAAATTTTTACAAAGAATACTTTCGTTTTAAAATTGGCCGAAATATTTTTTAAAAATAATTCATCCCGAAAACTTTTGATTTTTTGAAAAATTGTTTTAACAATTGGCTATAAACAATTGATTGCTGGACTTTTCGGCAAAAAATTGTGATATTCGGATTCAGCGGATCAAAATACATAAAAAAAGTTTATCTTCATCCATCGAGCTCAAAATTTTACGAACACATGATACCGTATTTACATCGAAAAAATTTAAACGTGTTTTTCTCGAAACTGTTTTTCAAGTCGGTGACCACTATAATTAAAAAACCACTCAATGGATTTTGATGAAATTTGGTGTGCTTATTGATAGCATTAAAAACTAGTCCTTAATCGAAGGATTTTCATTTTTGTTGAAAATTTATATTTTTTTTTACAATAAACGAGCAATTTTTTGGTCGCCAATAGAAAGTTATCCGTCGGAAGCCGCCATTTCGTTAATCAAAAAAAAAGCTTCGATTAAGGACTAGATTTATTATTAAACTTTTGGTTTTTTTTTTTTCGGATTATCCAGTAAAATTTTATGATGGTCATCGCAGAGCACTACATGCCGAAAGGGGTCCGACAAAGATGGCGATATTTTTATAAATAATTAATTTTTTTTAAATTTGTACAGCTCAAGTTGAAATATAACATGAAAAGTCTGTGTAACCATATTTGAAAAACAAACTTAATTACTATAAAAAAAATTGTTGAAAATGCTCGTTTTTTCACGCCTCTGACTGCATCTCACCCCTTAAGGATGATTCGCGTGTAACGAAAGCAGGCATCAAAGCACAAGAACACTCAAAAGAGGCCTGCACTGCCCGCAGATTGCATAGATTATGTGTGCAACACGACCTTGATGATGAGGAAGGACACTTATACGGTGCCGGAATCGCTGACTAGCGATAAGACGACAATATTTCACAAGATCGTGTCAAACATGTACCAAAACTTTGAACGCGATTATCTCGAAACCACATATCTTGACACGGCGGGATTGATATCTTGAGTAACTTTCACACTATTGACTTGAATTTGCATAGTTAGCGATCAAACAGTAGTCATTTTCGGTTCACGGTCCTACTTTTTAATTGGACGAACCATTTGTTAATAACAATAACTTCAGCATGCTGTTTTTCAAGAGAAAAATGAGGTTTTCTTTGGAGAAACTGTCATTTTTCATATTTTTCAAAATTTCGAAAAGTGGATCGTGAAACCATAGCCAGTTGAATATATTTGAAGAAAACATTTTTTGTTTTCGTTTCAAATTACATTTGAGCCTGGTAGAAATCCCGTCGTTTCGGGCCTCTGCAGCATCACGAACACTGAAAGATTTTCCTCCGAAAAAAATACATTGTAACCACAAACATGTGTACAACATGCTGGGAAAAAATTAACTAATTCCAACCAATGTGTTAATTGAAATAAATTCATCATTCTGATCCTTCAAATTGGGCTTTCAGAGACGGATACCCTGTTCACAAAGTTGTTTACCAAATTTCATTAAAAAATATTAATAAATAAATAAGTTCTAAAGAATCTCGTGAAGGACTTTTGAACGTGAGGGGTTCAATGGTGTACTTGATTTTGGCGACCCGGTTGATCTGAAAAAAAAGTCGACTTTTTATTCACAAAATAGATCATTTTGGCTAAGACTAGACCGAGGTTTTTTTGTTGTCGTGTTTCACTCATCAAAAAACATTTTTTTCTATTTTTCGAGGAAAAATGACATCATCATTGTTAATAACTAATGAACAAAAAAAAACGTTAAGAAGAACAACGTCGGTCAAGACTAAACTATTATTACACTGAATAATTGTCCCAAATTTAAAATCAATCCGTTCATTAGATGACGACAAATCATGTGCATCGTTTTAAAACGCATAGTTTCGATAAAAACGCGCCTAAAGTTTTACTAGCAGTTCTATAGTCATAATCATAAGTTCACCTTCAATCGGAGATTCCCGAACCATATGTTAGACCCTCCCCTTCAATTTGGGTTGCCTCAAGTGACGAACGAATGTTTATCATTTTCACAGTAGCCTAACCTCTTAAAAATCGCTGCTTTTGCAACAAATATAACGAAAAACGGGTCTTTAACTTAAAAAAGAGGGAAGTTATCGGACGTTGATCTTTTGAAAATGGAGCGAATTCCGACGCACGTTACTTTATGGATGAGGACGATACAAATGACGTTAGCAGGGTAAATATACCATTTTCCCGTTGCAGTCGTCGAGAAAAGAACATTGCTCACCAATTTTGGACGCCGCGCCTCCCGGTCTCAAAATGGAACACATATAACAATACCTTTATGTTCATTAGGTTAAAAGACTGATTAGTTTTTTTCTGTCCATCGCAGAGATCATTTATAATGGCTCCCGTGCTAAAGTTATAGCGGGGATCCAGCGGATTCCCATATTCGTCCGTATTTCCTGATAGGGATCTAATGGGATATCGCATTGGATTCCTACACTAAAACGTCACGCTCGTACATTGGATTCTCAAAGGGATTCCCCATTGGAATGTACCAATCCAATTCGAATCCTACACTGAAAAAAAAATTCGTTCATCCATCCAAAATTCAGTTGGTTTAACAAAATTGTATCTTTAAATACGTTCAACTTGATTTTTGATTGGCATAACAAAACAGTATAGTTGGGCAGTAACCAAAGATACATTTAAACTATCTGCTTATTTAGCATGTCCGAGCAACTTTTAAAACAACAAAATTTTGAGCGACAAAATGCATTTTGCACATTCAACGATTCTTTTTTCTCAGTGTAAAGGATTCCTAAAGGATTCTTGATGGAACCCATAGCATTTTCTGCGTTGAAATTTCTAAACGAAATACATAGATACCCAGGTAGGAAATCAAAAGGCTGACGATGGAAACAAGCTTGTGCGAGCCTTGTTTCACTGAGCCTGAGTGAGACAGACCTGGCCCAGGTTACATTGCATCGTTTGGAGCAGCCTGGAACCAAGACTGGCTGCTTAGCCTAAACTCAGGGTTATTTCAAGCTTTATTCAGCCGGTGAATTTTGAGGCTGAAAAATCAAGGCTGGATGCAGGCTTGTTTCAGGTTGTGATAAAATAAAATAAGTTTAAAATAATACTTTTTCTGTACTTGTATGAAAAAAAAAATTAGCAATAAATTTGTCCGGTGCGAAGGCACGAAAAACGAAAGCGAAGGAGGTAGCTCAGAACATTTAAACATATGCTCTTATCGATATTTATGAGGTACACAAAAAAGTATATACGAAAATAAAAGTACGCAATAAAATAAAGTATTGTTTTTTAAAATATTTTTTATATATATTTTGTAACAAATAATATAACAAATAATAAATATATATAATAAATCAAATGAATTCTTTACAGATTTATTAAATTTACCCCAATGTAGAATATAGAAAACTAAAAACAGGCCTCATATAGCCTCGGGAAGAGTTTGGGAAAAGTCTGGTCATAAATGCTCGTGAAGGCTTCATTAAGGCTCGTTTTGAGCCTTGTTGTTTCGTCGTTTCAGGCTTAGTACAGGCTTTTCTACCAGTCTTTGGTCAAGCCTGTGTGCAAGAGCCTGAAACCGCGTTATCATTCAGAGGTTCAGCTAGGCCTGAAATCAGGCTCGTGCTCAGCCTGAATTAAAAAATGTGAGCCTTGTTTCAGAGCTTGGCGAGCCCTTTTTTCATCGCCACTCCTACCTGGGTATACAAAATGAGTGAATCTTGTCTTATAAAAGTATCAATTGCTAATAAAAGTAGATCTTCAAAATCTATTTGAATGCCATCACTGAAAATTCACTGTAATTATCATATATTATTTATTTGACGGCACTTTGACATAAAAAATACACGTACACGTTCACAGAGCGTGCAGGTTACGTTTCAACACCCCGAGTTTTTTCGCGTGACTTTTAACATATTTTCGATTCGATCATGGTAAGAATTCTCAAACGGCGTTCATCGGCAAACAGTGCAGAATCCGATTGGATCCCAATGAGAACCTCCCCATGTGTGGTGTCCCAAACAAATGCTTATAGAGATGTGGGTGCATCTTGGGATTTCCCAAAAAAATTGTGCCCGGGATCATGAAAGGACGTTTTTTTTGGAGATCCACCAAATTCCCGTTGATAATTAAAAAAAAAAAAAATTCGAAGCAACGTCAATCGGGAAACAGCGCGAAATCCACCTGGATCCCTAATGTGGTCTCCCTACATGCGGCGTCCCTATTAAATTCCCATAGCAATGTGGTTAGGTTCTGGGGACTCCCCAACAAATTTCTACACGACGTGTACGATCTTATGTACACGCTGCACAAATATAAATCATCTGCAACACCCTTAAACTTTTTTTTTCAACTTTTCTCTTTAATAGATTGGGTAATCTGAAAAGGCTTAAATTCGCAATGAATGCACTACTTGTACAATTACAACGAACGAGGTCAATAAAATACTTGCGGTGATTTAAAGCGCAGATATTATAAATATATATGTGACGACCGTGACGTTGATTAAGGCATGTGCGCTTCGCGAATTAACGCAGTCGATCAGCCGTTTTCCGTGGGCAACTCGTGTTACGGACAATATCTCGCGTGACGTTAATAGTTTAATAAACATACAGAGCTCGGGAGGTATACGCATCGGGAGTTGGCGTGTCGCAAAATTATTTCGCGCACGAGAGAGAAACAGGAAACGAGAAATATTCACTCTCTGTGCGGAAGATACGGAGATGATCGTTAGCGGAGCGAATAATAGTTTGTGAGCGCATGGCTCATCTCTGCCTCTCTCTCTCTCTCTCTCTCTCTCTCTTTCTCTCTCTCCCATTGCGGGCTATATACATCCTCCAGATTTATGCGGCTCATGATTCTTAGCGACCAACAGAGAGTCGTACACAGAAGAGTTGGTGGAAATTTGAACCAGGTAGTAAATTTTAACCGTTCGCGTTTCTAAATATCTGAGGAGTCTTCACTTGTGCTGACGTGCT
The DNA here is from genome assembly GCA_944452715.1 of Ophion slaviceki. NCBI lineage: Eukaryota > Metazoa > Arthropoda > Insecta > Hymenoptera > Ichneumonidae > Ophion > Ophion slaviceki. Next base: position 27,774,780 of record OX101783.1, read on the forward strand.
TGAGTTTCAGTTTCTCCACATTCTCGCCACTATAACTCTGTTGATATATACCCAACGGTGAATAGTTTCGACACGACAAGGATACATTTTATCGGCAAGGCATTTTTACACCCCACCCTCCTCTACACTGAGAAAAAGATTATGTGCATTTCAGTTTAGTGGGAATGAATTTCCACCCGGCTGTGGTTCCCTATAATGTTTTATCGGTAATTCTTTAGACGCTGAACGTAACCCCCTCCAGCGTGAGGGTTTGATACAGGAGTTTGTTTGGGTAAATCATAAGAAAATAGCAACAAGGAAATTATAGGGTCATTTTTCGGAAAATTCACTTGTCTAAAGAATTTAAAAAAAATTAACTCTAAAAAATGTAACTTACAAAAATTAAAAAATTGACGTTAAAATTTGACTTTATAAAATTAAAGAATAAAAAATAAATAAAGGTAAGTTAAAAATTAAACTTACCTAAAGTATTTTTAAAAAATTACTAAAAAATTTAACCCCATAACATTTTCTAGTTAAAAAAAATAGAAAAAGTTATGGGGTTTTGAAGTTCGCGGAAACATGTGAAGAAATAGGGCATTTTTGAACATTTCGACGCCTATATTGGGATGGAGGGTGGGGGGTTTTATAAAAGAAGCCTCCCTAAATATAAACAAACCCAACCTCCTCCGGCGTGATGGTTTAATACATGAGTTTGTTTGGGTAATAAATAAGAAAATAGCAACAAGAAAAAATTCTAGGCTCATTTTTCGGAAAAGTCACTTATCTAAAGAATTACCAATTTATCAAATAAAATATGCGTTTTGCGGAATAATTTCTCTATCACTATCACACAATTTTGCATCACCGCAATACGTACTCGTCGATTAGAAAAACCGATTTTTCGTATCTGTAGAGAAATTATTTTTCAGTCGAAGTCTTCTTTACTTTTACAAGGGCTTGAATTACACCCGCATGTTTTGGACACCAATACGGATTTTCAAACAGTATTTTTTCATGTAATTTTCTCAAGAAGACTTTAAAAAAAATTAGACAGCGTTTACATCTCTATATTTGAGGTGATACATATCTATTCGGCTCTCCGAAAAATAAGACTGTTTTGGGATTTTTTTCGATAATACCAACACAGCAATGAAAATGAGGTTTGGAGACTTTATTCTACACGTGTAACCGTAAACAAAAAAAAATATGAAAAAAATATACAAACATAGCTTAGTCTACATTAAGAGCGTTTTTCGGCGCTCTGCGCGAGGACGTAAAACTTTTATGGGTCAGGACCTATAAAAAAATCCTCATTAACATTATTTTTGCTAGAGAAGTACACGCGATTATAAAAAAAATATGGTATTTTTTTCGTGAAACATCATCACCTTTTTTCCCTTTATTCTCGTTAATAAATCGGCCTTAATTTGTTTGAAAGAACGAGCGTTGTTGATGAATCGTAAAAAAACGCGTGTACTTCTTTAGATAATTTATCTAAGTAGCTACAGTTCAAATTTCAATTCAATCGAATGAAAACTGCTCGAATTAAGGGGGTTGCAGTTTCCATCGTTGGAATGCAATGAATTTTTTTCTTCATTTTGTCGTTTTCTTATTTTTTATGATCATGCAAAATCTCTTTTTGCAGACTTGTATTGTAAATCTCGGAATAAGTATCGTAAAAAATCGTTGAGGCATTTTCGTAGGCAAATTCTGCCAAAGGAAATTAAAGCAACTCGGAAATATTCATTTTCATTGGATTCCAACGATGCAAACTTGAAAACCATCCGAATTAAGCGTTCTCCCGATTGGAAAAACGCGGTTTCGAGAAGGAGGCGTTTAAAGTTTGAAAACTGAGTTAAGAGCTATATCGCCCACACGACGAAATTAAAGCTCTCATTTGAATTCTGCGTGTACCCACCGAGGCATTTTGATAGTAGGTCTTCAGTTGTTAGGTCACTGTACATTTTTCCTACAACGACTGGACAAAACGACTCCAAATTGCTACTATCACCGTCTAGGCTGTTTCGAGCGATTCGGAGCGCTTGTAGGCGTTGCGAAAAATGAGCTCTAGACTATTCGCATATGATTCCTTTTATACAGGGTGTCTTAAAATTACCTGACATTTTAAATTGCGCGCAATATTATTTGCGAACATAATCTTTGGCATCAGGAAGTATTGAGGTTTAACGTTGGAGAATTACACGATCGAGCAACGCATATAAATTGTTATTTGCTGCATTATTACTGCATAGTTATTGCAGACGAAGTTTCATGGTCGTGTTATCGGCCACCAAGAAGCAATTGGACGCATCATTGACGAAATTAGTCTGCAATTATGCCAAAATGGTATTGAAAATTTCGTCAAAAGAGTAAACGTTTGCAAGCAGGTACGAGGCGGCCATTTATCGGACATTGGGCTCCACACATAACCTCCATGTTTGTACCTTATGTTAAAATAAATATATTCGCACTTTTCAAATAAATAATACGTTTTATTAATGAATTAAAATGTCAGGTCATTTTGAGACACCATATATATCATTCTTGTAATGTTTATACATTATTTGAGCCAATAAAAAGAAAACAGTCAAAATTTGTTTCTCCTCAGATATAACGCCTTGAGAGACGTATGAGTAGATTTATTTTACCTGATGGCATCTCGCTGCTGTGTATACAAAAAAAGTAATGTACACAACATCTATACCTATGTGATGAATGAATGTAGGCGATAATACGCAGCATTGAATTCGAGAATAATGGCGGATATACTTTTATCAGGAAAATGAATATAGCACGAATTCGAAACAACATACGCTCGGGTGCGGAAATGTATGCTATTTTCGTACGAATTGATCGTTTCCGTACGATCGGACCGCGTCGATGCATACATCTACGTGTGTGTGTGTGTGTGTGTGTAGAAGGTACGAAAATTTATTATGCACTAAAAGTTAAATTCATTCCTCCATTTTCAAAAACTTCAATTAAAGTAACCCGTAGGTAACAATTTTGGGAGCCGCTCTAAAATCCGGAATCTTTAAAGGGTTATGCCTACTTGTAAAAGTTTAAAAATCAATTTTTTCAAAACCAATTTATTTTAACAGTATATCATCTTATAAATGTTCCCTCAAAATTTCAAACATGTAATTCCGGCTAAACTTCTACATATATTCGGGAGCTTAAGGCACAACACCACTGTGACCCGCTGTTTTTTTTTGCCATTTTTCAAGAATTTTTTTTTGTGGAAAAAAAAGAGATATTCGAAATTTTTTTGTTTTGTTCGTTGTTTATTGAAGATACATAAAAAAAAAAATTTCAAATTTTTCACGCCCCATGGTGACGCTGGGGAAGCTCCCGCGTCAGGTACTGTTGCCTCTGCAGTGGTTCGCGGCACGCAGCAGAACTCTCTTCAAAGTCGATCTGAAAAAAAAATACCGAGTGTTTTCGTTAATAATATGAAATTTTGAAGAGAAGTACATAGGGATTTGAAAAAATATTGATTTTTAAAAAATGGGCACGCTTTTGAAATTAAAGGACGATTTTCGAGCAAAATTTCTCGTCGAAAATAGGCTATAACTTTTTTTATTATAAGAGATATCGAAAAAATCCTATGTACTTCTTTAGATAATCTAGTTTTATTGATGCAGTCCAAATTTGAAGTCGATCGGATAAAAATTGCTCGAGTTCTGCTGCGTGCCGCACTCAAAAAAGTGGTTTTGAGAAAAACGCGTTCAAAGTTTTAGGTTTGTTAATTTTTGCGATAAATTGGAAAAAAAATTTTTACCTTAAATCAGCGATGCCGGCACCATATAGCTGGCCTTCAAGAAGCAAATCGTTGTCCCTAGCATCTTTTCTCGAACTTGTAGAGGCTCTTCTTGCCTCTTTTGCAGCGTCTGTGAGCGAGCGCTCCGCCAGCTTGATCCGCGCTGCGTCGGTTTCAACGCAAAAATTGAAACAATTTGGGCCGATAGTTATCCCCAACGTCTCCAAAACTTTCATGAGGCTTCTCAGGCCATCATTGAATAATAATACCGCGATATCAGCTGCAATATCGACGATTTTTTTGCTCCCGGACTGACACTTGGGGGCTATTGCCCAAACTGATTTGTTGTAGCTTTCGTTGTTGTTTTGCGTGAAGCCGCCCAAACAACGCTGCAGCAAATCGTCTCTGCTCAAATTTATATATCCCGGTATACCTGCCGACCCTGAGCCGCGCAGCTGCGCGGGACCCCGAGCGTCACGGAGCGCTGCACCGCTCCACAAAATATTCAATATCTCCGAAAATAATTATTTTTTCGACCTGGGTCCAACGGCATCTTAATCTTAAATGTGTTTTAGATTTTTCTAGATGGTTTTCAAAAAATCGAATTTTTGAAGCCGTCACAGTGGTGTTGTCCCTTAAAAAATAATTAATTTGAAAAAAAAAACGGCTATACACAACGCTAGCTACTGCGAATACGGAGATTTGGGTTTAAAAAATAGAAAATCGGACAATTATAGCTAGAGTTATGATTCCGGCCTGCAATTTTTCTTTTTCCGTAAATTGGCTACGTACAACGAGAACTAATACATTATATAGATTTATTTATTTAGATTGTTAAATTTATATAGATTATTAAACTTTTTTTTATAGATTAAATTTTTATAAATCTTTCATAAATAGTCTAGTTTTATAAAATCTTTTATAAATAATCTATATAAATTTTATAGATTAAATTTATGTAGATTATTAAACTTTTTTATTAACCAGACCAAGCATCGTCAGGTTATCGATCTGGCCGTTGGATCATCTTTTTTATTACAGAGGCTCTATTATACCTCAATAACGTTGTTGATTTTCAATTTTTAGCATTGCAAATTTAGCATTGAGAATGCTCTTAAAACTGTACATGTTGTGAGATAGGCTGGGTACAGGGGCCTGAGTTAGCTGGATTTCACACGAAACTAACGCTGCCCCCACTCCACTGCCACTGTGTTTTAGTAGAGTGGGGGGAGCTGCGACATCCTGAATGCCTGTGATTGGTTGAAACATGCCCTCTCCCCACCCAATTCTAATCTTGTTATTGATTTAAAAACTACATTACAACTTATATTACAAATATATCACAAATATATAACAAAAATGACATCACAATTATTTTACAAAGAAACCCAAACATACCCTAACAAACCCCCTTAGATACCTCAATGTATCAAAATAAAAATTATAAAAATCAACTCATATTATGTACATGTACCTACCTGTTTTTTATTACCCGAAAAGTCTGATTACATTTTCGATGTCATGAAACAGTTGCACTTTGTGTACCATGTGTAGATTTTTCAAATATAAATTTACAGGAAACAAGTTCGATGTATGCTTAATAATATAGCTTTTTTCTAAATGCCAAATAAACAATTTAGTTGGCAAAAAAAATTCGGAGAAAAGTACCTTTCTTTTCAGACCGTCAACGTGGTGCCCTCCCTTAACCCATTTTTTACCGGTTCCTTCTCAAACAGATCGGAGAATACATAGGAATGTAAACAATCCTAGCGTGATAAAGACGATTATCGACAAGCAGTTATCTACAAATACTTCGTCGCTGCCGGGATATCTTTCTTTTTCGATAGTCGTAACATTTATATACGGGAATGAATGTAACACGGAATACGGTAATATCTACTCATTACGTACGGATATATACCGAGAAATGTAGCCCTTGGGGTCTTACGAATTCTCTCCACTATCGCCGCTTTTTCGGAGGGACGGGAACTACGAACATTCGCGCCTCGTCCCTCGGTGGCTTATATCGACTTCTATCGCCTATATCGATTGCGAACGGGCCGATTAATATATACGTGTATGCCTACACGAACGTGGAAAACTCGCGTATATATGGTTTTCCGTTGTATACGTATATGATAGTACGTGTAATCGATAATATCCATCACGGACGAAAATACTCCAGTTTGGCTCATATAGCTGTATTGACATCGGCGACGACGAAACGTCATGCTCCAGACTGTACTATATATAACACGGAGAATCAGAAGGTTGATGAGAATGCGATATAAATTTGAGTGCATGTATGTGAAGTGCATATGTGATTGCGATGCATTTTCGCCATCTTTTTGTTTTGCACGGCTTTGAAATCCTCAGTAAGTAAATAGGATGGATTGTGCCCCGATAAACGACGCCCAATTGCTCGAATCGTAATTGAAGCCAGGCTAATCTATTACGCTGCATTTGTTTGGCGTCGTTTGGATGTTTGAAGTGAACACTCACACCTTTGGCTTTTGGCATTTCAGTGCTATTAGGATTACGCTATATCCGACTCTGCTGTCGTCAATACTTTATATCTGGGCCACTAACGGACGAGTGTTCTTGCCAGAAATCATTATAGAAAAAAGTGGCGGAAGAATTTTGAAAAAAAAAAACCTTTGGAAACAACAAAGTGAAAATTGTACGGGTCCAACCCCAAGGCTGAAGAATCACCGTTTTATTAAAATTCGAAACCATAAAACGTTAATTAAAAAGTATTTTTATTTTTGAAAAATTGTGCAACATATTTATTAAATGTTAGAATTAAGTAATTAAAAGTCAATACAAAAATTGATAAATTCAAATTAATATAAATTTCGCCAAATTAAAATTAAAATTAATTTTGTCAAATTGCAATTAAAATAACTCTTTAAAAATTGAAATTATTTTTAAAAATAAATAACTTTCAACAAATAAAGTGAATTTAAATTAAAACTCAATTTTAATTTAACAGAAATTCAATTTAATCGATTCCAATGAATTTTAATGACAATAAGGTGAAATAATAAAAAATAGTAATATACAACAACTTTGTAAACTCAATTATCATTACTTTTTCATTAAGGGGTTATGCCTAGTTGTAAAAGTCTAAAAATCACTTTTTTCGAAATCAATATATTTTGCCAGTATATCATCTTATAAATGTTCTTCGAAAATGTCAACCTCGGATCAAAATTGACAGATGTATAGCCTGTTAATGTGGACGCCTATCAGAACGCTCGGATTGTCGTTGAAAACATTAAACGCTTTTTTTTCTCGAAAGTACGTACGTTTTCAAAGTCGGTGAGAAAAATATCTCGAGAACGTGTGCATCGATTTTTCTGAAATTTTTAGGGCTTTTCCTAGATGTGAAAATGTGGTATTTGATCGAAGGATTTTTTCCGATGTACACTTTCGATTTGATGAACGGATAAAGCCCATTTTTTCGCAAAGATCAACACTCTCACTTTGAACACGTGCCATTTTTGTTAAATTTGATCTTTCGAAAAATTGTCGATTAATCATAGACTAATATACTATGATTAAATCTAAAGCAAGCAAGACTTGAAGAAATCGATGATGATGAGCAATCAGAAGGGATTTTGTACGGTGCAGGAATTGCCGATTGAGTTAAGTAAGAGTTTTTCGTAGTATAAACTTCAAACACGTTTTTCTCGAAACAAATTTTTCAAAATCTAGCTCCATCGTATCTCTAAAACTAATAAACCGATTCTCTTGAAATTTGAACCACATATTGTAAACATGATTGGTAACAAGATGACCCTCGATGGTTTTTAAATTTTTATTTTTACTCTTTTTTTTTGCGAAAAACTGCGAAAAAACGCGTTTTTTTTACTTTTTTCGTTTTTCATCTGCCATTTTTTTATTTTTTGATAAAACTTTATATCCGAGGGTCATTTTGTGGCTGGTGTCATACTGAATCTAATGGACTTTGATTTTTTTTGTTTCAGACAAGCCGTTGCCGAGTTGTGATGGGCTACCTAGCCCACCTATTTTTGAGGCGTTACGTTAAACTATAGTTTTTGTACTTAAAAATGAATAAAAATGAATTAAATTTTTTTAAATGTATTTCAAGACTTTATTTATCAAGCCCAACAACTTTTATATTCATATCTTTTATAAAATCCTCAAAAAAAAAAAATCGCGAAAATAGCCTATTTTCGTGGCTCCAAAGTGGACGAGCCCCTTAAATATTTTTGCACAAAAAAATACAGTCTTCTTCAGACGTTACTTTTTCAAATACCTAATTTTTGTAGAAACTCATCATAGCGATGTTCTAAAAAAAAACCAAAAATGAGCTGTTTTCGACTGTTCATATTTTTGACTACGCATAAATTGTTAACAATCCCACGCTGCGACTTCCATTCGTGGATCATCTTCGCGTCGCTATCTCGTCGCGTTTTCACCAAAGAGGTCTCGAAAAAAATGCGCTTATCTAATGGGACATTTTTTTGGGGTCTCACTCTCGCGATGAGACGGGAGCAAAGTTTGCCGAGAAAGAGAGAGAGAGGATTTGCGGGAGCTGCGCCACCCTCGGATTATCACGCTGCAGCGGCTGGCTTGCTCCATGCTCATATAGCATCGAGGACGGAGACGACGAACTCGACGACGAGGTGGAGGAGAAAACGAGGTGAAGGAGGAGGAGAACGACGACTCGACAGATCGATAAGATACACCGCCACGCGATATCAGCATTGACGCACACGCCGTCGGTATCTCGTTTTGCGAATCTTACGAGTGGCCTAACAAAGGGAATCTTCTCTTACATCGTACGCGGTTGTCACCCCCCTCGCGACTTCAATCTTCCAAAGCTTCATTATTTCCTCTCATTATTTTTTTGTTTATTTGCACCGAGGGTGTTGCTGGTTGTATCAACACTGGATATTCCCCGATCGATCGGGTCCATATACAAAAGCGATCTCCGCTCTTGCCGTCTCAAGATCTTGATGATGTCTCTTCAAAAATGAGGTGGTGTTCCTCGAAGCTATTAATCTTATTACGCTGCAATAAATTAACTGTCAATTAAGAGGAAAATTCGTTCGGAGTTCGAAGTGGAAGAAAGGATCGAAATGTTGACTTTGCTCTTTTATTGCCTTTACCACTTTGGAAGCACCTTGCCAGGGCGGCTTTAAGGGGGAAGAGATCTTTAGGCGACGAAAAAATTGATGACTTTCGTGTTTTTTTTTAGGAACTATTTCTTCACCATTTTTGAGACTTAGGGTATGTTTTATTCCTACTTTTGGCTGTTGCATGCTATTTTTTAAATTTAATAATCTTGAAAAATGGCAGAGGTGTCGCACGGTCTTCTGAACGGGATGCAGCGGATGTTGTCGGACTGCGTGACACGTAGCGTCGGCGGGATTGATCTGAAAAAAAAACCAATGAAGACTTTTCTTTCATTAACACTCTTACGCAGAATATGAACCAAGAAAGAGGGAGAAATGTTGAATATCGATGAAATGGCAGGCTTTAAAACAAAAAGATTGAATTTTTCGACAACAATGGCTACATTTTCCAATAAAAAGTACTTTATTTTTGAATTTTCGAAAACATTTAGGGTCATGTTTTAGATGATGAGGTTAGAAAGATTTATACGAAATTTCATCAGAATCGGTCGATTAGTTGTTTAGCTATACGTCACGCCGGTTTTGAAAATGCAGTTTAGAAGACCCGTGCCTTACCTCCGCCATTTTTAAAATTAATTAATCAAATGTATCATTTAGCAGCGAGAAGTAGTAATAAAACACACGTTAAGTCTCAAGAATGGGGAAGAAATTTTTCCTTAAAAAAAAATGATGAAAATCAGCAAGTTTTTTTCTCGCCAAAAGATATCCCCTTCCTTAATGGGTTAAACCTACGTCGTGACCGGAAAAAGAGGAGTTTTAGTGCATTTTTTTTAGAAAGCGTGTGCAGTTTTTCAATTTTTTTCTTCTTCACATTGAAGGGTGTGGTTTTAAGTATCTTTTACAATTGTTGTATTGAAAAATGTTTATAAATGTAGTAGATGTAATGCAAACTGCGGTTTGAAAAACGTCCGTCGAAAAACGTACTTTTTGCATGCGATTATCTAGTGCGTGGACGAAGGATTTAATAAAATATTGATTTTGGAAAGAAATTCCGCAGTCCAAAGTCAAAGTATCGATTTTCCGCAAAAAAAAAACGCTCTATTCTCATTGATGAAAAAATTATGCATCGAAAAAAATAAAATTCGATCGTTCAAGCACTATTTTTTTTTTATGTAAAAGAAGCTTGTCAAATTTGAAGTTGATCGGTGCAGTGATTTTTGAGATATCGTGGTCGCCGATTTTGAAAAAGTCATTTTGAGAAAAACGCGTTCATAGTTCGTCGGTTCGCGGAATCTACCTATAAACGCCCATAACTCCCTTCATTTTGAACGGATCGACTAGAAATTGTAAGAGAGGATATTTTTGAAATGTTATATTTTGAGAATGCGTCGAAAAACACAAATCGATATTTTCAAAAATTTTAACAGATGTAAACCCTTCAAAAAGTGCGGAAAACCCTACATATCGGTATAATCCTAACACATGTTTGGTTTATTTTACAATTACAGCAGACGAAGCACACATTATAATTCGCAACATTTTTTTCCGAGATTTCTGACACCAAAATTTAAACACAAAGATTGAGCAACGATGTGCCCATGGAAAAGTCATCACAGTGTAAAATTTTCGGAAAAATCGGTTTTTTCCGCATTATCCGATATTATAGACTTATAGGCGGTTATACACATGGACCATCGCTGATTGATCGTAAGTAGACAATTTATATGAAAATTCGGCACTCGACACTTTAAGGGGCTATACCAGGGTGAACGCTGAAAATTTGGGTGATTTTCAGGAATTTTTTGGAAGAAAAGTACTCAATTAAATGTTTCGGAAAATTAAGAATATATTTGGCTATATTTGACCTATATTACATAATTGTTTCATATAAAAATATTGAAATCCAAGCGACTTATGCGTTGCCTTCGGAGGCGCCAAAAAAAAGTTCCTCCACTGCTGACATGATTCCGGCCGATTGAGTAGCTGAAACGGAAAAAGGAAAGAATGTCGTTGAATTGGAAGGTATTTCCTGTACAATGACGTAGGATTTTCGAAAAATATAAAATCTAACAAAATGGCGTAGTTATGAAAAAAAGTCTGGTTTCTTGCCTATAAAATGGTCATTTTTTTCAATGCCAAATTGTCAATTTTCATCCAATCAAAAATATCCTACGTCATTGTAGAGTAAATATATTCAAGAGTACTCAGTTCAAATTTCAAGTTAATCGGATAATTGCTCTTTGAGTTACAATGCCAGCAAATTTGAAAAATCTCATTTCGAGAAAAACGCGTTTAAAGATTTAACTATCGATAGAACATTCGGAGAGTATTAGAGATACGGCCTCGAAATTTTTATAGGATATTCTTGAAAGTATAAACTGTCGAAAAAGGCAAAAAAAATCGATTTTTTGAAAGTGTCACACTGGTATAGCCCCTTAAACGCGTTTTTCTCTAATCTCGTTTTTTTTAAACGTTGTACACTCTCAAAGGAAGAGTTTTCAAGCTATCCGTCTTGAATTTTGACACAATTTTTCATGCCATTCTTTATCTTCCTATGGAAGCTTTTTTTTAATGTTCATATTTTTTTAACGAAAAACTGCCCAAATAATAAGCTAAATTGGATACTGTTTTTCAAACCACCACCATTTTGTCAATTTCGATTTTTTTAAAACCTCCATAGCAAGATAGCGATTTTCATACTGATTAATAATCTTTTTACAATTTTTTTTTCAGATAATATTTACGGCCACAACCGTGTACACCGTAAGGACTCCTTTTTTCGAATACATTTTCAACCGTTAAAAAAATCTAAGAAAAACAAAAATAAACGTTGAAAAAATTATTTTCTGTTCTTCATGAGGGCGAAAATCAGCTATTTTCGACCCGTTACACTGTGATGATTCCTTAAGGCGTTTCGATACCATAATCGAAATGGTTATAGACGATTGAAATTCATATCACCGAGAGATTCATTTAGGACGCATTAACTGTCCAAAAATGAATCCGTTTCACCACATGGTTTCGGAAATTTTGAAGGTTCAAGTTGAGTTTTGTTCGAGTATTATTATTGACCCAAGTGGAGAGACCGCTTAATTTTTTAACACGACATTCCTGACACTAATCTCAGTTCGTTCATTTTTTTTCATTTGAATCGAAGCATTATTTTAACCCCTACAGCCCTATAACTAGTGTTTACGAAGTGCCACGTGTATCACCAAACGGATGAAGGTTCACGTTCAACCGTCATGGCACGTGACATTTCATAAACACGAGTTATAGAGCTGTAGAGGTTTAAGTAATGCTTCGATTTAAATGAAAAAAGTAAACAAACTGCGATTAGTGTCAGGAATGTCGTGTCAAAAAATTAAGGGATTTCTCCACTTGGTTCAAACGAACAAAACTTAACTTGAACCTTCAAAATCTCCGAAACTATGTTTTTTTGGACAGTTAATGCACCCTAAATTAATCTCTCGATGATATGAATTTCAATCGTCTACAACCATTGCGATTTTGGTATCGAAACTCCTTAATTACAGAATAAAAAAATATATATTTCAAAAAATGAACGAGATAGATGTGGCGTGATAAAGCGAGGCAGAAAGAAAGTAAGTTTCTTTATTTCCGAAAAATGTCGTTTGGATTTATAAATTGAAAAGCACCAAGAGAGCGTGGGGGATGGTCTAAGTGAGCAAGTCGGAAAATCTTGTCGGGTTGTCGTCACCCCGGTAGGTAGAGAAACGCTCGCCCGAGCGCTCTGACGCACGAGGACTTGTCCCGAGCCTTCGAGAATCGACGCTTTTATTTTTTCTCCTCTTCCGTGGGGTTTTCTTCTCATTTTTCTTTGCTTTTTCGATGATTTATAACTACGAGGGAGGCACAGACTCGATGAGAATACACGACTATACGACTTAATTCGTGACGGCTATATATCTGTATAGATAGCACGCGAATATTATCCGGAAGGCGATAAGGGGAATCCACCTTGCCTCGAGCTTGCGCGTCTCTCGAATGATAATGAATCGTGCACGTGTATACGACGATGACGATCGAGATGAACATCAAGTCGGGCTATAATGAAGGTGGGGGAGAGATCCTACGTAAGTTTGAGGATATTTTTAAATCTGTCCTTCTTGTCAGCTCGTAAATCTCTTGGATTTTCAGTATACATACAGACAAATAGACATAGGTGAGTTTTTTCTCACGCAAAAAATGGTTTCCCATCAAATGACTGTACACTGATATTCAAAATTAATGGGTCATCGAGAATTTCGTAATTTATAGTCTTTTTTTGATTGGCTACTTCTCCTTGAATAATATTAGTAAAAAAGTTCTAAGAAAATGTTTCGAAGCTTAAGGGACTACACCTACTTAGAGGCTCAAAAAAATTGCCGATCGTCAACGACTTGTATTTATTGTCAACTTTAATAAGCCGTTCGATTATTTAATTTCGTATGTACCATTTAAGGCGGGAGCCTGAATTAGGAGGTCCAAAAAAAGAGTTTTTGCGGGAATTTTTTTAGAAGGGAAAGAACAAGTGAGCCCATTAAACATTGAGGTATCTTTTTATGTATATTTGAAATGTATAAGAAATATTTTGAACATGAAATAATAAATGACTACAGATTTATCAACCTATTCTATGTGCGTCTTGCCACTGCAGTCGCCAATCGGCAAGAATGATGCAGCTCGTAATTCTTGACTGAAACAAAAAAAAACTGAAATTTTTTTCAATTGTCATATATTTTTCTTCGGGGTGAATTAATAAAAAGCTGCAAAAATTGTGAAATTATAGCTTTTCTCGGGTTTGAAAAAAATGTGTTTAAAAAAACACTTAAACGTGCTACAAAAATTATTGAAAAATACTTTTTCAACCACTTTTTTAATTCACATAGAAGAGATTTTCATACTGAAGAAAATAAACTTTGGTGTGATTCAAGCAGTCGTTTAGTTTTTTTGGTATCAGGCCCGCCAATTTGGAAAAATCGTGAAAATGAAAACTAGGGAAAATGTGCTTCAAAGTTTTCAGTAGGAGGAAATAGCAATATCAAATATCAATCGCTTCTCTGCGTTTGGCCTTGTATTTTCGTATAGTATTTACAATTGGCCTCTGTAACTTTGTAAATATATTCTTGGAAAGTTTAGCTATCGATTTCCATCGAATAAAAAATGCTATCGATAAAAAATCGAAAGCATTCATCCGCGTTTTTCTCGAAACAACGTTTTCAAAATCTAGCTCCATCGTATCTCTGAAACTAATAAACCGATTCTCTTGAAATTTGAACCACATATTGTAAACATGATTCGCAACAAGATGACCCTCGATGGTTTTAAAATGTTTATTTTTACTCTTTTTTTCGAAAAACTGCGAAAAAACGCGTTTTTAAAAACTTTTTTCGTTTTTCATCTGCCATTTTTTTATTTTTTGATAAAACTTTATATCCGAGGGTCATTTTGTAGCTCGTGTCATACTGAATCTAATGGACTTTGATTTTCTGTTTCAGACAAGCCGTTGCCAAGTTGTGATGGAGCTACCTAGCCTAAAACTATAGTTTTTGTACTTAAAAATGAATAAAAATGAATTTAACATTTTTAAAAAATGTATTTCAAGACTTTATTTATCAAGCCCAACACCTTTTACATTCATATCTTTTATAAAATCCTTTTAAAAAATCGCAAAAGTGGCCTTTTTCGTGGCTCCAAATTGGACTGGCCCCTTAAACAATTAAAAAAAATTATTTTTCGGACCACTTAATTCAGGCTCCGGCCTTAAGCTAGAGAGTGTCCAGCGCTAAACGTAGCGAAAAAAAATATCTGCCAGCGGCCATGTTTTTGTTATGTTCCTGTATTTTTTTGTGATTTTTACGCCTTCGTGTTGAAAAAATGGGTTTCTTTTTTGCCAACCGTTTCCCAGAGAAAAAATCGGAATTTGACCATTTTTTTCGGGCCTCTAGGTAGATTTAAACTCTCTAGTTTTCAAATCATTATTTGGCAATTTTTTCATCCCGCGCGATAACCTTTTTTTAAATATAAATGGCCGGCAAAAATTTGCCAAATTTTGCACCAACTTTTTAGGTATTCACAGGAGGGAAATAATTTTCTTAGCCAAATTTAATTACTTTTATAGACTTTGAAACTTAAACTCTCTAGTTTTCCCCTTAAACTTTCAAGTTTTCGAATCATTATTTGGCAATTTTTTTATTTACGCGCGATAACCTTTTTTTAAAATATAAATGGCCGGAAAAAATTTGCCAAATGTTGCACCAACTTTTTAGGTATTCACAGGTGGAAAAAAAATGTTATAGCCAAATTGAATAACTTTTATAAACTTTGAAACAAATGCGAATGCAACACTAAGGTTTTGATCAACAATAGTTGTTACAACTCGTCAGCAAGAGGATAAATACGTGCTTCAAGTACATTTGCAACGTTTAGCGTGATCATCCTACATGAAATAAAAAGCTGATCATAACATTTATTTCCACAATTCGGCCTTTTTTAACCAAACTGGCATACGCTGAAAAACTTCGACACCGACCTCTCTTGCTGCAACCCACGCGAATAAGCTGCACACGCGCAATTTATCACAATTATCAGCAACTATCAGCAATTACTAGGAGCTACTTCTCTTCTATTTGCGATTAGCTCAACCGGAAGATAATTTTCTCACCTATTTCCTACAGTTTTCCGCGGCCAGCAAATCTGTCAATTTTCCTTCAAAATTACGAAAATCAGGAATTTTTAAAATTTTTAGAAGGGAGGATTTAGCTCACCCCTCTAGCAATTCGATGGAGACTGTGAAAGCTTCAAACCACTCGATTCAGCCGATCTTCAGAAAAGTTCCAAAAACTTTTAATGAATTGCCTCACCGACGTAATCGTATGTCATTTCGGCCTAATTTTAATAACGCTTTGCCTCCTTGCAGTAATAACATGAAGTAATGAGCAATCCTAGTATCCATTTACACCATTTCTAACATCCCTCCAGACCGCTTCGCAAGCTTTCGCAATCCCGTCCCTTTCGCTTTAAACGCGACCCTCGTCGTTTTACTATTTACAGTTCCATAAAGACCGCCTGGAGTGTTGTTCACAGTCCCTCTGGCCTGATGCACGACTGTATCGCGGGTGCGCGTGGGCGCAGGGAAATTTCGGAAAACTTGAACATGAATACCTGCGGTTATTTTTTGCCCAGTTTCAATTCTGTTACGATCGAAAATTCGAGTACGTCGATCTGCCCGTGCAGAAATTTTGGCAGGGATACAGCTGGATTCTGACTTGTATCCCGGGCTCCCAGTCGGGATCTAGTCCGATATCGGATCAGATTCTAAGACTAAATGTAAGATCCGTAAACTGGATTCCATTAGGGATCCAGAACCGGATCCTTTAATGACTCTAAATAGATTCCCCATGGAATCATTGAGGAATCTTGGAAGGATCACGGGTAAATACAGGCTGAAATAAAATGGCAAAAATGGAATTATTGCATGTTAAATTTATTATAAAAATAATTAACATTTATACATTTTTGGTGAATTAAAATATCAATTTAAAAAATGAAAGGTAAGAACACCATAAAAAATGGAAAACTACGACTGGGTTATCGTTTTTTGGACTACTTGGCGTCCTTTGCGTCCATCTCAGTCTTTTGTGTTGGATATTCCTATCTATAGAAATTGGAAATTCCTATCTATAGATAGGAATTTTATAGATAGGAACCTCTAGATGGAAATTCCTACCTATAGATAGGAATTTCATAGTAATACCGAAAATACACGTGACGCCAAAATTTTCAAAGATATGC
The DNA here is from genome assembly GCA_944452715.1 of Ophion slaviceki. Classification (NCBI taxonomy): domain Eukaryota; kingdom Metazoa; phylum Arthropoda; class Insecta; order Hymenoptera; family Ichneumonidae; genus Ophion; species Ophion slaviceki. The sequence goes on from OX101783.1 coordinate 27,791,424, forward strand.
CATCGTCGTCATACATATTCCGATACGGATGCAAGTTGGATTCTAACCGGGTTACCGGTTTTGGGGAATCCATGACAAATCCTGATCGGGATTTGATCGGACATAGGGTATCCCTGTCAAAATTTCTGCACGGGTGCAAGCGAATGCCTGGTTGAGCGGTGAGCCATCCACCTATTGGCCCGGACCAACACTGCTCCACAGCACATTGACCACAACTGTTACTTTGAGTTATTACAGTAATAGGGTATTTGACTGTTGTACGGAAATCATCTCAGGGAAGGTTATGCCTCGTTGGGCCAAAAAATGTTCGATTTTTCACCAATTTTTTGTGCGAAAAGTATTAAATAGAGCATGTTGATATTTGGTATATTGACTAAGCGGTCTTTATTGAACATCAAAATATTTTTTAAAGTTTGACAAAACATGGTGGTGGGGGCGGGAGAAGCCACGTATGTCGGTGCGCGGGCGAGGACATTCTTCGCTTGCGGAAGTCCTTAATCCCGGACAGGTGATTTGAAGCAAAAAAATCAAACATATTTTTACTTTGTACAATATTGTGTATAAGTTGACCTAGAATCAAGAAGAAAAATTGAATAATAAAAAAATAGTGAGCAAAAAACTGCGAAAATTTTTGAAAAAAAACAAACTTCCTACCGATCGCTCACTTTTTTTTATTTTTCAATTTTTCTTCTTGGTTCTAGGTCAACTTATACACAATATTGTACAAAGTAAACATATGTTTGATTTTTTTGCTTCAGATCACCTGTCCGGGACCCAGGACTTCCGCAAGCGAAGAATGTCATCGCCCGCGCACCGTTATATGTGGCTTCTCCCACTCCCACCACCATGTTTTGACAAACTTTAAAAAATATTTTGATGTTCAATAAAGACCGCTTAGTCAACATACCAAATATCAACATTCTCTATTTAATTGTTTTCGCATAAAAAATTAGTGAAAAATCGAACATTTTTTGGCTCAACAAGGCAGAACCTTCCCTTAAGAAATGGTCACAGTGTAAAATTTTCAACAAATCAATTTTTTGCATTATCCGATAGTATACACGGTTATAAACGTTCTGTCCAATGTTTAGATCGAAATCCGAATTATTACGACCGCTACAGTCTTTCTTAGAAAAAGTTTAGCCTTTCTTAACAGCCTTTCTTAGAACGTTAAACGCGTTTTTCTCGGAATGGTATTTTTCAAAGCGGTGGCCACTCTCATACGAAGAGTTTTTAAGCTATCCGTTTGAAATTTTAACAGAACATTCTTCACGTCATCTCTCATGTTGCTATGGAAGCTTTTTTTTAATGTTCCTATTTTTTTTTTACGAAAAACTGTCCAAAAACGGTTAAATTTGATACTTTCTGTTCAATCCACCGCCATTTTTTCAAATTTCACCAAAAAACCTCCATAGGAACAAAGCGACTTTCCTACAGATTAATAATCATTTTAAAATTTTTGTTTCAGATAAAATTTGCTGCTGCAATCCTGGCCACCATGGGACACTCTTTTTTTGCACGCAACTTTCCGCAAATAAGAACAATGTTAAACAATAAATAAAGAAATTTAAAAAAAATAATTTTGTGTTCTTTATCGGTCCTTCAATTTGCAAAAAAAAATAGACCGATTATCCTATCCACCTAAAAAAAAAACACGAAAATGGCTATTTTTCGGGCAGTCACACTGTGATAATTTCTTAAATGGTTAATTATTTTATCTTATGCTCACAATATTTTACTTTATCTTCGCGAATGTCAGTACTTACGATATAAATCGGCAATCGAATTTAATTCCTCAACCAGACCGCCAAAATGCTCCCGTTGTCAGATATATAGTCACGTGACGCTTGTGACGTCACATGCCAGTAAACAAGGTAAAGGACCTATATCGCTGCTGAGTTGTCGCACAGCAAACCTTCCTCTCCATTCTTATTTAAGGGGTTAGCTCATAGCTACGGGTATAAAATCATGTGCGAATTTATCCATTTTTTTCATATGAAAAAGTGATTCACTCATAAAATTAATTACACATCTATTCAGTATGAATATCAAGCTGTTAGAAAATATATATTTTCTTTTTTCCATGTACAAAATGGCCGACTACTAATATTTTCTTTTGTCATCTTTTTTTTAGGCACTCCTCGGCGTGACATTTAGCATCCACAATTTTTTACCTAGAACAAAAAACAAAAATTCTCGTCAATCTACATTAGAATACCTAGAGAAGTACGGACGGAGTTTAAAAAATATTGTTTTATTCAAAAGTTGTAGGTATTTGAATGAATTTTCAGTGAAAAATTTCGCATAAAACTGCTCATAAAATGAAAAGTTTTCGATTAATCAGAAATTCCGTCCGTACTTCTCTGCAAAATGTAATTAGGAACATAACTTTTAAATTTGAAGTAGATCGAGTGAAAATTGTTGAAGTTATTTGTCACACCAATTGTTTTAGCGAAAAAATCGATTTTTTGAAAATTCTACAGTAGCCTTACCCCTTAAGAGTTGATAATATGGTGACTATCGTTGCACATAACTATGAATGAACAGAAAAAGTACGGAAATACACTGAAACAAACTAGAAAATCGCTCATCGCTCGTCACATAACTCGTAATGACAATCTGTTTACTGACATGTCACGTCACTAGGGATCCATCCAATCGTGGAGCGTTTCGCTCACGTGACCAAACGTTCAAATTTATCTAATTTAAAAATTGAAATAAACGCAAACAATGCATATTTTTTCGACCAAATGATAAGACTTTTTGAACACTATATTCTTTTTAGGATGACAAGAGAATGAACCATACTTTTAATGTAGTCGAATACCCCATTAGGCAATAAATGCGACAGTAATCAGGTAACGACTGAGACTTCGTAGTTTCTTCAGTTCTTTCATTATTCTTCCACGGTTCACCCGTAACGGATCGTTTACCGTGCGTAGTTTCAGTATTTGTCTCCTTCGAAAATCCTGTGTGTTTAGGTGGGGTTCAAGCTTGGGAAAATAGACCTGATATTTTGATAGCTATGCTGGGTATACGGGTTGCTTCTAGCTCGATACAAGAATAATATGTTGACTTTGCGTATACAAATACGATAAATTTTACATCGAAGGGGAAAAGGAAAGAGAAGGAAAAGAGGCAAGGGGGAGCGGATAACAAGGTCTCTTTGGTTGTATTGGAACAGTGACGTTTATCATGAAAAATACAAAAGTAAAATAATAAGTCCTCACGCAACGCTTCCAGGCCTACAGGAAGTAGAATTTATTATAGTCACTTTGTTCGATTGATCCGGTTTCTCGTAGACAGACAAGTCCGAAAATAACGAATCCACTCTCAATTATTGTAATGTGAAACTGATGAAATTAATGAGAACCCTGGGAATATTGTAACTTCTCGACATGGCATTAACCCTAGGATGACACTTATATTTTTCTACTTACACGCAATATCACCTAAGTGTCCGCCGTCGATTTTGTTGAAACTCATATATGTGATAAAGCATTGAAAACCATCAGATACGTATTTTTTTGTTATCTGCAGAAAAATGGCTTTAAGGGGATAAGCCACCCCGCAAAGAAAGGCGTGTTGGGGCGTGCACCACCGATCTGAATGAAACAAAATTCTTCTAATGCAAAGTGATGAAAAATCCACTATGGAATAATTTATAAAAAATATTAAGGGGTAACACGCCTTCCTTTGAGGAATCGCCCCCCCCCCCTCGCAAAAACGTTTTTCCGCAGATAAAATACAATACGTGTCTAATAGTTTTCTATGCGTTATCACATAAATGAGTTTCGATAAAGTCGAAGGCGGACACTTAAGTGATACTCCTTGTTAGTTATACACACTGGGTCTGTTAGATCCAGGCAACTTTGGAATGCTTTAGTTTCCTTGAAATTACATCTACTCAGATGATTTTTTCCTCAAATGAAAGAGCAGAGTGTCAGGAAAGAGCCTGTAAAGAGAAATTCTATGTCTGGCCTATATTTTGTCGAAAAAAGTTGTTCGAGCAGAGGAAAAAGCTTTGCGAAAGAGACCAAACGCGAGTTTTGGACTGAGTTTTGGAATGAGTGTCATCCTAGGGTTAAAGAGTTACGCCTAGCTCGTGGCCGAAAAAAGAGGAATTTTCGCGAATTTTTTCTCGGAGAATGTGTTTTCAACGTTTTTACATCAAAGAGTATGGTTATAAGGTGATCATCGCATGTCACAGGTCCAAAAAAATCGAAACATTTTTATTGCACACATTGCAAAAAATGTGTGCGTGTTAAATGAACCTGGTACAGCAGGGTAATGGTGAGTCAACATTTTCTATGTGTAAATCGTACTTCAACTTTTAAACGCGTTTTGCTCAAAAGTGTATTTTTCAAATTGGCTCCCATGATAGGTATCTTAAAAACTATTAAATGGTTTCGCTGAAATTTTTATGGTATAGTCAGCACGTCTATAGTTCTCACTGGATCAAGAATATTTCGATATCTGCCATAGTTTTTTTTTCAGCTGAAAAAGTCGAAAAAAATGACGAAACTTGAAACTTAACTTTTAAAACCGTGCCAAAAATTAAATTTTCTTAAAAATGTAATGCGTGATAAGAATTCAATAATAGTGTGTTTCAATGGTTCATGAAAAGAAATTCCCAAAAAAATCGAAAAAATAACCGTCACATGGGATGACCCCCTTAACTTTCTTTCGCAATGTTTATATCGAAAAATATTCGTAAATGTAGTAGATACAATGGTTAGTGTAGACCGCTGTTTGGAAAACGTTCTTGGCGGTGACCACTGCTGCTCGGAAACAAATCATCCGAAATAGACAAATCAAACGCATTTAGTTTTTGCATGAAATTATCTAGTGCTTGGACGAACGACGTAATAAAATATTCATTTTTCAAATAATGGCTGTAGTCCAAAGTAAAACTATCGATTTTCGGTGAAAAAAATTTTTTGTTGATAAAAGATTTTGTGAAAAAAGATTTTCGTTGATAAAACTATTTTCGTTGATAAAAATTACTATGCACCGGAAAAAAATTCCATCATTCGAGCACTGCTTTTCGATATGTCAAAAAAGCTTGTGCAAATTGAAGTTGATTGATGCAGTGATTTTTGAGATATCATGGCCCCCCATTTTGAAAAAGTAATTTTGCGAAAAAATGTGTTTAAAGTTCGCCGGTTTTCGGAGCTTATCTATAAACATCCATAACTCCCTCAATTTTCAACGGATCGACTTGAAACTTTCAGAGAATATTTCTGAAATGTAATATTTTGAGAATCCGTCGGAAAGAAAAAATCGATATTTTCCAAAATTTCAACTACATGTAAACCTTTAAAAAAGTGCAGAAAATCCTACATATTGGTATAATCCTAATACACGTTTGATTTATTTGACAATTACTGCAGACGAAGCACACATTAGAATTCGAAACACTTTTTTCCGAGATACCTGAGACTAAAATTCAAACACGAAGATTGAGCAGCGATGTGCCAAGGGAAAAACTTCCGGTTCACAAGATGTGTTCTCTTAAGAGGTAACGCCACTTTAGAATTTTCAATCTTTTTTATCGGCTTAAGGGGCTATACCAGTGTGAACGTTGAAAATTTGAGTGCTTTTCGGGAATGTTTTGGAAGAAAAATACAATCAAATGTTTCGGAAAATGAAGAATATATTTGGCTATATTTGACCTATATTACATAATTTTTTCATAGAAAAATATTGAGATCCAAGCGACTTATGCGCTGCCTTCGGAGGCGCCAAAAAAAAACGTTCCTCCACTGCTGACATGATTCCGACCGATTGAAGTAGCTGAAACCAAAAAAGGAAAAAATGTCGTTAAACTGGAAGGTATTTCCTATACAATGACGTAGGATTTTCGAAAAATATCAAAATCTAACAAAATGGCGTAGTTATGAAAAAAGTCTGTTTTCTTGCTTATAAAATGGTCGTTTTTTTCAATGCCAAATCGTCAATTTTCATCCAATCAAGCATGTTCTACGTCATTGTAGAGTACATATATTCAAGAGTACTCAGTTCAAATTTCAAGTCAATCGGATGATTGCTCTTTGAGTTACAATGTCAGCAAGTTTGAAAAATCTCATTTCGAGAAAAACGCGTTTAAAGATTTAACTATCGAATTTTGCAAGATAAAATGCTATTTCCATAAAAACTGCTAAGTATAAACGTAAAGTATAAAGTATAAACTGTCAAAAAAGGCAAAAAAAATCGATTTTTCGAAAGTGTCACACTGTTATAGCCCCTTAAGAGATGCTTTGAACCATCTATAATAAGGGGAAAAAGTTTGTTTGGGTCTGCGGTGGCAGTGGATGGCCCGTATGCGAGACGTCGACCGTTTTTCTCGGAACACATTTTTTCAAAATGGCACGCAGCATAACTCCAACTATTTTCCATCTTCTCACTCCAAATTTTGAGTACATCTTTAAAATAACATTCCGAACAGAAATACGTACGGAATTTTCCATGAGTTAATTATAACATTAGTTATTGACAAATGATTGTTTTTTTTTCTGTCGAAAATTGAGTTTTTACTTTAAATGCTTGCCAATCACACAAAAAATCATATTTTCAAAATCCCCTATGTATTTCTCTGGCTATACTCACGTAAATTAATAGAATTTTTCAATTTTTTCCAAATTCAATTTTTCATCAGTTATACTGCGTGCCGCAGAGCGTCTCAAATTCAACATGCCTCGCGAGAATGGCTCCAGCGTCATCATTTTATGTAATTTTTTAATACACATTTTTTTGTTTACTTGAAGATACGACTAACAACATCTTCGGATATTATTATCCTCTTACTTGTCCTTCCACAAAAAAAATCGCGAAAAATCACTCAATTTTAGACGTTTCCAGTGGTGTAACTCCTTAATTACAGAGGTGAAAGAAAATATAATTAACTCAAATCAACGAAATAGTTGTCGCGTGATAAAGCGAGTCAGAATAGATTATTTATTTCCGAAAAATGTCGTCTGGCTTTACAAATCAAAAAGCATATAGACAGCTTAGGGGAAGGTCAAAGAGAGCTTCAAGCTCTTTTTCAAAAAAGCAATTTCCAACCAATCGCCGTGACATTTTTCAAATGTTATTTCGACAACCCGTCGAGCACCAAAAATCGATATTTTCAAAAATTTCAACTAAGCGTGCAACCCTTCAACGAATGACATCATTGACATCTTCCCCAGACGTAATTTTCCTAAAATATAAAAACAACTACCCTACCCTTCCACCTAGATCTAAAAATCACAATACCAAAACTCCAATCCTCCGGAATAACTTGAAAGCGGTATCGCGTACATTTTTCCGAGCACGAGTGAAGAGTATAATCAAAGGACAGGAAATTGTGCATCGCAGGAAGACGAAAATGAAATTTTTCGTTGCATATATCTCCGAGATCCTTTTTACCGCTGCATGACGTGCAATGTCGCTGGGAGCCTAAGCATGCGATAAAGAGTGAAAAAAAAACGTGTAGAAAAAACGAGAGAAAAAAGATAGTAAGAGCGCGTAGTGTGCTCGAGCTTTGAAGCACGCGTTGTCGGTAGCCCAAGTCTGATATGTACGCTGTGACGAAGGAAAAAGCGCTTCGCGCTCAACGCCCCCGTTACGTGCCTATCAGTCTGTGCGAGACTCTCGCCGTGCTAGGTAGTATCGCTGCTGCTGTTGCTACTCCACTACCACCACTGTGTGACCAGTCATACGTTTTTCCTTCCATTGGCCACTACGGAATTTCGGGTGTAAATTTTGATAAATTCGAGAAAACGTCAGTAAATTCTACGATAATAGCAGCAATTTTTTTTGTAATTGCTCCATTGCGAATAATTAATGATATCGGACTCTCGATTGAAATCTTCGAGCGGTGTTTTTTTTGACAAGAAGAGCGGTGTCGTTCGATAAAAACGAAGAAATCCAATTGGGAAGTACCGAGCCAAACAAACCCCACTTTCGAATCATTGACACAAATGGTTAAAGGTGAGCCGACGTTGCTTTGGACACATTCGGGGATCATTTGTCATTCGTCGGAACGTTGCTTTCGGACCTACGGATAAAATGTTTACTGCACTGGTGATGCAAGTTGATAAATGGAACAGCCCCGGCAGTATCTAACGCAAAGCGACCCTCCGCTTTTGAACAAACTGGAGCATTCAGTCGATGTATAAATAAATCAAATACGTATTAATTCGTGTAGAAATTTCCTGCGTCGTATTATAATAGCCTGGAAAGTGAATTTTCGTTCCAATCGTACGATGCAAACACTTCGACTGATCACCATTAGATTTTCATTTTTAATTCACTGAAGCCGATTGCGAAAAAATACTCATTGCTCGAATCAACGATTTGTTTGCTCTGAGCCAACATTTTCTAAATGTGAATAACATCGTAAATGTTTTCAAGCAGATTGTAAAAAATACTGGAGGGTACGTGATAATTGCAAATCAACTTTGGATACTGTTGTGATTTTTTGCGAATATTTAGGCCCGAAAAGAGAAAGGTCCTAAATGATTCTTATTTTAACTTATCGTTCATCTCATTCCATTCTAATTGCGGATATACCAAATCGAACGAAAAATACTCACCGTGAATATTCCAAATTTTCAAACGTCCGGTCACAAGTCTGTGGCCGAAAATGTTGTCGAAACATGTTTCAAAAATTCACTATAATTCGAACAAGACTAAATGATAAGTGCATTACACATTTTTTTCAAGTTTACATAACTTATTCCCGATAAGTAAGTTTTGGAAATGTGAGTGTTATTTATGATGTTGCTCTAAAACATCTTTGTCCGTCTCTCTCTCTCCCCCATCTCTCTCTTTCTCTTTCTTCCGTTCGCATGGAGCCATTTTCCACAAATATCCGTAGACATTTCTTCCATCGCGGTGAATTACAAACTTTTGCATGAATTTAACTGCTGTGATATCTGCGCCTAATCTCGAAGTTTTCTTCTCTACCGATTTTTATCCACTACAATATCCGTTGCAAGCGTTTGTTGTGATAATTTTATGCCTCTATGACACGTTTATCTGCATGCATAATACATATGAGCGCTTATATTTATCCACGCAGTATCGCGAAATACGATTTATCAATCGATACAAAGAGCAGACGCGATTTGACCGAAAAAAAATTCTGCCCGGCAACATTGGAGCGATATGAGGGAAATATTGTGAACATCACAACCTGATGTCCACTGGTATATCCCTGTATGCCTCTGCGGTGATAGACAATTTTTCACAACAGAAGCGGATGGAAATGCGAATTACAAACGCCCGGGAGAAAAAAAGACTTATTTTGTCGAAATTCAACAACGAAGTGATAGGGGAGAGACGAGAGAGAGAGAGACAGAGAGAGAGAGAGAGAGAGAGAGAGAGAGAGAGAGAGAGAGAGAGAGAGAGAAAGAGAAACGGAGGCAGACAGATCGATAAGAGCTAGACTAAATATAGTCTCTATCCGACAATTTTTTTTTCCAACAGGTCAATCAACCGTAACTTTGTTTACATACTGAACGTCAATTAAAAATAATCGGTGACAAAAGTGGAATATTAAGAAAAGCCTTTACGAAGGGCGATCGGCAACGGCGCTTTTAACGTCCAGCTATCTAATCGTTAAATAGTCGATCGAACAGAGCAATGCAGACGGGAGAGACGCGTCAGATGCCGGCCGGTCGCACGTGTATATCAGGTATGACGATAATGTTGGCATTCTATCTAGAACATTTAACCCGAATATGGCACACGATTGTTGTTATTATTGTTATGCACGTGACATTTAATCGGGAAGAATGTGCACTTGTGAAGTGCCGGATACATCTTCTCCGGCTAGTCAAGGAATGTGAACATCGGCCAATATGGCGACCGATCGATTTTCATACACAATGGCGGGAGAGGGGTGGGGGGATTGTCGAAAGGAAGAGAGTACGTGCAATTTGCATAGGGAAAAGACCGGTGCAGCTGTTACGTAACGCTGCTATAGTAACGGTGATAGAGAAGGAGAAAGAGAGCGAGAGAGACGAAGAAACGGGCACAAGGGTAGTTTTTTACTTTCATACACAAGGGGTCCAAATTATTCTACCAGCGACGAAAAAAATTCACGAAATTTGCCATGGTGAACGTCATATTTATACGTTATTATCGATCCGTTGAACGATCGTTATTGGATCGTGGAAATCTTTATTGCAGTTTCCGGCCATTCTATCAAATGTTTAAAACTCCGAACACTCGGTTACGCTTTTGCTTTTCGAACACTCGGGGATGGGTGAGAAAAAATGTAAAGAATCACAGATGGCGAAGAATCGCGAGAGGTCAGACTTCCGGTGGGAATGCCTCATACGTACGAAATACATTTCTCAATATGTGACTGAAGCTTTCTCGTCGAGGGTGTTTTCCACGAACGAATCAACTCGTGTACAATTTATTTCCATCTGACACATATTACGCTTCGAAGTTGAGAAAAGGGATGGTATTTTTGGAACCTACTACTCACTCGCTAGTTTCGCTCGCCCTTGGATAAATCTATCATTTTTATTCCGTTGCGCTCCTTTCAAACGGAAGAGGCGCTGTTAGGATGGTCGACGCTTGAAAGCTTGGAAAATGTTCCGGCACGATGCGCCGCTTTAACCAGGATGTAAATTTAATCGAACGTCCGGAACACATGGTATTTAAAAAAACGCGAGCTCCGAAAAAAATTAGTTAGGTAAAATGATTTTACTGAAAATTTCTATCTCTGCCTCGAATTTGTTCGTCGAAAAAAGCGTTTTATACTTTGATTAATATAATATATTCCTTCGTGTCTATATACACACATATTGGGTATTCCATTGTGATCTTCTCACGTAGATATTTTGTGGACTTTGAATCGTTTGAAAAGAAAAGTTGTACATTTTTACTGTTGAGGGCACATACTTGATATTTTTGGAAATATCGAGTCGTGGTTTTCGACGGATTCTTGAAATGTAACAGTTCAAAAATATTATATGAAAATTTCAAGTCGATCCGTTCGAAATTGAAAATTTCGTGGGCGTTAGTAGGTAGAATTTTTCTCAAATTTACTTTTTCAAAAACGGTGACCTCGATATGTCAAAAATCACTGCACCGATCAACTTCGATTGTCACAAGCTTTTTTACATGTCAAAAAGCAGTGCTCGAACGAAGGAATTTTTTTCGATGCATAGTTTTTTTATCAACGAAAATAGAGCGTTTCTTTTTCATCGAAAATCGATACTTTCACTTTAGATGGCGCGCCATTTTTTCTGAAGTTAATATTTTATTGAGTGGTTCGTCCAAACACTAGATAATTTCATGCAAAAACTAAATGCCCTTGATTTTTTGTTATTTTGGATGATTGGTTTCTGAGCTGCAGTTTTACAAATATTTTTGAATGCAAAAGTTGTAAAAGATTCTCGAAAACATACTTTTTAATGTAACAAAAAAATGGAAAACTTGCATACGTTTTCCCAAAAAAAATTCACAAGAACTCGCCTTTCGAGAGGAAGATCTGATTGTGCATAATTGTCTCAATAAAAGCCTCTCCGAGATTTCAAGATGATATTATTAATAAATGGAACTATTTTCATTAGCTACGTGTATAGGTATAGCGCTCTCGATTATAAATTCCTTACCTTACCATTTGTTGGGTTTCCAATATAATTTAACATCATTCACCGTCGCCTTAAACCTCCTTGCGCATTATCGAGAAAATGTTTTTCTTCCGCGTGTGTGTCCGTATGACCTTAGACTTGAACATCAGAATGCCAATTTCTACAGCTGTACTCGATCGACCGATCGTCAGCTTATTGTTAGACATGGAAAAGCTACCTCATTTGCATTCTGCACTTTTAAGAATTCACGATGTTTCTGAGCCGAACGGTGGGAGATCACATTACTCCTTTACTTTTTACACCACTTTTCGAAACAATGTATTTGCCGCAAAATATCGGGAAACAATGTTCGACGCAAAAGAAACGAAGGCTTGATCATAGCCTTGCAAGATAATCGACAACAGATGCTTATTGTGGTGATGACACTTATTATGCTGATAAATAACAGCACATGGATGATTTTTTGAGCATTATTTCTTACTACTTCCTTTTTCGTCCAGTGATAATAAAAACGATATTTTTTATGTCTAACGTGAATCTAAGGTTATCTCATTGAATACGGAATAAAAACCTTTCTCGATTTTCATCGTAGAAATAATTTGAAAAATGAGAGCTCTGTTCATGTACGGAAAATTATTTGGAATTTATGATTCATTAGTGCAAACAAACAGTGGCGACTAAATTTTAGAGTGGCAAGAAAGTCTTTGCATTTTATCACCAAAATAAAATAAAAAAGCAGTCTCGAAATGAATCTCTAGAATTTGAATTTTCGATCTTCGGATTTTTAGCTACCACTATAACTTACGGGTACTTTAAACTTACAAACAAACGTTGAGAGTCAAGCGACAATAAATTTCTAGTGGATAATACTACTGTCAATCGAACATTCCGATTTTTAACACTTTTTTTTTAAACTAATGTATCAACAGCAAAATATTCTAAGGAGAAAATTCAAAGAAAGTATGTTAGAGGATAGACTTTCCGATTGCACAGTTCTATACGGAACACAAAAAAAGCAAATTCACAAGAAAAGTGAAAATTGTTAAACGACGTACCTCAAAACAAAAAACTAAAATAAGTAGATGCAAATTTGCAAGCAACAAAAATTTGGAAAATACGTTCTCGGTTCTTCGTCGAAGGGTAACGTTATGCCAGCAACCATTCTCCGATGCGATTTCAAAACTAGAGAGTAGAAGCTCAAAAATGCTGTTTTTCTAAACTTCCGTGTCATCAATTTCCGCAATGAAGCAACTATGTAGAAATTACTCAAATTCCAATAAAACATGTTTGATCCTTTGCCATTTTTAGAGCAGTTTATTCGAATGAAAAGTTTCAAACGTGATAGCCTATGTGTATATGTAAATTTGTGTGCGCCCACGTGAGGACAAATTGATCAAAGTATAATGCCAATGTCAATGTCGCATTCGGAAACGTGACGATTTTGAATATTAAATTTGCTCCGGAGAGACCTATTAGGTGCTATCTCGTCGTCGAAAGGAGGAAGAGAATTTTCCGTTGCAGTGAAGCTCCAAAGACGACCTCGGACGAATGCTGATCGATTATTTTGCCGGGAATATATAAGTACCTTTGGGCGGTAGAGAAAGCTCGGGCCGCAAGAGTCGCTGACATTTCGTGCTGAAAAACAAATCGAAAGAGACAAAGACAGACAGAGAGAGAGAGAGAGAGAGAGAGAGAGAGAGAGAGAGAGAGAATCACCACGACGAGGAATTTTCATTGTACGATTTTCAATCTACTCAGCAACTTTAGTAAATTCGCGAGCCCGCGCTGCAAAGACCTATTACAGCTGGGCATAGGCAGTACGTGGACAATACGAAAACCTTAAGATGCTTAACGTGCACAAATGAAGGCGAAACTCTGTCTGTCTTTCTCGTCCTGCCGTTACCGCCGCCATTGCTACCTTTTTCTCGCACCTATACCCTTTTCACGTCACCTCAAGGCAGTATTGTCGTCCAGAGTGCTGTTTCGCCGGTGATTTTCAAGCTGGAATAACAGTTAAACAGTTTCAGTTTTGTTTCTGAATTTCTTTAAATATGTTTATTGATCCTTCAACAATAAGTACAAATTTAAGAAAAAATTACCATTTTTCGTCATGGATTTTTGTACGTTTTTTTAAATGGAGCGTGAAAAACGCCTTCTATTGGCGCCCAGTGTTGGGGGCGTTGTATGCATGTGAATAAAAATCAAACGTATTCTTAAGGAGCCAGTCCACTTTGGAGCCACGAAAAAGGCTATTTTCGCGATTTTTTTTGAGGATTTCATAAAAGATATGAATATAAAAGTTGTTGGGCTTGATAAATAAAGTCTTGAAATACATTAAAAAAAAATTAATTGATTTTTATTCATGATTAAGTACAAAAACTATAGTTTAACGTAACGCCTCAAAAATAGGTGGGCTAGGTAGCTCCATCACAACTCGGCAACGGCTTGTCTGAAACAAAAAAATCAAAGTCCATTAGATTCGGTTTGACACCAGCTACAAAATGACCCTCGGATATACAGTTTTATCAAAAAATAAAAAAATGGCAGATGAAAAACGTAAAAAGTAAAAAAAACGTGTTTCTTCGCAAAAAAAGAGTAAAAATCAAAATTTGAAAACCATCGAGGGTCATCTTGTTGCGAATCATGTTTACAAGATGTGGTTCAAATTTCAAGAGAACCGGTTTATTAGTTTTAGAGATACGATGGAGCTAGATTTTGAAATCGTTGTTTCGAGAAAAACGCGTTTGAAGTTCATACTATGAAAATCTCTTATATGAACTCAATCGGCAGTTCCTGCACCGTACAAAATCCCTTCTGATTGCTCATCATCGTCGATTTCTTCAAGTCTTGCATGCTTTCGATTTTTTGAAATTTTCAAAGTGGACTGGCCCCTTAATCTGTATCAGTTTTGTGATGTTTGGTACCAGATTCACCGAAATAAGAAATTTTACAAATGGACTGCATGGTACACTTTGATTATCAATATTTCCTATTTTCTAATTTCTATAACCCGGTTAAATTGATGAGTATCATTGAACGATTTCGACAGACGTAGTCAGAAAGCTCTGTACAAAAATGTAAAAACTGATTTTTTCAAATTTCTAGACAACAATACTGCCTTAAGGAGTAACACCACTGTAAAATTATCAAAAAGTTTATTTTTTCCTAATTGGCTTGAGGAATCATCACAGTTTTCCGCAATTTTTTTTAAGGTGGATAGGATAAGCTAATCGGTCTAATTTTTTTGTACATATTGAAGCACCGATAAAGAATACAAAATGATTTTTTAAAATTTCTTTATTTGTAGTTTAAGATTGTTTTAATGTGCAGAAATTTACGTGGAGAAAAATGGTGTCCCATGGCGGCCAGGATTGCGGCCGTAAACTTTATCTGAAACAAAAATTTCAAAATGATTATTAGTCTGTAGGAAAGCCGCTATGTTCCTATGGAGGTTTTCTTTTTAGGGAAATTGGAAAAAATGGCGGCGGTTTGAACAAAAAGTATCAAATTGTTTTCGACAGTTTTTCGTAAAAAAAATAGGAAGATTAAAAAAACAGCTTCCGTAGCAACATAAGGAATGACGCGAAGAATGTTCTGTTAAAATTTCAAACGGATGGCTTGAAAACTCTTCCTTTGAGAGTGGCCACCGTTTTGAAAAACACCATTCGGAGAAAAACACGTTTAAAGTTCTAAGAAAGGCTTAACTTTTTCTATTTATAATATTCTATATATAATGCAAAAAATCAATTCTTTGAAAATTTTACACTGTGAATAACATCCTTGAACATTATTATCCTCGTACTTGTCCTTCCACCAACAAAAAAATCGTGGAGAATCACTTAATCTTACACGTTTACAGTGGTGTAAGCCCTTAAGATAGGGTGGCGCTCGCTCATTCGGCATCAAAATCTGTAATCAACTATTTTCAAAAGGATTGGGATTTTGGCGCAAACGGCAAGTTTCATACCTCGCGCCATTACACTCTACAGACCCTAAAACATTTTTTGTCCCGGAAAATGCATCGACATCTGAAAATAGTTGGATCTAGTTGCAAGTAGTGGGAGTGAAGTGTAAAAGGAAGTCTCACATAACGTTGAGGTAATGCGAACCACATGTGGGTGCGAGAGAGATATCAATCGCGACGTCGATGGCAGTGCGAGAGAGACAAACAGAGAATATGTTTCACATGACGTTAAAACTTCAAATTTGCTTGATTTACGTCCTTCCGTTTTGCTCATAGTCGACGATTTGTGTTCGGATGAATGTATAGGACATTGTATTTCTCTCCGTCGCGTTGCTCACTCGATAAATTCGTCACTCGAGCTCTCTCTCTCTCTTTCTCTCTCTCTCTTGCACAGGATTGCCAAAGTGGTGCGTGATTCGCCTTTGACGTGCCGTTGCATGATATTAAAACGATCGGAGGCTATCCCGTGGTAAATATAGGTCGATATATAGGCGAGTCTGAAAACGATGAATCTTAGACGTTCTATAACGGATCGACAACGGAGACTCGTACTTTGTACATTGTTGAGTCGTGCGTGTACAACGAATATAATGAATTGTATCTATATATAGTGCACTGACAATTTAGACGTAGTATGCAGAGCCAAATAGTCGTAACTTATGGTCGTATAGTCAAGAAGCTCAGCGTGAAATTACAATCGAACGCCGGTTCAAATTTGCATTCGAACCCGAGGCGCTCCAAGTTTAAAGCAATATTTAAATCGCTCAAGGTATTCCTTTCACGAACCTGAATATTCAACAATTAACCGATTATCGTCTATAATTAAATGAAAATACATCCCAATATACTGATAACATTTCGGGGCTGGGTTGAAATTCCAAACTTTGAATACTCCGATGGTTTAAAAATTCCGAATTTTAATGCTCCGAAATTCAAGATGGGGCCGGTTTGAAATTCCGAACTTTCAATGGTCAGAACGCTCTCAAAACTCCGAAAGATAGTAGTACCCTGAAAGATCAAAAGTCCGAAAGAATTTTACACGAAAGACCAAAACTCCGAAAATCTTAACACCGTCAAAATAATTCGGCTATGAAAGTTTTAAAAGTTTCAAAATTTTCAATAAATCGACGAATTATTTCAAGATTTTTTTTATTGGGAAGTGATTTTGCGTCATTTTTGAAATTTGTCTAGACAATGTTATACGTTCTACATAATTTACGGTGAACTGTGTAGACTTTCGTTTGCATGATCTCGACATGAGGACCGGGTTGAAATTCCGAACTTTGAATGCGCCGACGATTTAAAATTCCCAATTTTAATGTTCCGAAATTACAAGGTTCGTGAAGATTGTGCCAGCGAAAGTCCACACAGTTGACTGTAAATGTAGAATGTATAACATTGTCTAGACAAATTTTTAAATTGACGTAAAATCACTTCTTAATAAAAAAAATTCTTGAAATACTTCGTCGTTTTATTGAAAATAGATCAATCGGAGTCACCGAATGTTTAAAGGAAATAATAATGATAAAACGGAAAGATGTGAGTAGCAGAAGAATATTAAAGAGAAAATGTCAAAATGTCTAAATCTATTAAATTTCCGCTAAAATTTTTATTCTAGTTTATCGTTGGGGATAATAATTGATGGTAACTTATGCTTATAAAATAACTACTTGTGACCCCACGAAATACGGCCCTCCGAGAAACGAATACCTCAACTTAAGATTAGGTATCACACGTAAGGTTGGTAAAAATGTCGCCAAGATTACTCCTCGACGTATCATTGGGTTATGCGGAAAGTCCATTCGGTTGTTAACTATGGAGTAAAGAGCGAAAGAACCAAAAGAAATTTTCGCGACAACAGATTTTGAGCAAACGAAGAGGTAGACACTGTTCGTCTTTTGACAGAGCGAGAGGTGCTTTTTTATTTCAGAAATGTCATTCGTTTCGGAGAAGACTTGGAATTTGCAAAACGGCCGTGGGTTCGCGCCTTGCTCTTGAGGGGAAGAAATCGATATAGACGCCCGAAAATGAGTCATTTTTCATGCATTTTTTTAGGGGTGATAAAATAATCGCTTTATTAAAAAATGTTGACACTATCTTATTACAACTTTCAAGTGTTGAATTTGTTTTCCTTTTCTTAAACAAAAGAAAATAGCAGCGTTATACGGTATTTCTTTAGGCGTCTTTTGAAAAACTGCTTGTGTTGTAGCTCAAAAAGTTATTGATCGATCTAGCTGAAATTTTGGGAGGTTTCTCGCTATAACATTATTGGAAGGATATACCTAAAGTTTTAAGGTTATCGCGTAAATAGATTACTTTCTTGGGGTAAAAATTGTCGAGAAAATGGTCAAAAATATGAAAATTTGATTACGAAGCCTACTTAATTTTTAATTTTATACTTTTTTATATTTTTTGTATGTATATCCTTCCAGTAATGTTATAGTGAGAAACCTCCCAAAATGTCAGCCGGATTGATCAATAACTTTTTGAGCTATAACATGAGCAGTTTTTCAAAAGACGCCTAAAGAAATACCTTATAACACCGCCATTTTGTTTTGTTTAAAAAAGAAAAAAAATTGACACCTGGAAGTTCTAATAAGATAATGTCAAAATTTAAAGATGATGCGATTATTGTATTACCTTCAAAAAAATGCATGGAAAATTACTCATTTTCGGGCGTCTAAAGGGATTTCCCCTCCCCCTTAATTACGCGCGAGGAATGCTCAATCAATTGATATTTATTGTATTGAATCAATTGATATTGATTGAATGAATCAATTGATAATTTTATCCGTATAAGTTGAGAACGAGGGCTCGAATTTAAGGGGGGATTGTCTTTTTTTTCGCAAAATTTACCGCTTTTTGGGAATTTTTTTCTGAAGAAAGTATACAACGGAAAACTTGTGAAACTTGGCATATAGTTTTATTGATCTGTTTACTACATACAAAAAATTTTTAAACAATTTCATCAAAAAATCCGCCTCCTACCCCCCTCGACGCGCGATGGTCCTTTTTTGATGGTGTGCACGATTACAGCCTTCACGTTCATCCTGCAACAAAAACCCAAAAAGCATTTTACTTTAGACACATATAGCTATCGTTCGATGAAGGGAAAAAAAATTGACGATTTGGTGACGTTTTGAACTTGAAGTATCGATTTTTCGAAAAAAATTGATCGATTTTTTGTTATAAATAAAAAACTATTAAACGTATTGCTTTTTTGCTTCATCAAACGATAAAAGGATGTCAGCTGAGCATTCTGTCCAAATTTGAAGGCAATCGGTTGAATAGTTTTTGAGAAATCGTGCACACCATCAAAAAAGGACCATCGCGCGTCGAGGGGGGTGGGAGGCGGATTTTTTGATGAAATTGTTTAAACATTTTTTTGTATGTAGTAAACAGATCAATAAAACTATATGCCAAGTTTCACCAGTTTTCCGTTGTATACTTTCTTCACAAAAAAATTCCCAAAAAGCGGTAAATTTTGCGAAAAAAAAGACAATCCCCCCTTAAGTTCTTGTAACTCAGGGATGAACAATTTCAAACTTAAGTTCGTACTTTAGCGTTCTGTACGGAGTCAGAACTGACAAGTCATGCAGGACTCAAGCTGCTCCTTGCAGCTTGAGAATGTAATTCAGCTCAAATTTAAGGGCTTACACGTTGTTGAAATTATTGAAAATGTCGATTGTTCGTTTTCGACGGATGCTCAAAATGAAACATTTCAAAAATATATTCTAAAAAAATTCGGGTTGATTCGTTAAAAATTGAGTAAGTTATGGGCGTTTACAGATAGGTATCGCAAACCAGCGAACTTTAAACGCTTTTTTCTCAAAACAACTTTTTCAAAATTGATTACCATGATATCTCAAAAATCACTGCACGGATCAACTTCAAATTTTACAAGCTTCTTTTACCGATCAAAGAGCAGTGCTTGAACACAGGACGTTCTTTTTCGAGGCATATTTTTTCTTTTTCTTACGAAAATAGAGCGTTTTTTCACAAAAAAAATCAACACTTTCACTTTGGACTGCGGCCATTTTTTAAAATCAATATTTCATTAAATCCATCTTCCAAGCACTAGATAATTTCATGCGAATACTAAATGCGTTTGATTTTTTTATTTCGGATGATTCACCGCAAAAGCCGTATTTCAAACAGAGGTCTGCACCGAGCATTGTATTGACCACATTTATAAATATTTTTCAATACAAAAATTGTACAAGATAATTACTCTCTAATTGTAACATATACGTACTCTTTAAATTATAAAAGGTACTTACTCTCTAAGCTAAGAAAAATAATTGAAAAACTGTGCCCGTTTCCCCAGAGAAAATTCACGAAAAATCCACTCGTTTCCGGTCACGAGTTAGGGGTAACCCGTTAAATTTCGATTGGATTATGAAGTTAATTTGGCGATCAACTTTGATGGCTGATTCCAACGAATACGGAATTTTCGTTCGAGCTAACTGGCTGACGAAACATGAAAGCTTCGAAACGTGATATATACAGAAAGATCAAGACAAGCAAACGGACGAATATATACATTGAACGTTTGACAGAGCATCGACTCGTTAGTGTAGTATCGTTGCAAGCCACCCGAGAAACCCTGACCGAATTACTTAATTTAAATCCAGTCAATCATGTTGCGCACGCGTATCTCGCTCTGTCAAGACTCTATCCAACTATGATGTTTTTTTTGTTCCACTATAATCTAAACCATCGAATCGATAAGCGCCAGATTTTACACGGACGATTATTTTTTCCATAAAAATAACAGTCGTCGTGCACGTCAAGAACGAGCGCGCGCTCTTGATTTCTATAGATTTTGTTCAAATTTTAACCAGACATTGTTCACATCATTATGCGTTTAAGTGAAATTTCAGAACAGTCGACTATTTAGATTGGGAGATAACGGGTTTTTTAATTGCAACTTTTAACACTGCAGGGTCTGCATTGAAATTTAGACAAAATAAATTTCCGTCAAAAACATTTGTTCCCTATAATAAAAAGACACATGGCAACCCCGCATCGTTCCACGCATTCAATGACGTAAGTTTGCGCAGCATATTTAAAATAATACTGTAACGCAAATTTTTATTTGGAAGTAATGTTTAATCGCACAAAGTTTTTAACTAGTTATGAATGAACCAACACTTTTATTTGTTAATAAAGATAACATAAACAATACAAAATATCTTCCAATCTTAATAGTCGACTGTTCAAAAAATTTAACTCAAACATGCATTTATTACGCATGTTTGAGTGAATGAACCAAATGTATTTAGTTTTTGTACCGTATTTTCTAGTCTTTAATCGGAGGATACGATAAAATAATGATTGTTGAAAAAAATGGTCGCCGATCGAAAGTGATCGTCGAAATTTCGGTAAAAAAAGCACTCCATTTTCCTTGATATAAAAAAGTATGCATTGAAAAAAAAATCCTTCGATTAAGGACTGCCTTTTGATACACAAAAAATGTCTGTGAAATCTGAAGGTCTAGATGTTTTTGAGATATTTTGTTCACCGATTCTGAAAAAGTAATTCCGAGAAAAACGGGTGTAAAGTTTTCACCTGTAACGGTAAAGCGGTAAGCGGATCTACCTGTAAACGCTCATGACTCCCCCAATTTTCAACGGACCGACTTGAAATTTTTGAAAGGTTATATTATAAGAATCCGTCGGAAATGAAAAATCGGTTTTTTTTTTAAGTTCCAACCCTTAAATGAATGACCTAAAAACTTCGTCAAAGTATTGGTCCGAAGTGCAGTGACACCTGGGTGGCTCGTGCGGTTACGGTTTACGTGGGAAGACTATAAAAATAGCCGTGCACTCATCCTCTAACTGCTTTCACGAATCCTTGCAGAAGATTCCCGATTATTGTTCGCACACAATGTATTTTTCATGACCTTTGGTTAAGGAAATCAGACAAATATGTGCAAATTGCCTCACATAAAACAATATTAAAGTATTCCTTTCGCGGAGGGCCGTATTTTGTGGGCGCATCAGCAGGGCCCTACCGAATCATCGATAAATTACAGTGGAGCTTAATAAAAATAAGTCACAAACAATTATTATACCCAACGATAAGCTAGAATAAAAAAATTCGAACGAATTTAGTATTTAGAATTTAGAATTTAGATATTTTTACATTTTCACTAAAAAGTCGTGGCTACGAAAATTTTTTTGATAAGTTTTTGATGTCGTTACGGAACATTAAAAAAAACTTTACAGGCGTCGAGTAGTTTATATCTGGCGTTATTCAGTATTTAATTTATTAGATAGAAATGTGGCCAGCGTATTATCTCCTTAAGGTGCCGTATAAATGAGACGATTTTTGGAGTCGTAAATTTTCGGTGAAAGTTCGGTAACTTTGCGTGAAATTTTACCAGCATACCGTGATGTTTTTTTACATGATTATAGACGAAAATCAGTTAATTGTTAAATATTTGGGTTCGTGAGAGAAACAACTTAAGTAGGAAAAAAATAACCGCGGCTACTGTGGCATGAATACGAAATTGATCTGTAAATTTGTAAAATTCGCCTGCAAATTCGGGAAAATTCTTTGTAATTTTTTTCGCTTGCGAGTTTATTATCGATGTTACTGATATCGAAACTTTATGTTCTTAGCATGTACGATCTTAACATTTTTTGAGCACATTTTATTTTTGCACTCTGGTCTGGTTCGATCACCATCTATTTTTTTGGCATTTTTCGTAAACTTCGATGAACAAGTAGTGTGAGATATAAATCATTCGGTGGAAACACTCTCGAGATTCGCGAGAAAGCGATGTTTATAAAACACGTGCTGAGTAGACGGCCTTGAACATTTTCAAGTGCAATGCAGAGCCTGTCGAGTGAAAACCAAGGACAAATCATGAACCTCCTATAATATTTTTTTTTTCGTCCATGCTTATGCATTGTTACCAATGGCGCATCATCATGCTCGAAGTGTCGAACTTTATCAATCTCAACATACTCAATAAAACAAGTTTTTAAACGGGGTATCCCTCTCTGGAAGCCCAATTTGAAGAGTTCAGATTGATGAATTTTTTTCTAGTAACCCATTGGTTGGAATAGATTAATTTTTTCCCAGCATGTTGTACACATGTTTATGGCTACAGTGTAATTTTTTCGGAAGAAAATCTTTCAAAGTGTTCGTGGTGCTGCAGTTGGCGTTGCAGCCCTCCAGCAGCGAGGCCCGAAACGGCGGGTTCTCTATCAGGCTCAAATGTAGTCTGAAACGAAAACAAAAAAATGTCTCTTCAAATATATCCAACTGGCTATGGGTTCACGATCCACTTTTCGAAATTTCGAAAAGTACGAAAAATGACAGCTTCTCCAAAGAAAACCTTATTTTTCTCTTGAAAAACAGCATGCTGAAGTCATTGTTATTAACAAATGGTTCATCCAATCAAAAAATACGATCGTGAACCGAAAATGACTACTGTTTGAACGCTAACTGTGCAAATTCAAGTCAATAGTGTGAAAGTTACTCAAGATATCAATCCCGCCGTGTCAAGATATGTAGTTTCGAGATAATTGCGTTCGAAGTTTTGGTACATATTTTCCACGATCTTGTAAAATATTGTCGTCTTACCGCTAGTCAGCGATTCCGGCACCATATAAAGTCTCCTTCCTCATAATCGAGATCGTGTTGCACGCCTAATCTATGCAATCTGCGGGCAGTTCGGGCCTCTTTTGAGTGTTCTTGTGCTTTGATGTCCGCTTTCGTTACACGCGAATCATGCTTAACCCGATGCACACTGTTCCACTAAAATAGTTTTAACTTCGTCAATTTTTAGAATTTCAAGGTCCGGTTGGTCTTAAAATATTCTTGAAAATTCACACTATAACAATATGCAAAAAAGTATTTTTTTTAGCTTTCAGAGAGGGATATCCCCTTAAAATCCTTTCATTGTGCATGCGGATTACTCAAAGATACGTTTTTGTTTTGTTTTCAGGATCGTTACCGGACATCGCAGTGACGATGGCATCAGGCAGGGAAATCCACGGCGTCTTCAGGTACGTAACAGAATAATTACTGGCAACATCTACACCGATGAAGTAACGGACGATCATATTTCGCAAAGCCGACGCCTACAGTCACAACCCATTCTTACAAACACAATCGTCACGGTTAAACGCAATTTTCTAGAAAAAGAAAAGTCGTTTTTGAAAAAACAACGTTCCTTTTTTACATGAGACAAGTTCGAGCGTCAGTCAATAAATGTTGACACGATGTGCATGTAAATCGTCCATACCTAATAAGGCAGAAAAAAATAACTAAATTGATAGGATCTCTTTGCACTGATGAGCAAGTCATTAATGAAATATAAAAAAAAGATTTTTCCTGCCCTATTATTAAAGACTAATGGTAAAAATTTCGGAGATCGGTTTAAAATTGACAGATTAGAGTTGTACAAAAGTTATTCATTTCTCGACTTTTTAATACTTGGGTATTTTCAATGCCCAATTTTTCAATAACGTCGTCCAATTTTCTCTCACGGAATATTGCGTGGGAAAAAGTCAAAAAGTGCAATTGTAAACCGTAGAATAAAAATTTTTCTTTTGGTCATTCTAGGTCGATTTATATATCGACTCCTACAAGGCACATTGCAGTTACGAAATTATTGATCTCGATTCACGCAATGGGAAACTTTCCACTCTCAATAAGTCTAAATGTGTATCCTCCAATCCAATTATTTCGGCCAAAACATTATTTCGAATGCGTCTCAACGAGGGTAATTTTCGTTAAACGTCTATTGCCTTTCAGCCTGATACGATCGAAAGGAATAACCAAAAATTGGTTTGGCTTTTCCAAATCAAACAAATTGACTATATCTGTACAAGTGCGTATGTACACGTACGTGAGCGTTATCGGGTAATCGTCGTATGTATTTGGGCTGTTAATGCCGCTTCTGTTGCTGACTCTGCCTACGGGAATGCTTTGGGGTGAACGAGAGTTATTTCCAGAATCTTTCGTGGGAGGTACATTTCCGATACGACCTTCGGGCGATCCACGTTACTCTTTCTCTCTTTTATGCCAGCCCCTCACAAACTACGCGTGGGTGTTAGTTGATACGTACTCTTCTATGCTTTTACATACTTATATATATATATATATATATATATATATATGTGTGTGTATTCGTGCATATATAAACTATGGAGTATGAGGGATAATGTTGCTTTATACAATGCGGGATATATACACTTGCGGCGAATACACGTAACATTCGCTCCGACTCAAGGCAGCAACGACCACGATACTGTTTCGTGTTTTGCGAATTAATCTTTTATTTTTTTTCCATTTTTATTAAGAAAAGTAGCAATAATGAAATTGGAACTTTTAGACAAATGCAGTTTTCGAAAAAAAAAAAAAATTTCCATGTTTCAAATGCAAAATCAATATTGTCATTGATTTCCAAAGGCCAATTCAAAGTAAAAAATAAGTAGCAATGGTAGAGTAGGAATTTTTGTAAAAATGCCATTTTAGAAAAAAATACGGTAATTGCATGTTTTTATGTTTTAATTAATCTTTTGTTTTTTCCGTTTTCATTGAGATAAGTAGCAATGATGCATTTGGAACTTTTAGAGAAATGCAATTTTCTGAAAAAATATAATTTTCCATGTTTCAAATGCAAAATCAATATTGTCATATTGATTTCCACAGGCCAATTCAAAGTAAAAAATAAGTAGCAATGATAGAGTAGGGATTTTTGTGTCAATGCCATTTTAGAAAAAAATATGGTTAATGTATGTATTTTTATGTTTTAATTAATCGTTTATTTGTTCCATTTTTATTAAGATAAGTAGCAATGATGCAATTGGAACTTTTATAAAAATGCAATTTTCTGAAAAAATATAATTTTCCATATTTCAAATGCAAAATCAATATTACAATATTGATATTTACAGTCCAATTCAAAGTAAAAATCAGTAGCAATCATAGAATTGGAATTTTTGTACAAATGCCATTTTAGAAAAAATGTGGTAAATGTATATATTTTTATATGTTTTAATTAATATTTTATTTGTTCCATTTTTATTAAGATAAGTAGCAATGATGCAATTGGAACTTTTATAAAAAATGCATATTACGGAAAAAATATTAATTTTGCATATTTCAAATGCATAATCTATATTACAATATTGATTTTCACAGGTCAATTTAAAATTAAAATGAGTGGCAATAATAGAATTGGACTTTTGATAAAAATGCCACTTAAGAAAAAAAGATAGTTAGTGTAATGTACTTTTATATCGCGAAATTCATGAAAATCAATAGTACAATAATGATTTTTTTTAATATAAAGTTTTTATCGCGAATATAAAATTTCCTTCGAGGTCAGCGGCGTTGTGCATGACCAATACTCGGAGCGGTAACCGCCCAGCCGTGCACCGGCTGGCGCATCAACCAGTGAGAGGAAGGCCAATACTTCTGATGCTTTCGTGTAGATACTTGAGTAAAAGGTCTGTGCACCACAGAATCAGAAGAATATGGGGCCGTCTATACCGGTACGGGTTTTCCACAGTTTCCCCGTACCCTCGGCAAATGCGGTATAGTGTAGCTTAAAACAGCAGGAGACGCAACAAAAATTAAGTTAGATTAGCGAAGTGCGGGTAAGACGTGTTAGGAAAGGGTTCGATTGGGAAGGGGGTAATACGTAAAAGCTCGCAAGGGTGTACTTTGAAAATCGAAAAAAAACCAGCGATACAATTTTTGACTCGCGATATTGAAGTATAATATTAAATTTTTAAATGGAATATCAATATTCTAATATTTATTTTCACGGGCCAATTCGGAATTAAGATAAGTAGCAATAATACAATTAGAACTTTGGAAAAAAATGCAAGTTTCGAAAAAAAAATACGGTAAACAATACTTTTCTATTGCGATAAAATAATTTCCTCGTTATATAAAAGTACAATTTTTCATTTCTATCTTCGAAAATTGGATTTTTTTGATAGTTCCCATTGCATTATTGCTACTTATGTTCATTTTGAACTGGCTTGTGAAAATCAATATTATAATATTGATTTTCACAGGCTCAATTGATCACATGAAATATATGAAATTTCTGAAATTTATATATGAAATTCACGAAATATATGAAATTTGTATATGAAATATATGAAATATATGAAATATCTGATATGAAATATCATAAGCATTTCATTTTATAATTTTGTGAAAATCAATATTATAATATTGATTTTCGCAGGCTCAATTGATCACGTGAAATATATGAAATTTCTGAAATTTATATATGAAATACACGAAATAAGTATATGAAATATATGAAATATCTGAAATTTTAATATTATAATATTGTTTTTCATATATTTCTCGATAACATTTTTTACTCGTTTCTAAAAAGTATATTTATAAAAGTACAATTATAAAATTATAATTTTTTTCGAAAATTACATTTTCAAAAACTTCCAATTGCATCATTGTGGCTTATCTTAATTGTGAATTTCGAATTGAAAGTCGACATTATAATATTGATTTTCACCGCAGCCCAAGCGGCTTTTTTTCGTCCGTAAAGCTGAGCCGAGTCGAATCTTCGGGCGATTGTTAAAATAAGAGCAGGGCTGTAAAAGAGAATAGCGTTACATTCATTGGAAGAGATATTTCGGGGAATCTCAACGAGTTACAGCCGCAACGGATTTTGTACACTTTGATCGTTGACTATGACGTTTTATAGTTGACTTTAATGCTCTTTTTCGTCCCGTTATCTCATACGCTTGTGGGTTTTTTGGCTGCTCTATAAATTTGACGACTATAATGCCGACGTTGGAGAGACGATCGGTTAACACGTGCTCGCCGTATATAGCACACGAGCGCGATAATAAAGTCGAGCTTTCGATGTTTGCGCACTAGCCAACTAATAAATCAAATCCAAAAGAAAATCGAAGCTCAATCGCCTCGAGCCCGCACGTTTCTACGACACGTATACATTTTTTGCTTCGGGTGTCCGAAGCATCGAGCTTAGCTCATAGAAAACGAGAGAGAAAAAAAAGCACGAGAAAAATGAAAAAAGAAAAATTCGGTACGAATATAAAATGTGGACGGGATGTTATTTCCTGTTGAATGAAGAGAGAAAGAGAAAAGACTATAACACAATGACGTAGCATTGACGCAAGCGACAATTGTTGGCTATTAAAATCAGTGGAGAACGAAGCACGTAAATCACGTGTACGATTGCTCAACGTTGAGGAGAACGAGAGATACGCGACGGCAGTCGGAAGACTTATTTTTATTTTATTTTCATTACATTGCACATTATGTACTTTTCTACAAGCTCAGAATCGGTCTTTTCTGTCCATTGAATTATTTGTTTTCACTTTTGAACTTTTGACACGTGAATTGTACGAGGCAAATTTCGAACAATTATAGCACTAACGATCGAACAATCGTTTATCGTCCAACGCTGAAATTCCCTCCTCAACGTTACAGCATGACGGAAAGAGAGATGAGATGAGGGAAAGAGATAAAGAGAGAGCCGTTTCAGTTCTGCTCCATTATTGTCTGGCGTCCAACCCGATCGATTATGTGTTATACTGTATACCCCAGTCACCCTTGTCGTGAAATAAAATGTACGATACGACGAGAAAATAGTCGTGTAACCCGCGTAGTGAAAGGTCACAGTACATTCGCCAGTCAATGGCTGACAACCCTCGGGGAATTACCACCGTGACGTAAAGTATTGATAATCGACAATAACTATTCGGTAATTGTAGAAATGTCTAGTCTAACCCGATCCATTCTAGGCCTGACTAAGCTTGGACGTTCTTTTCACCTCGTTGTTTGTCAAAATCTTAAAACTTTTTGCAAAAATAAACCAGACTAATTCTCCAGTCATGGGATTTGTTAAGTCATTGTTAAGATTGGGATTTCTATGACGAATGCCATAGACTGTCGACTAAACTGACGGGCAACATCAGAAAATGTGTGTGTGTTTTTTAAGGGGTAAGGCTACTGTGGCGACCCAAAAATCAGGGTCATTGAAAAAAATTAATTTTGAAGATACAAGTAAGACGATTGAAAAATCGTTTGGACATTCATTTATATGTACATTAACCAAGCTGTGTACCAGATTTCATTAAAAAATATCAATAATTGAAGAAGTTGTAAACAATCTCATGAAGGCCCTTTGAATGTGAGGGCTCAACGGTGTGCTTGTAAAATAGATAATAAAATAACAAATAATAATAGATAATAATAAGATAATAAATGAGAGACTTGACCCAACTTTCTTTTGTTACAGTATTTCAGAAATGAAAGAAAAAAAATTGGATTTTTTTTCGATTTTTCGAGGAAGAATGACAGTTCTTGTTAATAACTAATGGAAAAAAATGTTAAGAAGGAAAACATCGGTCAAGACCAAACTACTATTATCTCGAATACGTGTACCAAATTTCAAGTCAATCCGTTCATTAAATGTCGAGAAATCGTGTACACCGTTTTGAAAAACGTGGTTTCGAAAAAAAAAACGTGTTTAAAGTTTTACTAGCAGTTCTATCATTATAGACATAAGTTTACCTTGAACCTGCGATTCCTGCACCATGTATTGGATCTTCCTCTTCAATTCGTGTTGCGTCAAGGGACGAACGACTTTTTGAAGTTTTTACCCCTAACCCCTTAATCATTGATACGATTTCATTTTTCTTGCAATATTCTTTCGAGTAATCCAATATGGGTGTAGTTCCGAAAAGGAATATAGCTCCGATTAATTTCGAATTTCGTGTACCCATGTATTCCGGATCGTTGATAACGAATATGATAGTGAAAATACTCGCAAATTTGATTTTTAAGGTCAAAACTTACGAAAACCTTTTTTTAAGTTTTTCTACTTTATTCCAATAAATGTTGATCTTAGAGAAAAATGTTTTCCACGAATGTTGTAGCCTATCAAAATATTGATCTTTTATGATCCATACATTTTTTGTCTAAAACCATTCTGTTTCGAGAAAAATGGGATAATACTCCAATAAGTACATTTTGCTAAACTCCATTAGTTTTGATACTATCTACTTACGCAGTTTACCGCGGGAAGATTAGAGTTTGTTTGGGTTTGTTTGTTGTGTTATGTGTTGTTTAGGTTTGTTTGCGCTTGTTTGGCTTTGTTTGTTATATTTTGTGTTATTTGGGTTCGTTTGTTGTTTAGGTATGCGTATAGTGTTAAAGATCAAACTGCAACCTTCCCGCGGTAAAGTGCGTAGGTAGATAATATCGAAACTAATGGAGTTTAGGAAACGTACTTTTTGGAACATTATCCCATTTTTCTCGAAACAGATTGGTTTCAGACAAAACTTGCATAGAACATAAAAGATCAATGTTTTTATAAGCTACAACTTTTGAAAGAAATATTTTTCTCTAAGATCAATATTTGTTACAATAAAACAGAAAACATAAAAAATCAGTTTCGGTGAGTTTTGACCTTGAAAATCAAATTTGCGTGTATTTTCACTATGATATTCGTAGCCAGCGAGTAAAAATACATGGGTACACAAAATTGCAAATTAATCGGACGTATGTCCTTTTCGGAACTTTATCCCCCAGTATTTCCAAGCGAATGCCAAAATTTTTTCGTCGCAAGTTCATCGACTTTGCAGAATTCTACGCTGTGGATTTCGTAAAATGTCGATGGGAGCTATATTTTATCAACATCAATGTCGGATATTGTGCATTAGCCAAGGCATGAAAGTCTCGAACCACACAGTTCACCGCTGCCCACTCTCGATTGATACAATTTAGTAGAAATGGACTCACTCAGATCGAAATTGACGTGGTTCATTTCCTGCCCGATATTTACCTTCAATCCGCCGAGCGCAACGGCAAAAAAAAACGTTTCCGCGCAATAAAACTGAGGAAAAAGCCTTTCGCGGTTTGTGATATCCGGCTTTGCTCGTGTGCATGCGTGCACACATACACGTGACCGTGTGGATACCAGGGCAGAATTGGCTGAAGGCCCAAAAAAACTCGAAATCCGTAACGACATTGGATCGATGAATGAAACGATGAATGAAAATTTTATCTCTACATTACGGAATTCTACGTCTGCGATTCATTGCCATTTCTTCACGTTTTTATCGATATTGAAGACATTCAAGATATGCTTGACAAATTTTCGTACGATTATACTTGTTTAAATATGTTTTTGCACCGTCAATCCCACTCGTGGATAACTTCCAACAGGCATTTGCGATATAAAAGGTGTCTCAAAATGACCTGGTATTTTAATTTATTAAGGCCTCATTCCACTCTAGAGGCAGAAAAAATTGGCTTTTTGGGGATTTTTTTTCAGAAAAACTACAAAAAAGGGCGTTTATCATACATATCAGTGACTGTATACAATAATTTTTTTGAAGCGATTAATTAAAAAATGGCGGCTGTGCAGCGTTTATTTCAAAACTGCATTTTTTAAGTTGGCCGGAAACATGACTCAGACAATTTTCAACGGATTCACTTGACATGTTGAATATATCTTGAAAAATACATTGTCCATGGAAGTAAGTAGGATTTTCTTATTATATTGCATAGTTTATTTGTTATTAACAATTATCTGACGATTTTTAGGCAAATGTTTCACTTTCCAAAAATTTGGCTAAAGATCGTGAGATAATTGTTAATAACAAATGAACTATGCAATATAAAAAAATCCTACGTACTTCCATAGACAATGTATTTTTCAAGATATATTCAACATTTTAAGTGAATCGGTTGAAAATTGTCGGAGTTATGTTTCCGGCCAACTTAAAAAATGCAGTTTTGAGATAAACGCTGCACAGCCGCCGTTTGAAATTAATTGCTACAAAAAAATTATTGTATAAAGTCAACACCCTTTTTTGTAATCTCGATTTATTTTGTAGTTTTTCTAAAGAAAAAAAAACCCCCAAAAAGCCTATTTTTTCGGCCTCTAGAGTGGCCTAACTCCTTAATAAAACCTATTATTTATTTGAAAAGTACGAATATTCCTATTTCAATACAAGGTACAAACGTGGAGGTTAAGCGTGGAACACAATATCCGATAAATGGCATAAAGGGCATGGATTTGGAAGGCATATTCTTCCAACAAAATGGCGCAACCTTCCACACTGCGGGCGAAACAATGCAGTTATTGCAGACGAAGTTTCATGGTCGTGTTATCTCGCGCCGCTACGATGTGAATTGGCCACCAAGATCGTGCGATTTGACGCCATTGGACGTCTTTCTTTTCGCTTTTCTGAAAGGAAAAGTGTATGCCAATGATCCACAGACCATTCCGAAGCCCACGGAAGCAATTGGACGGACCATTAATTAAATTAGTCTGCAATTATGTCAAAATGTTATTAAAAATTTCGTCAGCAGAATGAACGTTTGGAAACAGAGACGAGACGCCCATTTATCGGATATTGTGTTCTACACATAACCTCCATGTTTGTACCTTATATTAAAATAAAAATATTCATGATTTATTGACACACCCTATAATTCCAAGCCGATTAATAACAGATATTATATCGGCCCGAATCTCGAATTTTTCGAACGTAACTTCGCTGTAGGATAGCTGGAAATAATGTTTGGTAAAAAAAGAAAAGATGATGTAAAGAGAATTCTGCAGCATGATCGATATCAGCATAACCGGATACCGCTTATACCGATCAATAACACCAGGAGAACGTTTCTTCTTTTTGCATTATTTCTCACTGCTTCACGACAGAGCTGTTTCTAGAAAATGTAAAGAATTCAATCGTAATAGTACGTCCTATTGATAGGCTGATTGAATGAAGCAGTGCTCCTTGGAGTAACAAAAAGTTCAAGGCCATTTCATCGAATCTGGATGAAAAAATCAAGGTGATCCTATCGTCAGTAGGGAAGAAGAACATTTCCGCGATGTTCATAGCTTAGGGAGAACTCAAACGATGATAAGTGATGTCTAATGATTTTGGAAGACTAGCATATTGTGGGTCATTGGGTTTGGATCGCAATGTGTTACACGTCTAACGGAAGAAAAATTTATTGACACGATCAAGATAGACTTGAATTTGCGCAGATACTTTTAACCGAACGAACTTTTTTTTTAAAGCACAGCTGGGGAAATATTTGCGAGGGAAGATTAAAATTCGACACCGTAGACGATAGACTTTTGTTTTTATTCGCAACACGTTCAATTGAAAAAAAAAACAATAAGGGGTATTAGGGAGTTTTGGGATAATTAACGAAATGTTACGATTCGAATTATAAAGTAAATCACTTGTCATATACTGAATGCAACCTCCATATTTTCAATAGCTTGTTTACACCGTTTCTATTAAATTAACAATTGAAACACACACTTTTTAACATAGGGAGATGCCGATGATGAGACAATATAGGGAGTACATTATGAGACTGATGACGAAATTGTCATAATGTACTGAGTGATTTACCGGTTTTTTATGACATTTAAAACATTTTTCACACTGTTTCTTGCGTAAAACTGCCATTCGGCGATGAACGTAGGCATCTTCCTACGTTAAAAAGTGTTGTTTTTTATTGTGAAATTTATAGCAACGGTGTAGACGATCGAAAAAAAATTTGGAGGATGCATTCACTAAAAAAATAATAATGAAATAAACCGAATGTAATAATAAATAAAATGATTTTATTCATCATTTTGTTTATTTCTACATTCGGTTAATTTTATTATTATTTATTCAGTAAATGCACCCTCCAATTTTTTAATCGATCGTCTACACCGTTTCTATAAAATTCAGAATTGAAATAAAAAAAAAACACTTTTTATTTCAATTTATTTAAATAAAAAACACATTTCGTCAATTGTCCCGAAACTCCTTAATTTTTGTATTTTTCTCGTATTAATAATAAAATAAACCGAATGTAATAATAAATAAATAAATTTGTTCATCTTTTTATTTATCATTACATTCGGTCAATTTTATTATTATTACGGTTTATTTTATTATTATACGAGAAAAATACAAAAATTAAGGAGTTTCGGGACAATTGTCGAAGGGTTACCATTTGAATAAAATTGACTGTTTATTTTATTATTATTTATTCAGTGATAAACGGTGTAGACGATCGGTTTAAAATTTGGAGGGTCAATTCACTGCATGAATAATGATAAAATAAATAGTAAATTTTAATCAAATGGTAACATTTCGTCTATTTTCCCGAAACTCCTTAATTATTGTATTTTTCTCGTACAACACAAACGCAAAATGAATATAATTCGTGCAAATTGTTTGCACATTGAAAAAAAAATTGAAGAGGTGCGATTTAGGAATATTGTCACTATCGCAGCAGGCTCGTTCCAAATCGTACTTATATATCACAAAA
Organism: Ophion slaviceki; assembly: GCA_944452715.1. Classification (NCBI taxonomy): domain Eukaryota; kingdom Metazoa; phylum Arthropoda; class Insecta; order Hymenoptera; family Ichneumonidae; genus Ophion; species Ophion slaviceki. The sequence continues at coordinate 27,825,315 of OX101783.1, forward strand.
AGTTGGCAGAGTATTCACTATAGTGTGGAATTATAGCGTCTTCGATTTATGGCCTGCTTGTTGACTCCGGCACAAAGTTCGTGAACCGAAAACGAAATTAAGTCTACTTGATGTAACCGTCCCATTATTATTAAATCGTATCGTTACGATTACGTAACAATCCTACTAAGATACACTTTCGAGAGCATTTCTTCGTCGATGCAGCTGCATTCTCATCTTGTTTTACCTATCAATTATCTGAGATGTACAATGTTGATGTTACACGAAATTGGGTCTACTTAAAAAAACCGCGCAATTATTCTTGCCGGTTCTTTATACCGGTACGATTAACGACAAGTCTATCGGCGCTAATTGGACGTAAGATTCGAACGCAAAGTATCGCGTTGCCCTCAACGACAACGCGGTTTTCATGGTTATGAAAATTGATGCCATCCTCCAATATAAGTAATTACGCTCGGCCCAAAAGACTAAAGGGCAGAACAATTTCAATTTTTTTTTCAGTTTTTTGCGAAAGGCCGTAATTTCGTGAAAAATGATCGTATCGGGAAAAAAAGCATTTTGAAGCTTGAAATCTGTAGTTTAAGAATCTTGCGAAAACTTGAATAAATCCTCTATAAGTTCCTTTTGGTAATTTAGAGAATTTTTTTCAAGCTCAATATTGATTTGAAAAAATACAAAAAGATTGACTTTTTCTGCTATTTTGGAAAATCCACCACAACTTTGCAAATATTGCGAAAATAACCAATGTTTCCAGGTTTTTTTCAGCTCAATACATGCCCAGAGACCATGTCAATTTTTTAATCGATCGGTTAAACCATTTTTTTTACCCGAATCGTCAAAGTTTCATAAAAAATTAAAGCAGCACTTTTAATGCTCCTTAAACGTCAATAAATGATGATTAAGATGAAAAAAATGTTTCGTTATTTTTCTCACAATTTTGCATTAAATACTCATCAAATCTCGAAGAAAAAAAATTATATTTTATCGAATACCAAAAAGCCATCAGAATGAGTTTAGGAGGCTGTGTACATGTGTTGACGTATAGAAAAATAAAAAAAATTATGAACAAAAATACTCACACTAACAAGAAACATCACTTAAGTGTCCGCCGTCGATTCCGTTGAAACTCATATATGTGGTAAAGCATTGAAAACTATTAGACACGTATTTCTTTCATCTGCGGACAAATGGTTTTAAGGGGAGAAACAACCCCTCAAAGAAAGGCGGGTAGATGGGTGGGTTTGCGGTTTCACCTACAAGCAATCCACTGATCTGAATGAAACGAAAATCAAAATTCTTCTAATGTAAAGCGATAGAAAATCCACTATAGAATAATTTTAAAAAAACGTAAAATTAAGGGGTGCCATGCCTTTCTTTGAGGGGTCGTTTTCCGCCTTAAAGATGTTTTTTCGCAGATAAAAAAAAATACGTGTCTCATAGTTTTCAATGCTTTATCACATATATGAGTTTCACCAAAATCGGAGGCGGACACTTAAGTGACGTTCCTTGTAAGAGCGTTTTTAGGCGCTTAGCGAGAGCGTCCTCCCGCAAAGAACTTTTATGGCTGAGCACCTAGAACAAGAAAAAAAATCGTAATTCACATTAGTTTTGCTACCGAAGTACACACGGTTTTTAAAAATGTGTTACAAAAATAGATATTTTTTTAATAAAATATATTTTTTCGCTGAAAAATTGGCTTGTTTTGTATATAAAAACGAGAATTGTTGATGAATCGTAACAACCGTGTGTACTTCTTTAGAGAATCTGAAAAGCTACAGTTAAAATTGTAAGTCGATCGGGTGAAAAATGCCCGAACTATGCGTTCTTCCGATTTCAAAAACGTGATTTCTAGAAAAGCGCGTTTCAAGTTTCGAGTTCGGAATTTCCATATATATTGTCTACTTGCGATCAATCGGCGATGCCAGGTCTATGTTTATAACCGTCTATACTATCGGATAATGCAAAAAAAACAAATCGATTTTTGGAAAATTTTCTATAGATTTTGTTCAAATTTTAATCAGACATTGTTCATATCATCATGCATGTTTAAGTGAAATTTCAGAACTGTCGACTATTTAGATTCGGTGATAATGGGTTTTAAAATCGCAACCTTTAACACTGCAGGGATACGCGCAAACTTACGTATCCAATGACGTAAGTTTGCGCGGCACATTTAACATAATACTGCAACACAAATTCTTATTTGGAAGTAACTTTTTAATCGAACATAGTTTTTAATTAGTTATGAAGTATCCATCACTTTCATTCGTTAATGAAAATAACATAAACAATATAAAATATTAATATTCATAACGCAAATATTTTTTTATGATAAAAGTTTTCAATTTTAGGAACGCGATTATTTTTTTTTCTCTCGAAATATTCAACAATACTGTTCGGCGGAGTTGCCATATGTCTTCTTATTATAGGGGACAAATATTTTTTACGGAGAATTATTCTGTCTTTACTGAACGTTTTTAGTCTCACTCTTTTTAAATCACTCTTTCCCTATCTAGTTTGCTATCTAAACATAATTTTTTTTCTCAAAATTTATAAACACAATAGAACGATACGACGAATTATCTGACCTGAGTTTCGATCACTGCAGACCCTGCAGTGTTAAAAGTTGCAATTAAAAAACCCATTATCTCCCAATCTAAATAGTCAACTGTTCCGAAATTCCACTCAAATATGCATAATGATATGAACAATATCTGGTTAAAATAAAAAAAAAATCTATACAAATCAAGAGCGCGCGGTCATTCTACCTTAAGCGTGGATCCGATTACGGCAATTCCACCCGATACGTGTCCACGCACACAGGCCAGAGGCTGTCAACCATACCCTTTTGCCCCATCAAAGGCCAAATTACGTCGAGACCTCTTCTCCATGGCTAGTTTCGATCCTCAAAACCAAACACGACTAAAGCCAAACAATCCCAAACATAGTTTGGCAGCTCGTGTCCCAGGCCTGTATATACAGTGACCCAATGTCTGCACGATTATGATTGCAGCCTGATCGTCGACGACGTGGATTCGCAATCGATTTCGAGCGAGGCGCCGGACCTCGACGGCCTATCGACGGAGAGTAGCAGTTCGCAAAACTCGACGTCGCAGACACCCCTGGACAGTCCGGGTCCCCGTGAGAGAATAAAGCAGATGCAGGTCGAGGCTGAAACGCGAAGGGGCGAGTTCGCGAGATTACTCGAGGAACACGCTCAAGTTGTCCGCCAATTGAAGATGATGGAAGCCGAGGATCAGCACTCGGGTACAACAAGCAGCGGGGTCGTTGCCACGAGCCACTCGTGATTCCGCCCTCATCTGAGACGCGGACGAGGAAAAATACGAGGACGACAACGAGGAAAAATCATCGGCGAGATAAGGCTAACAGGCTCAGCAGCGGCATCCTTCGTCAACGGCGAATCGAAGGTCAATAACGATCAGGACGATCGAGGCCAAAAGCAATCACCGAAAATCTGGCTGCTGTTCAGCCTCTTGCGTCTCGCTGCTGATCACTGAAATTCCCGTATACTCGTTACCACTTTTTTTTTTTGTTTTCTCCGGTCCGCACTCCTCGTCCCGCTTGCGAGTTTGTCAGGGCAGCTCGCGCGTCCTGGTCGAACGAGTGTTTCAGTAGATAATAGATAACGAAAAACACCCTTTTTTATAAACTTTTGTACATCGATAGAATCGTTAGGGCGTACACTGGCCGTACAACTGGACGGACAAAAAAGTCGTGGTTTCTACAGCTTTTCGCTATTGTGATAAATTGCCAATTTTTGTTTGGTTTCGTATTTTTCTTCCTTCTTCAGGATGTATCAGGAGCGAGTGGAGGCTCGGTGCTTAAGGGGAGATATACACCCAGGAGCCAGAAAAAAGGTCATTTTTGTGAATTTTTTCAAGGAAAACTATTTGAAATTTCGGATTGGAGTTTTAATTATCTAAAAGTATATACATTCAAAAATATGTTTAATTTTCTTTATTTAAAAATATCAAAAATATACAAGGATATTGTATGATCCTTGGAGCGTCGTAAAAAAATCTCCGTATACGGTACCCACTGGCGTTTCTTCAAAAATCATCTGAAAAAAAAAACCAAAAAGATTATTAAATTAGATACTATAATGTAGTACTTGTCATAGCCGATTTTGAAAATATCGATTTAGGACAAAATGGCGGACGTTTGAACATAAATAGTGATTTTTGGGCCAAAAATTAGTTATTATTTTGCCTATAAAACAAAAACTAAGTAACGGAAAAAAAATCCTTCGACAAGTACTAGATAATGGTGTATAGAATAACCACAAAAAACCTCAAGGCAATCGGTTCATTGGTTTTCGAGAAATTTTGGGTACCGATTTGAAAACCGTGGCTTTGAGAAGAACGCGTTTGAAAATTTGGGAATGAATAAATGATGAAATTTGTCAACTTACATGGAATCATCGATACCAGGCCCATAGTGCAGGTCTTCTACGGTCGACGGAATGTTCATAGCTTCTAAATCGATTTTTTCGACCATCTAGGTGTATATCTCCCCTTAAGGCCTTATATACGCGAATTCGCCGATTTTCGAAGGTACTTTTCTAGACGCGGTTAAAAAAAATGACGCATATATTGACATTTTATTTAACAGATTATTTATGCACATGGTTAAGTATATGTAAAAAAAAATCAGAAATATTAACAAATGGCGGATATATAACACAATAAAGCAATGTATTTTTTTTTGCGCGCGGGTTGATGATGAAAGTTCTCGGCAACGATGTGGGTGTCTGAAAAAATGAACATATTTATAATTGCATAATGAATGTATCTTCGGTGTGAACCAACAACATTGGTAAAAAAAATTATTATGATAAAAATTCAAAACTTAAATTTTTTTACTCAATTTTCTGTCGGTATTTTATTTTTTATATTTTTTTGTGTCATTGAAATTATTGTTTATTTGGTTCACACGATAGGTGATGATACTAAGAATATGTTGTAAAAATTTCAAAGCGATCTGAACCTTCGTTCAGGAGTTAGAACTTTCACAAGGTTCAAAAAAGTGAATCGTGGAAAAACGGCTTTGAAGTTGGCAGTCGGGCGCGCCGCGCGGTATCTATTATAAATGCAATCTTACCTTATTTATGGAATTTTTGGAATTTTTCAATTCTGTAAAGCTTAAAATATTCCTAACCATTCAGGCTAATCAAAAATTTTTTAAAAATTAAAAATTTCGAAATTTTTTGCGTATATAAGGCCTTAATTTCGCAAAATGTTCCTCTCGAATCGTATCGAAAGCCCAAATTGAAGAAACGCTCGAAATACTTCTCGGTAGCGTCACGAATTGTTCGAATATTGGCGGTTCAAACAAAATAATCGCGGTTTCGCCAGTCCCAATAATAAATGGAACGAGGGCTATGAGGGAAAATATTGCGAAGCTCGTATACCGCTCGTTCGGCCAGTGCTCGTTCGAAGCAACTATTTTAAGTTCGTCGCGAATATTTTATTGTTTTCAAAGCTGCCCTTTGATATAGCCCCGATCGTAATACACGAGTACCCAATACCTGTATGCATCTATTCCTCCGAACTGAATAAGTACATATATAGATGGAGTAGCATGTATATAGTCGATGTATATGTATAGTCTTCGGGCGCAGTATATACGAATATAGCGTGTAAGTTTTTGTAGATCGCATTGTAGTTTCTTTTTTTCCGTTTTGTTTTTCTTCATCGCGCGCGATCCTCCCTCAAAAGCCCGCGACAAGTGACAATAAAGGGGGACAAAAAAAGTTTTGGACTCGATGCGGTGGTCGAACGAATTCGATACCAGATGTTTTAGGTGCGAAACGAGAAAGACAAAAAAAACCGTGTATTCCCCATCGTATCTCACCGCGGCCTAATGACGAAAAAAAGCTTCGCGTAGGAACAGAGATCACGATGACGCGAGAGGGAATTTTCTAAGCGGCAAAATTGAATAATGTCCGAAATAACTCGAGGGTCAAACGTACGAGAGCGAATAGTCTGTCAACAAAAATTTATATGCGAACTCATAAAAAAGTCGTCCAATAAAAATATATTCAGGTCGCATGAATTATCATTTTTTTTTAACTTACGCGTTGAATAAAGAATACGGAAGTTAAATCTACTTTTCACGGGCGTTTATTCCGCACGTAGAATTTTAACAAATAACTCTGGGCGATAATAATGGATAAAATTCCGAACAGCAGTTACCTACGATTTAGGTGGAATTCTGCACAGACCTTTTTTTGATAATATGAGTCTTTGCCTGAAAGAATTTTTGGAGCATCGCAATAGTTTCCGAGATATCGAACTTGGAAATTGTTAAATTAACGCGCGTGTACATCTATATCTATCGTAGCCCGCTACCGCTATCTCTACTTCATCGACATAATCGACCCAACAAACCCACAAAATCAAAGCAAACAGGAACCAAACCCAACCAATCTCGAACAAACCTTACAAAACCCAATCAAACAAACACAACGAAGCGCAAATAATCCCAAAAGAAACCAAAAAAACCTCACAAACCCCAAACAAGCAAACACAACCAAGCCTAAGCTCACCCGAACAAAGACAATCAAGCCCAAACAATCCCGAACAAATCCTACAAAACCCAAACAAACACACTAGCGGCCAAACAATCCTAAAAGAAACGCAAAAAAACCTCACAAAACCCCAACAAGCAAACACAACCAAGCCCAAAAATTCCCGAACAAATTCTACAAATCCCAAACAAACACAACTGAGCCCAAACAATCCCAGACAGACCCTACTAAGCCCAAACAAATCTCACAAAATCCAAACAAACAAAACCAAGCCCAAACGTAACCTACAAAAGCCAAACAACACAATCAAGCCCTAAGATACGCAAACGAACACTACCAAACCCCACAAAACGGGCACAATCGAAAGCTAACCCTTACCCAACAAATCCAACGCCCGTGCAAACCGAAACAAACCCAACCAAACACACACACACACACACACACACACATAACATGACACGAGTGACGAACTTATCTGATCATGTCGATGAAGCAGGGATATTAGTAGCACATCATGATAGATATAGATATACAAACGTGTTAAGGGGAGGTACTTGAGCAAACGGCGAGAAAAACAGGTGAACTTCGGAAATTTTTATCTCAAAAACTAATGTTTCGATTGGATCCGGTTTTTTTATCGGAAAATATGTACATTGAGATATGTTTAGAAATTAAAAAAAATAAATTCGTTGACTGGAAGCGATTCAAACGCGATTATCTCGAAACATGGTTTTCAAAGTCGGTGCCAGATGTATCTCGAAAACGGCTTGTCCGATTTTGTCCAAATTTGGATACAAAATTCATCGATAGTTTTTCTCGTTCGCCACGTAGGATTTTTTTGAAATTTTCGTTTTTGACGGAATTGCGACCGTTTTAATTTAACATTCGTTTTTCGTTCGCAATTTCCGACGATTTTGGATTGCATACACATTGCATAAAAAAGCAATGGTTCAATCAAATGAAAAACCCCTACCTGGCGAACGAGAAAAACTATCGAAGAATATTGTATCCAAATTTGGACAAAATCGGACAAGCCGTTTTTGAGATACATCTGGCACCGACTTTGAAAACTGTGTTCCGAGATAATCGCGTTTGAATCGCTTCTAGTCAACGAATTTATTTTTAAAAATTCCTCAACATACCTAAATGTACATATTTTCCAATAAAAAAAAAATCCAATCCATTTTCTCGCCGTTTACTCAGGTACCTCCTCTTAATTTATCATTTTTCATAATCCATTGCTTCAAAAACAATTGCGATGCGCCAAAAATCCATTAGGGCAATGCCCGTTATTATCACCAAAAAATTTCAGCCGAATCGGATCGTTGCATACAGCGATTCGAAAGTACATCCGTAATAATAAAAATTCGAAACAACCATAAAAAAAACCGTTCCATCCGTAAATTCCATTGCCCGCACAGAAGGCACGGACAATATGCTTTCGCATATAAATTTATCCCTTAAGGATACGAATCGAATGCGACTCCGGATGAAGCTATTTTTGTGAACTCACTCACTCATTGCCTGAAACTTTCCAACTCCTATTAATCGTCAAGTCGGAGCCAAACATCGACTCTCGCGAATTTCCACCTAGACGATGTTTCGACAAAAAAGTTTTTCTTCACCTTCCAATATAATCCCGAAGCTTTCAGACGTAGAAAAAAAAACGTCGCGGAACACTTCGAACATCAATTGTGGAGAAAAAACGACGACGACGAATCATCAACTCAGTCGATATACCTTCGATCATCCCCTAAATGACACATACAGAACAAACAAAACGACGCGAAACAATTATTACGGAAAATCCATCGAGGTGGTACTGAAAGATCGTGATTCGAAAAACTGAGGTGTTTGAAAAAAAAAAGTTGCCTAGTTCACGAAGTACGCTTCATGCATAGGAATGAGTGGTGGAAAAAAGGGAAAAGGGCAATTTTTTTATAGCACGGTTTCGAGGCTCGGAGAAGCCACTCGTTTCAAGGGCCGATAGTTAATTAAGGCCACTTGCCGACTCTTTTACTATATATATGGAGAGAGACTTCCCTCCCACGTTCTGTGCCGACCGACTCGAGATATTTCAAGGGCGCACGAGACTCTTTTGTGTAATGTCACAGAGAGCTATATTCACGTAGATACATATTACATATACATGTATATATATATACATATATATAAGGGTCATTCCATGTCAAATCGACAAATTTTTTACCTGACCCCCTTTGATTTCGCTGAAAATTTTCTATCTTTTTCTACCCCCCGAAAGTTATTTTTCAGAATTTTTTCAAATTTTTTTTCCCGACTCAAAAAAAGTTATGAATTTTTGAAAAAAACCGCTCTTTTATTTTTAAATTGCCAGAACTTTTTCAAAAATTGACCGTTTGGGAACTTTTTTTTTTCAAAATTTTTGTTTTTAAATGTAGTTTTCGAAAAAAAATATGAAAAAATTTTCAGAATCCCAGATATATGAAATATTTTAGTTTTTTTGAAAAAACCGTAATTTTCTCAAAGTCCGACCGTTTTTTTTTTTTTTGCTCTAAAAATACTTCAACTAATTCTGCAATGATCCCCGTTAATCAAAAGATGTGACGACAATCGCTTCTAATTTTTTTTCTTGATTATAAAAAAATTTTTGTTGAATTTTTGCTGATTTTATATAACTTTGTTATGAAATTTTTTTTATTTCCTCGTGAAACCTCAAAAGTTGAAAAATAAAATTTTATTGGAGAATTTCAAGTGATTATCGTCCAAGAAATTGTTATTTAAAAAAAAAAATAATTTTTTTCTCTCATTGACGTTATTTTGTCATGTTTCAGTACCAAAATGACGTTAAGTTGTCATATTTCAGTACCAAAAAAAAACGTCCATAAGAGTAAAAAAATAACGTCAATGAGAGAAAAAAATTGTTTTTTTTTTTTTAAATAACAATTTCTTGGACGATAATCACTTGAAATTCTCCAATAAAATTTTATTTTTTAACTTTTGAGGTTTCACGAGGAAATAAAAAAAATGTCATAACAAAGTTATATAGAATCAGCAAAAATTCAACAAAAATTTTTTTATAATCAAGAAAAAAAATTAGAAGCGATTGTCGTCACATCTTTTGATTAACGGGGATCATTGCAGAATTAGTTGAAGTATTTTTAGAGCAAAAAAAAAAAAAAACGGTCGGACTTTGAGAAAATTACGGTTTTTTCAAAAAAACTAAAATATTTCATATATCTGGGATTCTGAAAATTTTTTCATATTTTTTTTCGAAAACTACATTTAAAAACAAAAATTTTGAAAAAAAAAGTTCCCAAACGGTCAATTTTTGAAAAAGTTCTGGCAATTTAAAAATAAAAGAGCGGTTTTTTTCAAAAATTCATAACTTTTTTTGAGTCGGGAAAAAAAATTTGAAAAAATTCTAAAAAATAACTTTCGGGGGGTAGAAAAAGATAGAAAATTTTCAGCGAAATCAAAGGGGGTCAGGTAAAAAATTTGTCGATTTGACATGGAATGACCCATAAACACGCCTGTATATTATTTAAAGGCGATAATCACGTATAGGCCGACGGTAATATGGTATCTTTTGTGGATACCGCTTTCTTGCCCCACCGTAATGTATTGGATGTGCATTGCGATAGAATGTTCGATGGTCCAGTCCGCGTTAATTATTGACGAACCATAAATGCATATATGTCGTTCGAGATAGCGGAGTAATTACGATGGCACCATCGTCATTCGGCACAGAAGTGTCCCTTTTGTTAAATAATTGAACGAGGAAAAAAAAGAAGGGCGTACAGAGGGCCCGAGACGCAGAGCGCGAAGGAAAACGAGCCTGTAGCAGTAGCCCGCTTGATGGAGAACAAAACGCGTTTTTAGGATCTATGGTCGACTGTAGGGCATGGTATTTCGAATCGCCAGAGGCTAAGAAGAGATGAGGGAACTTACCATTTCCGGGTTTAGTATTAAGTGCGGCGAGGGGAGGATACTCGCGATATGATATCACATTACACGGTGTACGCTCAGCTTTGCAACCCTGCCATCCAATTACGAGCCCGATTATCCGTAGTCGATAAACCATTTTATATTCATATCGTTTCATGAACTGCCTGTTGGCAGTTCGTAAAATTCAAATTGATATTCGTTTCGTTCGATATATCGCGCTCTATCGAAAGTTCGTAGAATTTAATGATTTTGTCGTAAAGCTGAATTACGGTATAGCGATTATTCAATTTGAAACCCAAATGAAATAATCTGGATTTTGATTATTATTGTTGTTGTTTGATTTAAAATAAGGCTGTTCTCGAAAAATAATCAATTGGAAATTAATGGCCTGTTCGTGAACCGAGTGTCGCGATATGGTCTGGCAATGCGAGAATAAACGATTTCCATTGGATATCGTTACGGGAACAAAAGAACCGATCATTATACTTATCTTCACCTCATAATTGCAGTTTCGTGTGTGTGTGTATATATATATATATATATATATATATATATATATATATATATATATATATATATATATATATATATATATATATATATATATATATATATATATATATATATATATATATATATATATATATATATATATATATATATATATATATATGGGCTTTCATTTTATACGACCTCGAGTTGTAACACAGAATTCATGTATGAGTTGTTGCAAGAGAATGTCGATATCCCGCTCGATTTAAAAACGAAGCGATTAGATAAAACCGCGAGGGTATTGGGGAATTTAGAGCCGCGATGTTATTGTATAGCGCATAGCGTAGAGATTGTAGAAGGGGCTTTTACTGTACAGACAAGGAATACGAAGAGGGAAAAACTGCTATGTATCAGAGATAGTTCGATCATTAGCGATAATACGTGGTGGTCTAGAAGTTTTGGCAATAATTTTACTACGTACCAGAGCAAGAGATCGACGGGAAAGTGAAATAAATAAAGAAAGAGAGGGTGAGGCGGGGGGGGGGGGGGCGAGAGGGTAATGAAAAGGCAAAGACGAGCATCGTGCAGTATCTTGGAAAAAACATTCTTCATTTAAGTCTGGAAAGTAATTATTACTTTTTATGAAATTTCTTTTTCATTTATGAAATTTCTATTCCATTTATGAAATTTCTATTCCATTTATGAAATTCCTATTTCATTTATAAAATTTCTATTTCATTTATGAAATTTCTGTTTCATTTATGAAATTCTCAGTCCATGTATGAAATTTTCATATCGCTTACGGAATTCTCATTTCGTTTATGGAATTCTCATTTCATTTGTGAAATTCTCATGTCGTTTATGAAATTCTCATTCCATTTCTGAAATTGGCATTTCATTTACGGAATTTTCATTCCATTTATGAAATTCTTATTTGATTTATGAAATTCCCATTTCATTGATGACATTCTCATTTCATTTGTGAAATTCACATTTCATTTGTGAAATTCTTATTTCATTCATGGAATTCTCATTTCATTTATGAAATTGTCATTTCATTTGACATTATTTTCTGAAATTCGTTATTTTCTCTCACACACGTACACTAATCGACTCCAAAAGCAACGTTTGCTTCTACAATTGACTCCGAAAAAAAGCACAGCTTTGAAGAATGGTTTTCCCGAATAATGAAGTCGCCGCGACGACCTCGATACGTAAAGAGGCGTATTGGGACGACGAAACGCCTATGATTTTGTTTAAGCTGTTCGACACGCGACACACTGTACAAAGTGTGAATAGTATAACAACTACAGCGTGGATAAACGATGCTCTTGTCGTAATCTATAAGGTCTATAATCATTGTTATTAGATTGTATACATATGTGGAGAGCGCGCGTGTTTGCATGTGCGTACGGCAACAATTTTATAACGAAACGTTTGTAAAATGCAACGTAGCGGACGAGATATCGTTAAAGGGCTTTCCTCGCTGAGGTCGAAGGATTCATGCCCCACACCAATTAGATCGATGAGCACTCATGTTAAAGCGAGATAATGATGTAACGTTTATATAGTCGCGCTGATATGTACCATCGAAAGAACGAGAGAAAAAAAAAGAAATATATATACATATATATTTTATTGAGTTGGTAATATGCGTACGCACAAATACGCCAAGTTTTTATCACAGTAAATAACCCACTGTATTTTCATTTCAGTGCGTAGATGCTCTCGACGTTCGATTTAATCGGAGAGCTATCCTTATTGTTTCTATTTATTCATTTGTTTTTCTTCACTTTATTCACTTTGATTAATGCGCCGTTATGCGCGATTACGATTACGACTAGGAACACGAGATATTATTTATTTCGTGAATTCTGTAGAACGCGCTCGTATTAAAATACTTGAGATGATTTTACGATTTGGACGCGCCAGAAAGGCGTCCAGGCATAATATATTTATGATGCAACTTTGATCATGGATGATTCGTATGAAATATATCAACTTCGGATATTTTACACGGTAAGTTACAATAGCCACGGAAGAGACGTTCTCCTTCGGAGGAAATTTTTTCTTAATTAAAAAAGCGAATTAAAAAAAAGAGTATGTCTGAAAATTCATGGGCGACTCTGTAAATCACAATTCATAGATGGAGGCTCGGGAAAAATGAGACTGCTTCAGAAACGAATGATTGTGTCTCTGGAGTTGGCCAAATGCCAAGAGCCGACGAATGTTCAACGATACTGATTTCTTTTTATACGTAGATGTATCGAGTATAGTACAGTCGTGCTGTATATTGGAGTCGGAAAAAATTAGAAGGCTAGTTTTTTGACAGGTGATTTTGTAGGTGCGCGGGTGCCGAATCCAAGTTTGCCTAAAAACCGGGGTAGGGTTTTTTTAGGGGATGAAAGGGGATGGGGGTGGATTAATGCCAAACTACAACCCCCACGAGGCCGGCACCGGGAGACAAAATGTTCAGAAAAATTTGGGCTCTATTTTTGTCCACAGCGCCGCAGTCGTGGAAGTTCATTTTGGAGGTGAAAAAGTGGAGTGAAATTTAAAAAAATTAGTTTTCATTCGATAACTCTTTAGGAAAAATTCATACAATTTTTGTTCAAATGGGAACGTTGTAGCCCTTGAAAAGACGCGTCGATCGTGTATTTGATCATCCCGCTCCAATAATATCTTCACCCCAAAAGAATTGTTCAAGTATAAAAAAAAATTGTTTATTGAATAACTAAAAAACAATCGATTTTTCGGGGATGGTTTAAATGTACGAAATGTAGAGAATAATTTTCTCTATATTTTCGTTCCTATGGATCACCCTTGAATTTTGCTGTTTCGAACCCCTCTCAGGGGTTGAAACTTCAAAATGAAATTCTGGGAAAACTATTGACCGAAAATAAAGAGATACGAGTTTGGCGCTGTGGACAAAAATGTAGCTGAGGATTCAAGCTACAAATTCGTCCACGGCGGCGAAATCGCGCGATCAATAGTTTTCCGAGCATTTCATTTTGAATTTTCAACCCCCGAGAGGGGTTAGAAAATCAAAATTCAAGGGTGGTCCATAGAAACGAAAATATAGAGAAAATTATTCTTAACATTTCGTACGTTTGAATCATACCCGAAAAATCGATTGTTTTCGAGTTATTCAATGAACAGATATTTTTTGTATTTTAACCACATTTTGGGTTTGAAGATATTATCGGAGAGTGATGATCAAATACTCGATCGACGCGTCTTTTCAAGGGCTACAAAGTTCCCATTTGAACAAAAAGTGTACGATTTTTTTCCAACGAGTTAGAGAATTAAAACTGATTTTTCAAAATTTCACCTCACTTTTTCACCCACAAAATGAACTTCCACGACTTCGGCGCTGTGGACAAAACCAAAGCCCGGATTTTTCTGCACGTTTTGTCTCACGGCGACGACCTCGTAGGGGTTGTAGTTTCGCATAAATCCACCCCCATTCCCTTTCATCCCCCAAAAAAACGCTACACCCTGATTTTTAGGCAAACTTGGATTTAGCACCCGCGGCATCTACAAAATCACCCGCCAAAAAACTAGCCTTCTTCTAATTTTTTCCGATCACGGGATTTTTCAGCGACAGCACGACTATACTAGTAGACGCTCAACTTCGGAGTTTCCATCAGATTCATTGATTCGTTTACAAACAAAACAAATCGAATAGCCCTGGCGACTCGGGCCAGTTACTGAAATAAAAAAATCTTGAAATGCGCCAGGGCTTGATGATTAATGAGCGCAGTTCTTTCGCCGCTTTCGACAGGATTTGAAATTCATAGCGAGTGAAAAGAACCGTAATGTCTGACTGAAATTTCAGGCTTCATCGTTTTCAACTCGAGATATCTCGTATTAAAGTCAGCCATTTTTATACATATCGCCTGGAGCAACTGTCTCAAACGCTAGGCCCGTTCTTTAGAAACCAGTGAGCGAGAATATATTCTTTCGAAAGGAAAACCCAGCATCGGAGCACATTGTTCGGAGGAAAAAAAATTATTGACCGTTCTGTCTTTGATTAACGAGAAAGTTCAAATTTTCATGAAAATTAGCCGCGCGAAGTTGTACGATCGCTGCTCAGGAGGATACTTTATTGTGTACGGAGTCTGGGGGCATAACAAATTCTTTCGTGCGTAGCAGCGATCCAAGTACAGACTCAATCAAAAGTTCAACCTTCTCCGTTTTAATGATCCCCATATTTTACCTTGCTCTACAAGGAAATTTTGTTTACACTCTCGTAGTAAGAGAACCAAGTTAATATATCCGCAAGACTGCCGTCGAATTCTCGTTTCTCACAAACAACTCTATTGAATTGCCGAAACTGACTTTTTTCACTCGAAAACGATGCAACGATATTACGATATTTGTAGCCCCTAATTCTGAACATGCAGCCTTCATATTTGACTCGAAATAATACATTTTTCAAGAGTGGTAAAAATCGAAATTCTACCCTTAAGGGGGTGAAGCAGGGTTTTAAAGTTTATACGAGACAACATATTTTTTTGTCAGATTTGCTTGAAACTTGGCGTAGATACTTTACAATACAAATAATAGAAGACGTATTTCAGCGTTTCCTAAAATTCGACCCTTAAGAGGGTTAAACGGGGGTGTTAAACTTTGCATGAGCCAGCATATTTTTGGTCAGATTCAGTTGAAACTTGGCGTAAATACACTAAAATACAAATGATTAAACATGTATTTCAGTAATTTCCAAAATTCAACCGTGAAGGGGGTTAAACAGGAGTGTTAACGTTTGTATGAGAAAACACTTTTTTTTTATCACAGATTTACTTAAAACTTGCCAAATTTAACTCATATATGACGCTATATGGTTTTCTCACTGTTCGGTGCGTGTAGACAGTCAAATAGTACTTCTCACCCCTTAACTGTGTTTGCTTGGGTTGTCATTCATACACCAAACAAATACGTATTTAATGATTTGTATTGGAGTGTATTTATACCAAGTTTAAAGCAAATCTGACCAAAAATATGTTGTCTCGTATAAACTTCAAAACCTCCGTTTCACCCCCTTAAGGTAGTACGAGCGCGCAATCTTGATTTCTATAGATTGTGTTCAAATTTTAACCAGACATTGTTCATATCGTTGTGCATGTTTGAGTGAAATTTCAGAACAGTCGACTATTCAGCTTGGGAGATAATGGGTTTTTAAATTGCAACTTTTAACACTGCAGGGTCTGCATTGAAATTTAGACAGAATAATTTTCCGTAAAAAATATTCGTCCCCTATAATAAGAAGACATATGGCAACACCGCAGAACAGTATTGTTCCATATTTCGAGAAAAAAATAATTATCGTGTTCCTAAAGTTAAAAATGTTGCCATAAAAAAATATTTGCATCATAAATATTAATATTTTATATTGTTTATGTTATCTCCATTAACAAATAAAAGTGTTGTTTCATTCATAACTAATTAAAAACTTTGTTCGATTAAAAATTACTTCCAACTAAAAATGTGTGTTGCAGTATTATTTTAAATATGCCGAGCAAACTCACGTCATTGGGTACGTGGAACGATGCGGTGTTGCCATGTGTCTTCTTATTATAGGGGACGAATATTTTGCAATTTTAAAACCCATTATCTCCCAATCTAAATAGTCGACTGTTGTGAAATTTCACTCAAACATGCATAATGATATGAATAATGTCTGGTTAAAATTTGAACAAAATCTATAGAAATCAAGATTGCGCGCTCGTGCTACCTTAAGGGTCGAATTTCGATTTTTACCACTCTTGAAAAGTCTTATTTTGGGTCAAATATGAAGACTGCATGGTCGGAATCAGGGGCCACAGATATCGTAATACTGCCGTAGCGAAACTCGTGAAAACTTCTCAGTTAAACATTTGTCTAGACACATCTACGTTTAAAAAGAAATCAGTATCCTTAAACGTTTATCGGTGGTGTTCGAACCTCTTCAATAGCCACTCTACAATGGTGTTGAAGTTTCCATCGTTGGAACGCAACGAAAATTAATTATTTTACATTGCCGAAGCCCTTTTTTGGCCAATTCGGGCTACAAAAATCATTCAAACGTTTTTCAGTATCCTCATTAAAAATCTACATCAATTGGCACGAAAATATTTTCGATATTAATGAACGTGAGAGAAGAAAAAAGAATTGTCGTTGCTCTCGAACGATGCGAACTTCAACAGCGTACATTACTTTTTTCAGCCCATAGGCAGTGATTTTTCTTTCAGCCACAATAATCAAGCCTTGAAACGATCGCGAGATTTTCCGTGGCCATTGGTGTTTTTCGTTAATTGCACGACGGCAAAAAACTCAAGACTAAACCTAAGCTTGTATAAAAGGTTTTTTTTCTTCTTTCACATTCGAATAAATAATACGTGCTCGCGAAGCTAAGAGACCGTCATGGGATGAAATGAACGACGGATACGTCCTCGCGAGCTAATGGTAACGATGAAACTTTGGGGGACGAAAAAACAAATCATTCGCATTCGAACGACGTCGAATGGTTTCGAGCACGAGTCTCTAGCGCGCGACAAAGATAAGTATGTACATACAAATGTATACGTATTAGGCGTCATTTTTATCGCGAAACTCGGATCGCTGAGCCGTTTTTTCCTCGCATTTTCGACAAAATTCTATTCTCGCGATAAATTTCGCGGCTCGACAAATTGTACGTGGCAAAATGAGACGTGCCAAAGGAATATGCAGTATTGAAAGAATTAGTGAGAAGAATCGATACTCCTCGTGGGGGAATAATTATTCGAAAGGAGGATTGTTGCGTTCGTACCGAGTGGGATGTAAGTAAAATCGAAAAGCCCAGGGGTCGTTTGATTTTGCACTTGTAACGTATCACCTCGTACGCGATGCAAAAACGATTATTACTGATGTATCGATCCGGTCGTTTTTTTTAGCAGTAAAGAAGGGCCACGGTGAAATACAAAAAAAAATAATTGTAAAGCAGATCTTGGATCCTTAAGGGTCCATCCGGTCCACGGGTTCCATCACTCTGCGCTGTGCGGCGAGTAACATTATTCGATGACTCAATTTGACGTTGTGATCTCGCAAATATCTTATAAGATCGGCTTGTTTCTCCAGTAATTCGGCGAGATTCGAGCCCCTCTGGGTATAACCAATTTCCGAGCTGCCGGCGAAAGAGTCTTGCGTAAACGACGAGAGACATTCCTCGCGCGTAACGTCCGGCGGTGGCTGAGCTCGATTGAAACGACGAACGCGCTCTGCGGAAAGAAATGCGAGCATTTGAGGTTATACATGCGAAAAATTGTGTGTGACGGATAGTTTTGTAATTTAAAAGGGAAGAAATCTTTAGGGGACGAAAAAAATGGCTGATTTTCATTATTTTTTAAGGAGCTATACCAGTGTGACGCTTTTAAAAAATCGATTTTTTTTCCTTTTTCGACAGTTTATACTTTCAAGAATATCCTGTAAAAATTTCAAGGCCGTATCTCTAATCATTTTATCTTGCAAAAATCGATAATTAAATCTTTAAACGCGTTTTTCTCGAAATGAGATTTTTCAAATTTGCTGACATTGTAACTCAAAGAGCAATTATTCGATTGACTTGAAATTTGAACTGAGTACTCTTTAATATATTTACTCTATAATGACGTAGGATATTTTTGATTGGATGAAAATTGACGATTTTGCATTGAAAAAACGACTATTTTATAGGCAGGAAAACAGACTTTTTTCATAACTACGCCATTTTGTTAGATTTTGATATTTTTCGAAAATCCTACGTCATTGTACAGGAAATACCTTCCAGTTTAACGACATTTTTTTCCTTTTTCGGTTTCAGCTGCTCAATCGGCCGGAATCATGTCAGCAGTGGTGGAACTTTTTTTCGGGCGCCTCCGAAGGCAGCGCATAAGTCGCTTGAATCTCAATATTTTTCTATGAAAAAATTCTGTAATATAGGTCAAATATAGCCAAACATATTAATAATTTACCGAAACATTTAATTGAGTACTTTTCTTCCAAAAAATTCCCGAAAATCACCCAAATTTTCAGCGTTCACACAGCCCCTTAACGGAAATATTTATTTACCATTTTTGAGACTTAGGGTACGTTTTATTACTACTTTTGGCTGTTACATGATATTTCCTAATTAATCTTCAAAAATGGCGGAGGTATGGCCCGGTCTTTTAAACTGCATTTTTCAACATGGCGTGACGTATGGCTAAAAAACTAATTGACCGACTCTGATAAAATCTATACATATAAAAAAACATGTCCTGACGGATTCATCAACGCCGAGCAAAAACCGCTGAAGCTAATTATACGAAATTTGGACAGCAGGTTGCTTTCGTGACGTAAGCACCCACTAAAAAGAGATTTTTCGAAACTCAACCCTTAAGGAGAGAAAAGGGGTGGCAAAGTTTTATGGCAGTTTAAAAAATCCGTTCGGATTTACATGAAATTTGGTATTCGTGCTTCTTGACACAATAAATAATAAACGTATTTCAGCGTTTTTAGAAATTCAACCCCTAAGGGGAGAAAGAGGGTGGCGAAGTTTGTATGTGAAATAAAAAAATCTGGTCAGAAGATTGACTTGAAACTTACTATTGAAGCTCTTCAAGACGTTAGCGTTTTTCGAAGTTCAACCCCTTAACGAAAGGGGGTGACAAAGTTTGTATGTAAAATAAAAAAAATCTGTTCAGAAAATTTACTTGAAACTTAGTATTGAAGCTCTTTAACACAATTAATAAAACACGTATTTTAGCGTTTTTCGAAATTCAACCCCTAAACAAAAGGGGTGTGGCAAAGTTTGTATGGAAATTTTTCAAAATCCGGTCAAATTTACTTAAAACTTTGTATTACTGCTCCTTAAGGTATTACTAATCCTTAAGGGAAAAAGGGGGTAGCAAAGTTTTTATGGTAAAAGAAATATCTATTCAGATTCACTTGGAACTTAGTATTAATGCTAGCGTCGCTAGACAATGTTTAATTTAAATCACTTTAAATTAAAATTCATATTTTTTTTTGCCCACTTCGTCATATGTACCTGTGAAATTGAGAATTTTTTTTTAATTTTTAAAAAAGGTTCGAATTTATTGCATGAAATGTGAAATTTTCCATTGTTCCCTATAAGAACACATGTAAAACCGTGCAATCTTTGATTGCCAATATCTCGAATACAGAACAGTGAATCCTTTTCAAATTTTGCAAGTAATCACTTAATAGTGTCCTGAATGTATCCTCAAAATACAAAGAATCTTTAGAAAAACGCCTTGGCGAGACTTATACCTTAATGAAACATTTTAGGAGCACATTTCATTGAGGAGCATTCAACACAAGTCTACGCGAGCGAAGCTGCGGGCGGAAAAGTAGTTTGGTATAAATCTTTCTAACCTTATTGTCTAGAACACGATCCTAAATGTTTTTGAAAATAAAAGAAAAGTATTTTTGTTGCAAAATGTGGCAATTTTTCCAGAAAATTCAATCGTTTTGTTTCAACGCGTACCATTTTATCGATTTTCCACATTTTTCTTGGTTCATAATCTGCGTATGAATGTCAATAACAAAAAAGTCTTCATTGGTTTTTTAAAATATTAATCCCGCTGTCTGACAACATCCGCCGCAACCCGTTTCAAAGACCGTGCCACACCTTTGCCATTTTAAAGGATTAATAATAAATAAATAAATGCCACGTAACAGCCAAAAGTAGTAATAAAACATATCCTAATCTCAAAAATGGTGAAGAAATCTTTCCTTTGAAAAAAAATCATGAAAATCACCAATTTTTTTCCTAGGAGGAAAATCCCCCTTTAATCCTGATATTTTCCAGGGTATCCTGCATGCGTTGGTGAAATTTGAAATACATTGATCATCTCGTTATCGAGGTATTGAAATTGGCATTTCCAACACACGCTCCATAGGACAAGTCCCGGAGACCGTGATGTTTCTGTTGATAATGGAAAAATTACAAGACAGAAGCTCATGAGGAACTGTGGAATGATGGACGTTTTATGCTTATTATGAAGAAAAAAATGATCACTTTTAACCATAATGTTTTTAATTTATGAGATCCCAAAGGATGAAATCGTGATGAAACAAGATCGGCCGAATGAGTTGATGACGAGTTGATAATGAGTTGTTGACGAATTGGTCACGCTGCGAATGATGCGCGTTCCATAGACTGTTTTTTTTAAACTTTAGTCTTTAAAAATCTTCCTTTATAGAGGAGTCGATTTTCCATTTTTATTAAATCTTCGATTTGTACACTGCGCGAGTTGCAAGAATTGCATTGTCAACAGCGGTAATAAGTATGGTTAGGGTAAGGGATTGATTGTGCTCGCAAGCGACGTTGCCACGTGTACGGACCGTATTTTCGGGTGTTAGTACGTGCGCATGCGTATTCACGAACTTTCTGCGCGTTGGCATATGCCCCGGACAAGCTATGCTAAAGTTTGCTACCGCAGCCGAGAAGACCGCTCTAAAACTTATTGCCAATTAATTTACCATGTAATTTTTCAACTTTTAAATATTTCGATATTCTACGTATGTAGTTTGGAAGTACAGGTGAAGTCGTTAGTTTTGAATAATTATTGCTCATTTTAAAACTTGAACGTATGTTTGCTTTTGCATAGGACTGTGTCGCGTGTACTGCCGTAAGTCATCCAAAGCGAGAGTAGCGCCTCTCGCGGTAAAATTAGTCAAAACGAAAAAGGAGACTAGTGCCTGGTACGAGTGCCAATATTCAATGAAAGAATAATTAAACCAGTTACGTATTTTTTGCCAACAGCCAATGACAGCGAACCTAGCGCAAAGCGCTGGAACTACGAACTACCAAGCAGACATTGTAATATAACCGCTTGGGCATCTTTGACATCTCCGATCTTTCGTGACAGATTAACGTTTATGTTCGCAGCCGTATATTCTGAAGAATATTTAATGAGTGCGGTGGCGTGGTAAACACAAGGTTCTGGTCGGCCCAGCGCCCTGTCACCATCAGTCATACATGTCCGTCGTTTTTATTTTCAACCGCTGCTACGTGTGGCGCTAGTAGTCACCTGCTCGATAACTATATATATGCCCTATAACCTGTGAACCAGCCGAACCCACCAAATAATGAAGAATATGTTTATTATAATCATTATTATAATATGATTGTTGTAATCGTTTGAAATTATGTAACTAGAGATGTATTTGTTTTTTGGCTGTTAGAGACCGGGAAGTAAGTGTATGCCTGGATGCCCGTTTCTTAACAAGCATGAAAATTCAAAGAAATAAATCTATACATATAAATATGAGGAAAAATATATTTATATCCCTTGAATAATTTTTAAATTATCAATTGCCGCTCAGCGTCAATTGCAATTATAACCTACACACAATACAGAAGGTATGTCATGGTAAACACAAAATACACCACCGATTGTGAATTGATTTTTTAACATTTAAAATGTTCTGAAAATTTTATTTTACTCACAAGCGACAAGTCACAACACAACCGTAAAACGCGTAAAACTCCAAATACACCGAAAATATTATTATATCGAGTATGGAACGCGCATGCGTAAAAGAAACCGAGCAGATGACTACTAGCGCCACGAAGTGGACTGTAGCGCAATCAAACATCCCGGACAACACGCGAGTAATTTATTGCCATAGGAATAGTACCGTGTCAGGGGGCTGGTTCGGTCCAACGATGGAAGATGTCCGGGAAACGTTTAATGAAATAGATTTATGAACTGACACAAATTCCGACATGGCCAAATAATGCCGGGTCGATTTTTCTATAAATTACTGTGCTTTGAGAAAAAAGATTATTTTCCACAATAGAGCGAGGCAACAATTTCTGTTAGTGGAACAAATTGATTGTTCACACGTAGTTGTGTCACATTTTCGATACGGCAAAGTTGAGAATTCTTAGTTTGTTCATCGGCCATGTGGCGGTTCCCGTGGATGATTTTAACGACTTAGATAAGAAAAAGATACTTTTGTGAAAATAAGTAGATGCTTTCGATGAGGGAAAATGTACGCGTCGCGATGAGATTTTGTGCCGATTGCATAGAAAATTTGCAACCAAAGCAGCATACGCAACGTATACTTACTGATGTAGTTGATGTACACTGGAACGATAATCGTCAGTTCCAGGGTGGTCAATAGAAGGATGTAGTTGACAGGTGTGAGCCACTCGGAGGATCGACAATATTCCTCGTAATTGTATTTGTGAGTGTGATGAAGGACTACCGCCAGTAAAAGATACGCCGTGTTCCAAAGCGACGCAATGAACAGCGGAGTTCTTATGTGCTGATACGTGGACTGATAGAAATCCAGGTAGCCGCAGATTCTCAAGTTGTGATGCTTAGCCTTGATAACGTGGTCGGCTAACATGATCACCAGCCAGTACAGGCAGTGAAGGTAAAGAAATATAAAATACGTGTCGCATTTGTTCTTTTCCTCAGGCCACAGAGACACAAAGACGATTCCGGCTATTTCCAGGCAAACCTGCAAAGTCACACAATTTCAGAGTCCGCTATTTCAATCCAACGAGATAGCAATATTGTCCAATAAATAAATCCCAGGAGTTATCATAATTGGAAAAAAGTTTCAACTGAAACCCCAACAAACTTTCAAAGGCATAGAATATCTATTTTGTAATGGTGTTGAAGTTTGCGTCGTTGGAATGCAATGAAAGTTCTTTTCAATTTTTGTCACTCATTTTTATTGCGATCTATCATTTTTTTTATAGATTAAGTTTGCAGATCTCTAATGAGGCTGAGAAAACCTTAATCGGCGAAATAAATGTGAGCAATAGAAGAAAAATGCAAATAGAATGCAAACTTCAACATTATATGTTGTAGTCGGAAGAGTTGTTGCAAATGGTGTTGAAGTTTGCATTGTTGGAATGCAACGAAAGTTTATTTCGACGTTTTAATTTCCTTTTTTTTTTTGTTGTGCAAGATCCTTTTGGGCATATTTATATTGTAGATCTCTCAATAAGGATCTTAACCCTTTGCGGTATTTAGATTTTGACGATTCAAAAGTATTTTTTAAATTAAATATGGCAGTTGTAAAAGCGTTTCAAGGTTCCTAGGACTTCAATAACTATTATAACATACGTATAAAATTTTTATTTTTCACACAGCGGGTGTCATGAATAACGAAAGTGCAAAAAAACGTGCACATAAAGAAAAATGTATGCTTCAAAGGGTTAAAGTACAATGAAGAGATTTTTGCAGGCACAATTTGCTGAAAGAAATTCATAAGTATTCATTTTAATTGCATGTCAATGATGTGAACTTCAATCCCATTGTCGCAAGATGATGGGAAACAAATTCTCCTTTTGTCTCCCTTGCCTCGCTGGCAGCGCCACTGTCTCTCGCTCACCCATAGTTGTTTCGCATGACCTTGAGTAGTGAATAGTTTAGTAAAAAGATAAGGATCTTTCTCCGCCCTGTGAGGACCAAAGAGCGGTTTATGAGAAGCCTTTCTCATAAACCGCTCCAAATATGACCCAGGTCGCAAAATTTCGTTGCAAGACTTTGGTTTCTTGCTACTTCCAAACTCCTTGGCTGAAGTAAAAAATCTTGGTCCGTCTCTTCAAATTGAAAGTTTACTCATCATCATAAGCAAGAATCTCAACGGAAGTAACTGTTTCTACAAGTGGCAAATATTTGAGCATCTCGACAAAAGTTTCCCACTTGCATTCACAGATCTCAGTCGATTGCATCTGTAAGGCACAATGAGTTGTGGTTGAACCGTTCAATGGCTTGACACACGACCGACAACGATTTTGAAGTTTACAACGTTGGATTGCAGCGAAATATTTTTTTTCTGAAGTTCCCAAATTTCTTTCAACTTATTTAGGTTATAAGAAATGCGAGATTATTCTTCACACTCCTTATTTAGAGATTTACAATACAAGTCCACAGAATATGATTTTCGATGATAATAACAATGATAAATAAAAAAACATCAAGCTGATGACCAATATGCCATTGATTGTGTCACATACCGGTGGAACTGAATCACAGGGCAAGTGTCCAGAATAATCACGCATCAAGCTAATTCGAATCAAAATTTTCAAGTCGATACGCAAATTTTCGTTCTCGTATTTCCAGATTTCTTAATTTTATTTAAAAAAACGTTGAAGTTTACATTTCGAATGCAACAAAAATTAATTCTTCTTAAATACTCACATTTTTTTGGCCGATTCAGGCTGTAAAAAACTCTCCGACGTTTCTACGTATTCTTATAAGAAATTTATATTCTATAACCTCCGTTTGCAAAAAAAGGGTTCGGATAAGGATCAAAATAAATAAATAAAAAGAAACAAAAGCTGAAAATATTGTAAATTAAGAATATAGCGTTGTTGGACGAGTCGTGAACTTACACCGGTGACAAGTGGAATTGAAGCGATTCTGATGGTGTCGAGGGACTGGAAGTTTTCCACTTGGTGGGGTGACAGAACTGGTTGCAGATATTCCTCGTCATCCATGTTCAACGAGGCGTCAAAAAACACGGCGCCCTTTAAATTAACAACACTCGACACTCAACGAGGCGATTTGTCATCGGAATTTGCGCGTCTCGCGGTTGAGTAGAAAAAACACGGAACAATCTTTAGTGCTTGATGAATTTTCAATGCGGGAATTCTTCACGTCCGTAAATATATCGCGCGCGTCAAGTTTATCGTGAAAAGAGCAGAGGCAATGTACAAAAATAACTCGGTTTGTAGGTTATGTTTACGTCGAATAGGAATTTCAGCTCGAAGGTATCTCGATAGGTATCGAAAGTATGAAGGGACGCGAAGGGAAACAAAGGATTGGACGAGGCAGGGAAGAGGGAGCAAGCGAGACGAAAGTATGTGTTTCGTTCGTTTGTACTTACGCCACCGGAGGGATTCGAATTTCGTACCAGACTGACCATATTTCCCGATGATGGAACAAAAGAGCATCACGCTTTTCTTACTGACTTGCGAAGGCGCATAGGAGAGGGGGACTTTGCACTCTCTGCCGATCGGGAGTGTGCGAGACTCGGATTTTCATGCAATACTTAAGTTGCATTTGTACACGTGTGGACATATAGTGAAGGTATATGTTCCCGTCCACGTGGCATAGACATGAGGCGCTGACTTTGCGATGTTAGACGCCTCGGTGCTTTACAGATATATGTTAAACAATTTAACGATTTATTAATAGAGCCAGCGTCGATGCTGCGTATATCGAGGAGAAATAAATTTCCCAACGTTGCAGCCGCGCGGACATGGGCGGCCATATTCTAACGATTATGATTGTATAATTTATAGCTATTTATAACGTTAAGCGTTGGATCTGAGTAGAAAAAAAGTGTTTACCGTTTTTTTGTTGGCTTCAATGATGTATATGCATTACAAGAATTATATACGTAGGAATTATGAGCGAAATTTGTAAAAATGTTTAGGGCTCATTTTTTAAAGCACCTCCGTTTTAGTGAAGCGTGAGATCGCCCACAGCGCTGCGGAGAACCGCCCTGCTGCGATTTATCCAGTGTTGTCAGGTCAGGAGATTTCCTCATAGATTTACGGGTATTTTACCTGGCTTAGGAGGGAAATAGGGGGAAAAAATTTTTAGGAGATTTTTTAGGGGATTACCTGAGGTTTTTTTCTCAAAACAAGTAAAAAAATAACCACAAGTGCACCATTCCGAGTGAACGCAAACAAACAAGTAAGCCCAAACATACGAAAACAATCATTCAAACCCAACCGATACAAGCTGCAAAACAAAATGTCGGTCGCAATGATCGAGGCTATAATGCACGTTCGATTCACGCTCATCGTTGATTGCTGTGACTTTAAACCGACAGCTCGTATGTTGAAGCGTTTCAGCTCTGAGAATACGTATAATAATATAAATGACAGCGATGTTGGAACCCTCGATATATTTCCTGACAATTAAGGCCGAAATTTGGCTATTTATGTATCAGTGAATTCTTTATTACAATTATACTGAACCAAACATTTCATTAAATGTCGTCAATAAGTATAAACTACACGATAGAATAGTTCAAAGTATATACTCGGCTAATAAGTAAATAATTGTAATAATAAACAAATATATAGACAAATATCAATGCGGGAATCTTGTAATATGCAAATTCAAAGAGAAATAAATCCCCTTCAAGGCTCAAAGACAGATTACCATACCACGATAAATGGTTTTACCGACCGTACGTTTCACCTAACTACAACAATTATATCCACAAAGAGTATTCATCTTCATCTATAATTCGCACAGTTCGCAGCAATCAAGTTTCAAAACAAAATATTCAATACACAAATGGGAAATGCATGTAAAAAAAACTCAAACTTGTGAAGACTAAGTATTAATTGTGTTTACATTCCCGACCTCGTCATCCCAATCCTGTTATTAGAAAAAAATATTGAAAATCGAACTGTTTCTTGGGCCCCAAACTTATGTAGACCGGTTAAAGAGAAGGATTCCACTCTTCAATAATATGATTTTTCTTTGCTTAAAGAAGCCTTATATACGCGATTTCGTCAATTTTCGTGGTACATTTTCAGATGCCGCGAAAAAAATGACGCAAATATTGCAGTTTTTTTCTACGATATTTATTCAATTTCTTAACTGACTACAAAAAAAAGATGACGGAAATATTAAAAAATAGCGGGGTTATTGGCCGGTAAATAAATGGTTTTTCCTGACGCACGCATTGATGGTGACAATCCTCAGCGTTGAACTGAGTGTCCGAAAAAATGGACATATTTATAGTGACATAAAAGATTCCCCTTCCATGTAAAGCAACAAAAGTATATTTTTTAAAAGCATGTTAAAATGGCGGTACTTGAACCTTTTTACTCGATTTTCTACTAATAAATTAATTGTTTAAAAACACATTGGGTATTTAATTTGTCTACTTTTGGAATTTTACGCGTTGGGTACAATAAAGGGTGTCTCAAAATGACCTGACATTTTAATTTATTAATAAAACGTATTATTTATTTGAAAAGTACGAATATTTTTATTTTAATTCACGACACAAACATGGAGGTTATGTGTGAAATACAATATCCGATAAATGGCAAAAACGCAACCTGCCACACTGCGGGCGAAACAATGCAGTTATTGCAGACGAAGTTTCATGGTCGTGTTGTCTTGCGCCGCGGCGATGTGAATTGGTCACCACGATCGTGCGATTTGACGCCATTGGACTTCTTACTTTGAGCTTTGCTGAAAGGAAAAGTGTATTCCAATGATCCACAGACCATTGGAACTCGAGGAAGCAATTGGATGCACCATTAAGGGGTTACCCCCACTTGCGATTTTGAAAAAATCGATTCTTTTTAATTGCATTTTTTTGAAGTATAAGTATCCGGGCCCATACTTCTGTATGGGCCCGGAATAGATGACTCTATGTAAGTTTACAAAAAAAAAATATTTTCTTCGTGTAAACTGAAATTGAAACTTTAAACGCGTTTTTCTCAAAATGGCATTTCTGAAGTCGGTGACCAAGATTACTCGAACACTAATGAACCGATCTCCTTGAAATTTTGCAGGCTTATTTAATACATAAAAATGTAGTCTTTAATCGTTCGATTTTTTTTTTTCGAAAAAAAAAATGGCCGTTTTATTGCCAAAAAACGGCCGTTTTTTGTCGTTAAAATCGAACCATTAACTTTGACTGTCCGCCATTTTGTGAAAAATGAATATTTTTTTAAAATCCTTCGATTAAAGACTAGTTTATACTTATATTTGACTAAATCCATCCGCATTTTTTTTTCAGATGATCCACTTCGCCGCAATGTTGGTCACCGCAAACCGTGTATATAAAAACATTATTTCATTGACGGCCATTTGCCACTAAACAATGTAATATTTTTCAATAAAAAAATTACTGAAAGTTCTTCAAGATATGTTCTTTAAGATGGTATATTGATCGATTAAAAAAGTTAAGTAGTTTTCTTTAAAAAAATTCATGAAAAAGGCCTTTTATTGCGCTACAAGTGGGGGTACGCCTTAATGAAATAAGTCCGCAATTATGCCAAAATGTTATTGAACATTTCGTCAAAAGAGTGAACGTTTGCAAATAGGGACGAGGCAGCCATTTATCGGATATTGTGTTCCACACATAACCTCCATGCTTGTACCTTATATAAAAATAAAAATATTCGTACTTTTCAAATAAATAATACGTTCTATTAATAAATTTTGATCATTTTGAGACACCCTACATGATAGATAGATAGAATATATATGCTGTAAAAATTAGAAAGCAATTGGAACCTCGGTTCGTGAGTTTGAACTATCACGAGGTTAGAAAAAAACCATTCGTGGTGAAACAGCTTTGAAGTTAGCGATACGAATCGCCGCGTGGTATCTGGTATCAAATATATTACCTTATTTAATAACAGCCTGCGCCCTGTGTGGTGCCTACCTCGCCATCTAAAGAATTTCCAGCATGCTAGAGGGAAGCGATGAAATTCTGCTAGCGCGCAGCCGGTCATTGGCCTACTTCAAAGGAAATAAAAATTTGGATGCTCCAAATGCTGTAACTTTAACATTTGGGTGACATTTTTTTATTCTGAGAAGCTTGAAATATTCTTCAAAGTTCAGGTTAAAATATAAAATCGAAAATAATGTTTTTTTTTCGCATACATAAGGCTAAATAGCTTTTAAGGCGAAATACCTTTCACAAAAAATGTAACGTTCTTTTTTCATTCGCTTTAATGACGTATAAACATCCCAAGAATGATATGGTCCGACGTAGAATGGTTTAAAAACTTCAAACGGATTGTTCTTGAAACCATGTTCTGAAAAGTGAGCTGACTCGTAGCTCCTACAATTTTCAACCAATTTACTACAAATTTCAACTGTAGCATCTTAGACAGATTTTCGACCGAAGTACACACGATTTTTACGATCGATTAACAATTACGGTTTTATAAACGAATTAAGGCCGTTTTTTAGTCGAAAATGCGACATGATGGTGCCAAATTTGCAAATATCTATACTTTGTAACAATCGTGTGTACTTCGCTAGCAAAACACATCTAGATTACGAAGAAAAATTATTTCTTGTTCCAGGCTCTCAGATGCGTCTCTAACGAGTCCGTCCGTCGAGGGCCTCAAATAAAGGCGTTCTCTTTCTACCAGCCACTGGGCCGCCATTTTGTTGTTTTTTATAAAATAAAAAAATGATTTGAGTACCTACAGAAATGTGAAATAAACGCTCGAAACGAATTGCTTCAATAGTTTAAAAAATCCCAAAAAAAAACCTTGTTTTCCGACCATCCCGTGGTATATAAGCCCCTAAGAACTCCGTATGCTCCAATGATATTTGAGCTCCCAACTGGATCGTCAGTCACGCAGATAGGTACCTTTGCGAATGATGATTACTTTGATTAAGGCGGGATATATATTCACAACGATTAAAAAATCCATTTCTTTTTTTTCTTCTTTAAGCGATAGAACTATATATGTAGAATATTTTCCCAAAGTTTCAAAGCGAAATTCGAAAAACTTCAAGCGTTACAACCCGTCAACACTTTGCCTCACCGCTCGGATTTGGAGCAGGCGTGAACTTCAAACGCGTTTTTTTCAAAACTGCATTACCGAAATTGGCGTGCAGGATTACTCAATGACTATTAAGCCGATTGAGTTGAAACTTGGTAGAAATATTAGTAATATTGGTACCTTCTACTTCACGAGAATTGTTTTTGAAAAATTGGAAAAAACTACTTTTTTAGTTCACATTATACAGAAATGTTGCGTGAATTGTTGATTCTTTTTGTAAATGCGTGCCATTTTCTTAAGGCGGTCCTCTAGTTTCTCGGGTCGAAAAATCGATTTTTTTTCTCATAAATCACATCTACAACATGTGTAGAAAATGTGTGCCAAAGGATTTTTCGATATTCGAAGTGGTTCACAAGTTACGGCCCTGGAACGGAGCAGGTATACGGAGCAGGTATACTTTCAAACGCGTTTTTCTCGAAACACCATTTTTCCAAACGGTGACCACGATATTTCAGAAACTACTGCACCGATCTTGTTCAAATTTATACAGCATCTTTAATATGTTATAAGCCAGCGATTGAACTAGGATTATCATGATTGCTTCGATAGTTTCTTTTGTACGAGCGAAAAACTTAAGAAAAAATGAGTAAAAAATAGAATGTAATTTTCAAAAGTGTATAAAAAAGTCAATTTTTGTAATTTAGAATTCACTCTAGTTCAATCGCTAGTCTTAAATATGAAGATTAAAATGCCGTTTGGTTTTTTGATTTCAGATAAGCAGAACAGCCGCAATCTTGGTCACCGTCAAGCACCTCTTTTACTTGATGTCTTCCTATCGGCCACTATAACGTTTATACTATTATATATTTTGACTTCAAAACATTTGTAAAGCTTATTTAAATGTTAATAAAGATTATGCAAAAACAATGAGATTGATTATTTCGATGCTTTGCCCGTAAAAAATTATTGAAAAAGCCGTAAAAAAACAGCCGAGAAACTAGAGGACCGCGTTAAATTTGCATTTTCTTCATTTTAATTACCGTCACATAGAAAGTATACATGTTGTAAATGAAAAAATGTTTGAACTTTTTTACAAATAAAAGTCTACGGGAAGCTAGACTGCACGCCGATTCGCAACTCCCGCGGCGGCCTTGCTGTAACACTCAGCCACAGCTCTGTCATTTTGATGATGAATTCATTTCAAAAAATTGTTTTGTAAACTTAACTATACGATTAAAATATGCCTAAAGTGTGATAATTGTGGAATAATTATTTCTTAGTCAAAAAAATCCCTCGATATTGCTTATATTTTCCTGTATAAATGTATATCCCGCCTTAACTATGCACGATATCTAGGTAAAAAGAAAAACTGGCACACTAAGTTTTGCCACCTCAGAGTACTGTAACATAGCTCCTGTAATTTCACTTTTGTACATTAATTTTTTTAAAGCATTTGTATGACTTTAACAAAAAATAAGAATAATAGACTGATTTTTCACTAATTGGTGTACATTTTCATTTACTTTCTTTTTCAAATGAAAATTCCGAAACAATCTCCCTCTCTCTCTCCGTCTCTCCCATATAAAGAATAAAAAGGTAGTACACTAATAACAAGATAGCAGAACAGCAATAAATATGAACAATTAAAATCAAAATTGACTGATCCTTAAAAAAATTCTCACGTTTATTTGTCCAGAACAGTATAATCTCTAAATCATTTTTGCGATTATATTAAGGGGCTATACCAGTGTCGCACTTTCAAAAACTTGATTTTTTTTGTTGCCTTTTTCGACAGTTTATCCTTTCAAGACTATCATTGTCATTTATATAATTTATATCAATATCATTTTATCTTGCAAAAATCGATAGTTAAATCTTTAAAGGCGTTTTTCTCGAAATGAGATTTTTCAAATTTGCTGACATTGTAACTCAAAGAGCAATTATCCGATTGACTTGAAATTTGAACTGAGTACTCTGGAATATATTTACTCTACAACGACGTAGGATATTTTTGATTGGATGGAAATTGACGATTTGGCATTGAAAAAAACGACCATTTTATAGGCAAGAAAACAGACTTTTTCATAACTACGCCATTTTGTTATATTTTGATATTTATCGAAAATCCTACGTCATTGTACAGGAAATACCTTCCAGTTTAACGACATTTTTTCCTTTTTCGGTTTCAGCTACTCAATCGGCCGGAATCATGTCAGCAGTAGAGGAACTTTTTTTTTGCGCCTCCGAAGCTAGCGCATAAGTCGCTTGGATCTAAATATTTTTCTCTGAAAAAATTATGTAATATAGGTCAAACATAGCCAAATATATTCTCAATTTTCCGAAACGTTTAATTGAGTACTTTTCTTCCAAAAAATTCCCGAAAATCACCCAAATTTCCAGCGTTCATACTGGCATAGCCGCTTAAAAGAGCCGAGAGCGACACACGAAGACTGCAAATTCTGCGTTCACGCATACCCAACTTCATCAATATTTCAAAATCGTTAAACTCGCGAAGAATCTCCCTGGAGTTTGTAGAAGAATCTACAAACAAAACGTTTTCCCCGATAAAGCGAAAGATGTCTGTTTCTTTCGAAATGCATTAACCAAAGTGTTTCCACCGGATAGCATCGTAGATGTATCATCCGCTAGCTGATGTTACATCGCGTACCCAATTTCGAGGCCGCGATAGTCTCGCATAAACTGAAAATCCGTGTATATACAACGAGAATGGTGGCCGTGGGTGTATATAACTCGATCGTGTCGAGTGGTTGGAAGAACGCTTGCGCGCTCGGCTTTCGAACACACGTGGAGAACGGAATGATACAACGATGAGAAGGAGTGCGCCTCTTTTTCTTCTCTCGTAGTGCGAAAGGGAGAGCTTGCGGTATCGGGTCTTTTGGCTCAAAGTGCGTTACTCGCGGTCTCGAATCCTCGGGGCAACGTCACCGTGACACGCGCATAGGCGTATACCTCAGAAGATCAGCTCCTGGTTTCGTCTTCCAAAGTGCAACGAAGAGATGCTGAGCGAAGAATCTTGCCGATTTCTCCCTCGGATGACCGGAAATCCAGGAGAGCGAAAAACGAGTGTGAAGCTTTGAGGAGGAACTTTTCATCAACGAACCGCGACAAGAAAGCGAAATCAGTGATAGAAGTGGAGTGAGAAAAATGGGCGCGCAAGAGGGTGAGAATGGAGGAGATTCGTCTGGGCCGACGGATCAAGTGAAAACGGACGATTTGTACGAGAATCGAACAGGAGCGAAGAAGATCATTCGAGTGATAACCGTGATGGCTTACATGGTCTCGGTTAGTTTCGTCGCCATGGCTCTCAGTGGTTACTACGTGTTCCTCTGGCAGCCCCCGAATCCCCGACTGTTGCATCGGGCTCAGCAACGAACCGATCCACAGATCGAGTATCGAGTCGACGACGAGCCACTTGCCAGCAACATCGGCGCACCCGATCGCCCCGTCGGCCAGCAATATTCGCGGAATCGCTTCGCAAATATGTCCGGAGCAACGAGCCCTATCAACGTGGCGAAGAATTCGAGCGAGTCGAACTTGCGACGAAACGAAACTGTTGGGTATGCACCGCGAATCTCCTCAGCCACGTGGGATCCGGTTGTTCGCAGGGTCATCGACGTGGCGCATATTTCGTCGAGCGTCGAGCCAAGCCTCAATGACTCCTCGGATGTCAACGATCTCCGAAATTCCTTCAATGGAAGTCGTCACTTCAGTCAGCAACTCGCCCAAAATCTCACATCAACGGCGTCATCGCCTACCAAGACCGGAAGTCCTCCAACTCCGGAAATCACAACCGAAGCAACATTCGACAAGGACGTTCAGGCGAGAAATCGTGCCGACGAACATAGCCTCCTCAAAATCATCAGCTATGGCGGTTCAGTGGCAAATGACAACATCACCGATCATCGAATTGCCATAGGAATGACGACCAACGGTACGCTGGACTACGATATCTCTACCGCAAACTACGCGACTTCCGGTGCCCAGGAGATTCAAGAGAATCGTACGATCGAGATGTTCGATGACGAACGGAAAGTCCGGGCACGAAAACAGCCGAATGAATCAGGTGAGATTCACATTCTGGTGCCATGATTGTGGATTTGAAAACCGTGTCACTAGGAGGTCGATAGGACGCTTCTTATATGCAATAGGGAACCTTACTGCCAATTTATCCCGCTAGAGGGGACATTGTATCGTACCGTAAACAGAACATGACGTTTAGTGAGATTCTCTTTGGTTTTGACCGTGTTTCTACGACTACTGTTGAATTTCCTTCAAATAATCCGTTTGTCGTGAACAAATTGTGAAGAATTTGTACAATTGAATGCAGACACGAAGGCGTTCATTTATTTCTCAAAAACTTCGCAAGCAATGGGGAATTGCGACACGTCGCAAGCACTTTACAGCCACAAAACATCCAAGGCTATATTCTGATCATTTTAGATCTGCAGACTATAGAAATGATGAATTTGTTACAGCTCAGTGTATAAGCATAATATTTTCGACGCTGTTTACTCCTAAAAGTATATTGTAAAGTAGTTAAGGCGAGGTAAACGGCGAAAAAAAACAGGTAAACTTCGGGAATTTTGATCTCAAAAACTAATGTTTCGATTGGATCCGGGTTTTTTTATTGGAAAATATGTACATTGAGGTATGTTTAGGAATTTTTCAAAATAAATTCGTTGACTGGAAGCGATTCAAACGCGATTATCTCGAAACATAGTTTTCAAAGTCGGTCCCAGATGTATCTCGAAAACGGCTCGTCCGATTTTGTCCAAATTTGGATACAATATTCTTCGATAGTTTTTCTCGTTCGCCACGTAGGGGTTTTTCATTTGATTGAATCATTGCTTTTTTATGCAACGTGTATGCAATCTAGAATCGTCGGAAATTGCGAACGAAAAACGAATGTTAAATTCAAACGGTCGCAATTCCGCCAAAAATAAAAATTTCAAAAAAATCCTACGTGGCGAACGAGAAAAACTATCGAAGTATATTGTATCCAAATTTGGACAAAATCGGACGAGCTGTTTTCAAGATACATCTAGCACAGACTTTGAAAACTATGTTTCGAGATAATCGCGTTTGAATAGCTTCCAGTCAACGAATTTATTTTTAAAAATTCCTAAACATACCTCAATGTACATATTTTCCAATAAAAAAATCCCGGATTGAATCGAAACATTAGTTTTTGAGATAAAAATTTTCAAAGTTTATCTGTTTTTCTCGCCGTTTACTCAGGTACCGTCCCTCAATCATCATAACCTACAAATGTCTATTTTAAATATTTGCATTTTTCTAACCTTCTGGTACTATTTTATTACATAATATTTAACTAACTCATTTCCATTCTCTACGGGGATGTAACTGAGTCAGAAAATATTGAAAAAGGGGTTATACCTTCCTTGTTTGTTTGGAGCAAAAAAGAAACTTTAAAGAATGAACAGAGAAGGAAAAGAGTAGAAGCCGATTTTTCAATTCCGGTATAGTCAAATATCCGTAATTATTGTCCATTATGTTTATTCATATAATTTTAGTACAAGACAGACACCGTGAAAATGCACCGCGCGCGTTGACAGCTTCTTTTGTTCACGTTATGTTCATGTGGCACCATATGCGCTGAGCTTTACGTAAGGTTTTCTATTCCGGTGTGTTATACAACGAGCTGACGTTGCGTCATTGGTTCGACAAATCGAATGAGAATTTTTCATAACGTGACGTAAAGAAATGTCACATAAGGGGTAAGGTGGGAAAAAATCTCATTCGGGGGACTATACAGCTTGTTGATTCGTCACTGGAATTGTTCAAATTGTGGCTCCATAATTATACGCCTTTTTTTATAAAAGGGAAATTAATCACTTTTACAAAGCGAATTTTCGCTGGCAAAGACGTTATTCCAATGTAATTGGGCATTACAATTCGAAATGGTAAATTTTCGGCATAAAATCTACATACACCCATGCATACACAATAACACATGAGTCAGTGAAATTGCACGTGTTTTTTTTTGTATTTTATTCGACGCTGTTTATTTTTTTTCGGATCAATATGACGTTTCCCAGCACTCGTTGTTTTCCATTGTACACGTTCTTTGATTTTTAATTTAAGAAAAGGGTAATCAAATCCAATGAAACCTAATGTCAAAAAATCTGAACATACTTGCGGGCTATTCGAATGCACAAATTGTAGGAAAAGGCTGGAGTATCTTTTGTTCGTTTTTCCCCACCAGGCTAATTGAAAGCTTATACGAAGGCAGTATACGTATCAGGGGCTTTGAAAGCTTGAATCGTGGTTCGTGAAGCACGTGTTCGTTCGTCCATAGATTGGACGTTGAATGTTCTTGATTATGTCAACCTCGCTGGGCCCACTTCTCATGCACAAGAGCCTCCATATGTCAAATTATACGTACACGGGGCAGGGTATGAAATGAAAAGGTGAAGCAAACTGACTTATAGAGGTTTTGCCTCGTCTTGCGTTCCTTGCCTTGTAGATCCTCATTGCAAAAGTTCCCACTCATGAGGGTCAATGCAAAATTGTTCTTTATCATTATACATGCACTAATCCATGTATAATAATATATAAGTATAGATAAGAAAAATACATGCATTAGTATCATAATAAATATATAATTATAAATAAGTATAGCATGCATTAGTTGAAACAGTGCATAGAAATTAGCTTCATATGAAAATAAAACAGCAAGATGTATTTCCACGCTCGTAAATAAATAGAACTGGGAGAGACTATTGATATTTGAAAAAAGTCTATAACTTTTTTTTCTCCCCGTGCCACAGGGTAAACCTTGGTTTGTCAGTAGCATAGGTATCATCATTCAAAAGGAACATCACTCAAATGTCCGCCTTCGATTTTGATTAAACTCATACATGCGATAAAGCGCTGACAACTATTCGAGACGTATTTTTTTTTTATCAGCGGAAAAACGTTTTTAAGGGGGGATACCACCTCTCAAAGAAAGGCATGTCGAGGGATGATTTTGCATTTTCACCCACAAGCAGTCGACCGATCTGAATGAAACGAGAACCAAAACTCTTCTAATGTGAAGCGATGAAAAATCCACTTTGGAAGTATTGTACACAAATCAAGGGGTGACACGTCTTTCTTCGAGGGATGGTTCGCCCCTTAAAACCGGTTTTCCGTCGATAAAAAATAAATACGTGTCTAATAATTTTCAATGGTCCATCACATATATGAGTTTCGACAAAATCGAAAGCCGACACTTAAGTGATGTTCCTTGTCAGAGTTGTGGAGGTTGACTGAGAAGCCTTCGATTTGGAGGAATGCAATTTGAGCTAGAGATTAAATATGCAGTTAGCTATACGTCATAAGATGTAAGAGTTGAGGAATGTTTGCCTCTGCAATTCCGGAGGATTTGACACTGGATCGAAGGGGAAACGCCGAGCGTTTTGTCTTAGGGAGATTTTTGATCTGCCAAGGTCCAAAATACTGAAGTTCTACTGTAGTATTAGTGATCAAAGCCTTAGAAATAACGAGGGAGGGATAGCGAGCAAGAGAAAGAAAGTGATGCCTGTGGTTCGGCTGCAACGATTATCCGTGTGTAACTTACTTAATAAGTGTACCAGGGCCAAACCTTTGAAGGCTTCTTCAACGGCAGTGTTACGTAATAAAAAGCTCTACATTTTACCATTGCTCCAACGCAAAATGATGATTCGCCGCGCTCTGTGAGACATATCAGTACAGTCTGTCGATAATCGGGGGAATAATGTCATCTTCGCAGAGGTACATTTTTATAATGATATCGAAAAGGCGAATCATTTCCTCGAGCACTATTTACTGTGGGGCCGGGTTGAAATTCCGAACTTGAAATGATCAAAACACTCAAAACTCCGAATCCCGAAAAAAATTTATCCGAAAGACCAAAACTCCGAAAATCTGAACGGGGCCGGGTTGAAATTCCGAACTTTGAATGATCAGAAAGCTCAAAACTCCGAAAGAATTTTACACGAAAGACCAAAACTCCGAAAATCTGAACGGAGTCAAAACAATTCGGCTATGGAGGTTTTGAAAGTTTCAAAATTTTCAATAATTCGACGAATTATTTAAAGATTTTTTTTTATTGAGAAGCGATTTTACGTCAATATGAAATTTGTCTAGACAATGTTATACGTTTTGCATCATTTACAGTCAATTGTGTAGACTTTCGCTGGCATGATCTTGACGAACCTTGTAATTTCCGAACACAGTTGACTGTAAATGATGTAGAACGTATAACATTGTCTAGATAAATTTCAAAATTGAGGCAAAATCACTTCTCAATAAAAAAAAATTCTTAAAATAATTCGTCGATTTATTGAAAATTTTGAAACTTTTAAAACTTCCATAGCCGAATTATTTTAACGGTGTTCAGATTTTCGGAGTTTTGGTGTTTTGTGTAAAATTCTTTCGGAGTTTTGAGCGCTCTGATCATTCAAAGTTCGGAATTTCAAGCCGGTCCCATCTTGAATTTTGGAATATTTAAAATCGAAATTCAAAACCGTCGGAGCATTCAAAGTTCAGAATTTCAACTCGGCCCCTCTACTGTTTATAGCAAACGGAGCATGTGGACGACTACTTTGCGGAAGTAAAACGTGGGACAAAGGCAAAACGATACTGACAAAAGAATCGAAGTGAAAAGAGGGTGCCATTTCTCTGACACGAGCTCGATCTGCGCAATTGTGAGAAAAGTCGATATAAAATATAAAGCGAAGGGAGAGAGTCGGGCAAAAGTTCACGTTATTGTTTCGATTTGAATAAATAATTATTTGTATCATTCGACCATTGTGCAAACTATTCCCGATGAGGATTGTGAAAAAGTTTTTCACTCCGGTCATTAACGATGTATCGTCTAGAAAACGAAAAAGCTTCGCTTACAAGGAACATCATCTTCGATTTTGTTGAAACTCATATACGTGATAAGACATTGAAAACTATTAGAGACGTATTTCTTTTTATCGGCGAAAAAACGGTTTTAGAGGGGGTGACCACCCCTCAAAGAAAGGCATGCCGAGGGATGATGTTTCAGTTTCACCCCCAAGCAGGCCACCGATCTGAATGAAACAAAAACCAAAGATCTTTTGATGTGAAGCGATGAAAATTCCACTATAGAAGTAGAGCTTGTACTATCGGAGCTTTTTCTATTACCGGTATTATTTCGATATCAACAAGTTGTAATATCGGAATACCGGTATTTCGATATTTTACGATATTTATGGGAAATCTTTTATTAAGGCGTTATCCCCACTTGTAGCGCAAAAAAGGCCTTTTTCATGAATTTTTTTAAAGAAAACTACAAAACTTTTTTAATCGAGCAATATACCATCTTAAAGAACACATCTTGAAGAACCTTCAGTATTTTTTTTATTGAAAAATATTACATTGTTTAGTGGCAAATGGTCGTCAATGAAATAATGTTTTTATATACACGGTTTGCGGTGACCAACATTGCGGCGAAGTGGATCATTTGAAAAAAAAAAATGCTTTTAAAAAAAAAGTCTTTAATCGAAGGATTTTAAAAAATATTCATTTTTCACAAAATGGCGGACAGTCAAAGTTAATGGTTCGATTCTAACGAAAAAAAAACGGCCGTTTTTTGGCTATAAAACGGCCATCTTTTTTCGAAAAAAAAAATCGAACGATTAAAGACTACATTTTTATGTATTAAATAAGTCTGCAAAATTTCAAGAAGATCGGTTCATTAGTGTTCGAGTAATCTTGGTCACCGACTTCAGAAATGCCATTTTGAGAAAAACGCGTTTAAAGTTTCAATTTCAGTTTACACGAAGAAAATATTTTTTTTTGTAAACTTACATAGAGTCATCTATTCCGGGCCCATACAGAAGTATGGGCCCGGATACTTATACTTCAAAAAAATGCAATAAAAAAAAATCGATTTTTTCAAAATCGCAAGTGGGGGTAACCCCTTAAAACGTCAGAAGCTTGAAAGTGAAGATGGAAGTTGTAGAAATAATAGTGCATAGCTAACAAGGGAAGGTTACAAGGTCGATCTCTCCGATTTCGATGAAATTTGGCATGCTTGTAGAATGGGTAAAACTAGGCGACACGTATCTTTTTATATCTGCGGAACCCGATTTTTAAGGGTTGAAACGCACCCTCCAAAATGGGGGTGTTTTTCGGTTTTCGTCGATAACGTTTTAACGGTACAGATATGAAAAAAATTCATATTGCAACATGGTTTATTTTTTCGTGTACTATACATTGGAAATGAGAACGATAACGTTATCAACGAAAAACGATAAACACCCCTATTTTTGAGGGGTTTCACCCCTTAAAAATCGGGTTCCGCGGGTATAAAAAATGCGTGTCGCCTACATTTTTACCCATTCTACATACATGCCAAATTTCATCGAAATCGGAGAGATCGACCTCGCAACCTTTCCGTGCAAGTGATACCACAGTATTTATTAAAAATCGCTGCCTTTTATTGAGATCTTCATTTATTATACATTTCTAAACACTATTTTCTTTAATAT
Source organism: Ophion slaviceki (assembly GCA_944452715.1). Taxonomy (NCBI): domain Eukaryota; kingdom Metazoa; phylum Arthropoda; class Insecta; order Hymenoptera; family Ichneumonidae; genus Ophion; species Ophion slaviceki. The sequence goes on from OX101783.1 coordinate 27,866,287, forward strand.
ATCCGAACCAACATAAAATAAAGTAACACGCAAAAAACAAAAATAGAAACTTTTATGCAAATTAAATAAGTAGTGAACAAGCAAAATTGAATTTAGGAAGTATTATGCAAGTCAACGTAGCTACCAGAAAACAAACAAATGGCGTAGCTTAATTAACGAGATTGAGATTGTTGCAACAGTGACGTTTCAACTGTTAAAGACGAAAGTTTCGTCTTTCAGAGACCACCTTACCTTATTGCAGGTGTAAGCCGCGGAAGAAAAGGCCCTTTCCGATTCCACACTCGTGGATAAATAAGTTGACACTTCGGAAATATTTAATGTAGGTAGTGTTATTTTAAGGCTGTTGAACGTAGTAAAAAAACAAGTAAATGTAACTTAAATGGAAATAATACCAATTATAATGATATTTTAACTTTTTCAACTCTGATATCGAAATATCGGTATTATTCAAGTCCAATATCGGATTTTTGGTCGTATATTCCAGTTTTTCGATATCATCGAGAGCCGGTTTTTATGCTCTATATAGAAGTATAGGAAAACAATTAAATTAGCAGTGACACGTCTTTCTTTGAGGGGTGGTTTCCACCCTTAAAATCGTTTTCCGGCGGTAGAAAAACGTGTCTGATAGTTTTCAATGCTTCATCACAAATATACGAGTTTCAACAAAATCGAAGGCGGCCAATTAAGTGATGTTCTTTGTTAGAACTATTCGAAAATATTTCGGACGTTATATCATCGTAGCAAAAGAATATATCGAGACAGTACACAGATGTGTTATTAATGCATATTAATTAGACATATCGCATCGGAATGCGAAAATGGAACACGTTTTTCGAAATATCCAGACACTAATTTCCCTCATTGTTTATGACGATTTTGTATAATTATTCATCAGCGTTTATGGCTCGAAATTTTTGTGCAATCATTTTCGAGGCCCTCCAAATCCGAAATCGATGATTTTTCTTACGCTATTGCAAATCACTTTTTGTCTTAAAAAACGGGACAGAACTTGCAATTTCGGATAAGCGTGCAGAAGAGTTGTTTTTTTTTTCAAGCGTCGTAATCACGAAAAAATGTGTTGTGCCCATTAACAAAAATCGTCGAAAAGAAAGTTGTTTTTTTTTGCGGGGGATCCGCAATAGTGACGTATTTTAATGAGGATGCTCATTGGACACCGCGCCCTGGATCTTCATCTCCGAAGGCCTCAACGAGCATCCTCGTCGCTTCGAATAATTGTTTATTGCCGAGTATTCTGTAATCTTCATGAAATCGATATGATACTTCAAGCTTACCGTGTGTATTCGTTATATCCGCGACGGGAGATCTTTCACCCAGACGGTTTGAGAGCCACCTTGACGCAGACACATACGCACACCAGGGGTAAAATAATAACCGACAAGATGTTTGTCGACTCGGTGATCGACGACCCCTTCGCCATGTCCAATCAGCCCAACGTACCACCATACATCGCTGGGCCGAATTGCGTTCTTAAAACAAAGGAGCGCCCGACAGACGGCACTTTACCCCTCGTTCAATTAGGGCGATGCTCGGGAATAAAAGAAACGCATGCCAGCGGACCAGACTTCATATATTGGGTTGACGGAAAATTGATGACATACGCTGCTGCCGTATCCGCTCGGAAGTATTAACAATAACGCTAGGAGCAAATAGAGAAAAGAAAAAGCGATCACATTAAAACTAGCTGATACGGAGGAAAAAAAACGGAATCTGCACCTCGTGGTTGTAGGTCTCCATCGTGAAATCAAATGACTTACAAGACCTGCACTTATTTTTCTGTGAAAAATACCTCAGGGTGGTTTCACAAAATGGAAGACGACTGCGAGGGACAGGGGTCACTCTGAAGGCCTTAGGCCACTCTAGAGGCCGAAAAATAGGCTTTTTGGGCATTTTTTTTCTTCAGAAAAACTACAAAATAAATCGAGATTACAGAAAAGCGTGTTTATCATACATATCAGTGACTGTATACAATCATTTTGTTTGAAGCGATTCATTTCAAAATGGCGGCTGTGCAGCGTTTATCTCAAAACTGCATTTTTTAAGTTGGCCGGAAATATAACTCAGACAATTTTCAACCGATTCACTTGAAATGTTGAATATATCTCGAAAAATACATTGTCCATGGAAGTACGTAGGATTTTTTTTATATTGCATAGTTCATTCGTTATTAAGGGGTTACCCCCACTTGAGATTTTGAAAAAATCGATTTTTTTTATTGCATTTTTTTGAAGTATAAGTATCCGGGCCCATACTTCCGTATGGGCCCGGAATAGATGACTATGTAAGTTTACAAAAAAAAAATATTTTCTTCGTGTAAACTGAAATTGAAACTTTAAACGCGTTTTTCTCAAAATGGCATTTCTGAAGTCGGTGACCAAGGTTACTCGAACACTAATGAACCGATCTTCTTGAAATTTTGCAGGCTTATTTAATACATAAAAATGTAGTCTTTGATCGTTCGATTTTTTTTTCGAAAAAATGGCCGTTTTATAGCCAAAAAACGGCCGTTTTTTTCGTTAAAATCGAACCATTAACTTTGACTGTCTGCCATTTTGTGAAAAATGAATATTTTTTAAAATCCTTCGATTAAAGACTAGTTTATACTTATATTTGACTAAATCCATCCGCATTTTTTTTTTTTCAGATGATCCACTTCGCCGCAATGTTGGTCACCGCAAACCGTGTATATAAAAACATTATTTCATTGACGGCCATTTGCCACTAAACAATGTAATATTTTTCAATAAAAAAATTACTGAAAGTTCTTTAAGATGGTATATTGATCGATTAAAAAAGTTTTGTAGTTTTCTTTAAAAAAATTCATGAAAAAGGCCTTTTTTTGCGCTACAAGTGGGGGTAACGCCTTAACATTTATCTGACGATTTTTTAGGCAAATTTATGGAAAGTGAAAAATTTGCCTAAAAAATCGTCAGATAATTGTTATCAACAAATGAACTATGCAATATGAAAAAAAACCTACGCACTTCCATAGACAATGTATTTTTCAAGATATCTTCAACATTTCAAGTGAATCGATTGAAAATTGTCTGAGTTATGTTTAAATACTGATAAACGCTGCACAGCGGCCATTTTGAAATTAATTGCTTCAAAAAAATGATTGTATACAGCCACTGATATGTATGATAAAAACCCTTTTCTGTAATCTCGATGTATTTTGTAGTTTTTCTGAAAAAAAATCCCTACAAAGCCTATTTTTTCGGCCTCTAGAATGGCCTAACCCCTTAATGTCACATAAAGGTCAATCGGTATTTAATAATTTTACCGGAAGTTCCGCTTCGCATACAGTTCGGATGGAAAAAACGTTCATCACACACGAAAAGCGAGGTACATGTTAAGGTTGTTATGGGGATAAGTCAACATGTTACCACCAAGCTGAAATTTTTTCTGGACCTTTATAAACGCTTTGCTAATCATCCTGTGCAGTTTTAATACGATCTACAGTACCGTTTTGTAGAAACAAAAATCGGCTCTCGACGTATTTCGTGGGCTAATTACATTACGCTTATGGAAAGCTCCCGATCATTTTTCAGTACATTGTTAATATCTGCTAAGTGAATGTTACCACGGAGCTGAAAAAAATAGGTACGGTTCGACTAATTATCGGACTAACCCTTGGTACCGTGAAAATGAGGATTCACAGTACCGTTATAAAATTATTAATGCTTTTGATAGGGAATTTGTGCGAAAATCAAGCACACAAAATATTAGACTGTGCAATCGTGGCAACATCGTAGACGGCACAAATGCTACCTATCTTATCGGTGTTCGGTTATTATGCCCGCGAACCTCAAACTACTCGGTCAGGATAATTAACAACGAATATTATTGGTACTTATCCTCTTAATTAGTCATAATTACTTAATTTTAATTTGATAACTATGTTCAGAAATTATACATTTCTTGACATATCTAGGCAAAGACAAAATAACGCGGATTTTTTTTACATACATTTTTTTTAGATTATCGGAAAATTATTAAAGTTTTTTAGTTCTTCGAGATTATAGACAGCTTTAGTACAGACTTTTTCTTCCCAGCGGATTTTTTTTTACTCGGACCGATATTCATTTTTGACAGCTCCGTGGGCCGATATCGAGGTTACGAACGGGGCGCATATGTCTCTTCGCGACACTTCTGCCAACCTGGGCATTATGATATACCACGGTTTACGGCGTCGCCAATTCGTTTCGCGTTAATGAAGCGAGAAAAAGTTATAGAAAAAAATTATACAAAGTAATGAAAACACTTATTGTAATCACCGAATGTTCAAAGATGCATATTTTTACAAATAGATGTAGAAAAATAGTTCGAAAACGTACGTTCAATATGACTATTATTTAAAAGCTAACAGTTGGTAACAGTCAATCGGCTCCGTGCATAAGCATAGGGCGGTTCCCTCGTACTTCATCCCCGACGGCTAAACCTCATAACAACCTTAAGGCGGGATATACATTAACAACCATAAAAAATCGGTTTTTTTAACGATAGAAATATGTATATGCAGTGGGTAAATAGTATTTGTACACGTCGTCTTTTTCAAATTATCCTTCCAAAAAAATAAAATGCTTTATGAAGTTCCTGTGTTCGATAGCTCATTTTGAATGCACATGGTGTCTGTTCACAAAAATCTTGGGAAAACACGAACAAAAAATAAAGCTAAGTTATCAACAGTTTCGTGTGAGATGTACAAACACTTTTTTTACCCACTGTATGTAGAATACCACTACCGGCCACTACCGGCCAAAAGTTTCCGGACACTTCAGATAAATGCAAAACATTCGATCACTTTGGATAATTGCAAAATTAAATTTGGATTAATATAATTAATTATACAGAGCTATGTAATATCTTCGTAAAAAAGTAAATTAAATTAACTATATTATTCTAACATTATTTGGCAATTATCCAGCGATCGAAAGTTTTGCAATTATCTAAAGTGTCCGGAAACGTATGGCCGGTAGTGGATTTTCCCGAAGTTTCAAAGCGAATTTCGAAAAACTTCAAACCTTACAGCCCGTCAATGCTGTGCCTCGCCGTCCGCATACGCAGTGGGCGTAAACTTCAAACGCGTTTTTTTCAAAACTGCATTTTCGAAATTGACGTGCAGGATTACTGAAAAACTATTGAGCTGATTGAGCTGAAACTTGGTATAAAAATTGATAATATTGCTACCATCTACTAGACGCAAATTGTTTTTGAAAAATTAGAAAGAAAACTACTTTTTGAATCAAAATTTTACAGAAATTTTGCATGAAATGTTTATTTTTTTTTAATGCGGGGCATTCTCTTACATTTGCATTTTCTTCATTTTAATTACTGTCAAATAAAAACTGTACATGTTCCAAATGAAAACAAAGTATTTTCTTGCAAAATAGAAGCTTCGCCATTTTGATGATAAATGAATTTAAAAAAATCGTTTCGCATACTCAAGTATACTATTAAAATATACCTAGAATTTGATAAATGTAGAATAATTATTTCTTAGTTTGAAAAATCCCTCAAAATTGCTTAATTTTTTCCCGTCTAAATGTATAACTCGCCTTCATTGGATTATAGAAGTGTGCCAGTTATTAAGGTTTCTTTGATGCAACTGACGGTAAGCGTGCTTTTTACCCTGTTTTATCAAGAAGTATGTTTTTACCGTCTGCCACATCGATAGGTGACTCAATAGGATTGTTCAACACCTGTATTTATCGGGTGGCGAGAAAAAAGAGGATTTTTTTCAGGGAAACCGTGTGCACCTTTTCAAATTTTTTTATTACATTGACCCTTCGTGGACAGGCTTATATTTCGCGACGATTTTGACACACTGGGTCAATTTAACCCGGATAGTACAGCATTCATCTGCCATGAGCAACCCTTCGGTCGGTTATTATTGAAAAAAATCCGGCATACACTTTAAACATTTCTTAATATGTCTGTTTAATTAAAATGGGGAAAAAATCAAATTGTTTTGCTGGAAAAAGTTATTGAAATTTTTTGGAACGGTAAGCCTTTCATTTAAAATTCTTCCGGGTCAAAATGGGCCAGTGTGTCAACGTGGGGCTAAAGAGTATGATTTTAGGTATCTTTTACAATATTTGTATTGAAAAATATTTATATGTGTGGTAGATACAATAGTTTGTGCAAATTGCTGTTTGAAAAACGTCCTTCGCGGTGACCATTGCTGCTCGGAAACAAATCATCCGAAATTCGAAAATCAAATTTTTCAAAAAACATTGGTTTTTGAAAAATGACCGCAATCTAAAGTCTAAATGTCGATTTTTGGTGAAAAAACGCTCTATTTTCGTTGATAAAAAAAACTAAGCATCGAAAAAAAAACATTCCTGCATTCAAGGACTGCTCTTTGATATTTAATAGAAGCTTGTGAAATTAGAAGTTGATCGTTGCAGTGCATTTTGAGATATCGTGGTCACCGAGTTTGAAAAATTAATTTTGAGAAAAACACGTTTAAAGTTCGCCGGCTCCCGTAAGCTGCCTATTAACGCTCATAACCCCTTCAATTTACTTGTACATGGGATAAAAACGGAGAGACATATATTAAGTGTGACTAAACGCGTCTTCCTATGACAAGATATGTCCGGAGGCAAATTCAAACGATGACACTTTTTATTTCAAGAACCAGAGACACTCGTGTTGCAAAATCTTATGCACGCGATTTTCCTATTGTAACTTATTCAGGAATGTCCCATAAGTGTAAAAACAAATTTGCGCGCCAGTGTGGGTTACCATAAAACCGGATTAAATTGGCATTGAGGGTAACTTTGATAGTTTTTAGGGCTACTTTAACAGGTGGTGTGCGAGGACACAGACTAATTCTTTTTTACTTTTATTCTATTGCTGCTCAAATTTGTTGTTCAAGTTTATTATAATGTTGCTAAAGTTGATTGTAATGTTGCTCAAGTTCATTTTGATCTCATTGATAATTATGAAACTGATGAAGTGCCTACAATGGTACCCTCGGTACTTGATATTTTGATGTAAAATGTTCCCTCAATAAAGATGACAATTTGATTGTAAAAAAAAAAAATTTCATTTAATTCCATGTATAATGCATAAAATATTATTTTTTCAAAATTAAAATGATGTCAAAGTAATTCTCAATCTTTGACATACGTTACATTTGAATGCCTTGTCGAAGGAATCCCACACTCGAGGTTGCCTTGACACTTTTTTTAAATATATAGAATTGTGGTGTTTCGGGAGCTTGACTTTCTTATACATTTGATAGCCAAAGGACGCATTGTTCTATTGGAGCAAACAAAGTTGGAATTTAGGATGTTAAAAAAAGTTACCTACAAAAAACTTACCTACCTACTTACTTACCTACAAAATATGTTCAAAGTACCCCATTTTACTGTATGCTTCTGCCGGAATCTTGGAATTCAGTTTTTGCGAAATATCTCTGAAACGATTAATCCTACGACGAAAACAGTCATAGCTATTTTTGCAAAGAAGAATATTTTCTTCCATTTTCATAAAAACTTTTGCTCGTACATGTGATAATAAACACGGAGAGGCACGTAGTTTAACACGTCTTCCTATGTCCGGAGGCAAAGTCGTCAACCGTAAAATCGTACAGCTCGACATTATGAAATAATAGCGGTCGATAAACCAAAAATTACCTGTGTTTCGGATATCCGGAAAATTATGTACTTTCTGAATCACGTCTATTGTGGATATTCTTTATTTCCCGGACGCCTGACGGTAACCCGCTGGAAGGAACCGAGTGCGCAATCTCCAAGTCAGACCTAAACGTGTATGCATTCGTATATGACTTCCATATACATATACATAACGACGGATGTGAACGTTGGTCGTTGAGAGATCCTGAAATAGGTCGCACGACGAAACGTGGGCGCGACTATGGATTACATGTCATTTCGTCTTTTCGGAAGGCACAAAGGCTTTCTGACTCCCTTGTATTCTCAAAAAAGTTGAAGAACCTGCTTGTGATTGTCGTGGATCGTCCTCAAAATTGTAAGCTCGCCAAACTACCACTCGTTTGACGAGTGCCCTGCGTTTTTGGATCCGCTTTGTCCCGCGGGCTAAGTCCGATATTTTCGTCCGTACTCAATAACAAATAAAAAAACAGAGCTCCGCTGGCTTATGAACAGAACACTCGAGGTACGTTTAACATACTGTAACATGCTATCTGGGTGTGTCTTTTTTCAATTTGCAAATGAATCAAAATTGTGCACATGTAAATATATATATATATATATACAGGGTGTTAGGAAGGTCGATGCAAAGCCTTAAGGGGATGATAGGTCACCTCGTTAGGAACATATCTAATCTAGGTTACCTTAGTCCAAAGTTTAAGGATTCCGAGTTATCATGGTAAGTATGATTTTTGGAAAATTTCCCAAAATTAGGTACTAACTCGATCATAATGTTCAAACAGACAATAATTGGTAACTAAACACTTATTTGCGTCTTAGCTTAACGTGTATTCAATCGACAAACACCGATACAATCATCTGTATCCACTCAACTAACTAAATGGGACGTGTTGAATAATTAAAAACTTGTCAAAAAAATGTCTTATGTTAATGCTATTAAAAAAAATAGCATCAACATAAGAAGTAAACGAGTTAGTACCTAATTTTGAGAAATTTTCCAATCATACTTACCATGATAAGTCGAAATCCTTAGTTTGCATTCAGGTAACCTAGATGTGTTCCTAACTAGGTGACCCATCACCCCCTTGAGGCTTTGCAATGACCTTCCTAACACCCTGTATGTTAGAATCGTGGCTTTGAGGAAAAATCGCCATATACTTAGACCATAGTTGCAAGTCCAAATGCCACGCACGTTAGAGCAAACAAGTTGCTTGCTAAAAAAGTGTTGTCGAATAAGTCACGTTTGGTGTCGGAAGTTCTAAAAATAACTGGGTCGGGGTGGGAATTGAGCTTGCTCACATCCGCATCTCGCTTTTTCGCCAGTGTCTGGGAAACCATATGATGATAGGAATCCCATAAAGATCCTTTTTAAGAGGTAAGGCCACTGTGGAAATGTCAAAAAATCTATTTTTTTTCGCTAAAACGGTGTTTTATCATAAGAATAAGTTACTATTTGATTTATAGCAAGAACATTTTTTTTTACCGACTTTGAGCGTATAACGTAAGCCCACCTCTGGCACGGCCATAGAGTACCTAAAACTTTAAGGGGGGATTGTCTTTTTTTTCGCAAAATTTACCGCTTTTTGGGAATTTTTTTGTGAAGAAAGTATACAACGGAAAACTTGTGAAACTTGGCATATAGTTTTATTGATCTGTTTACTACATACAAAAATTTTTTTAAACAATTTCATCAAAAAATCCTCCTCCCACCCCCCTCGACGCGCGATGGTCCTTTTTTGATGGTGTGCACGATTACAGCCTTCACGTTCATCCTGCAACAAAAACCCAAAAAGCATTTTACTTTAGACACATATAGCTATTGTTCGATGAAGGGAATAAAAAAAAAAAATTGACGATTTGGTGACGTTTTGAACTTGAAGTATCGATTTTTCGAAAAAAATTGATCGATTTTTTGTTATAAATAAAAAACTATTAAACGTATTGCTTTTTTGTTTCATCAAACGATAAAAGGATGTCAGCTGAGCATTCTGTCCAAATTTGAAGGCAATCGGTTGAATAGTTTTTGAGAAATCGTGCACACCATCAAAAAAGGACCATCGCGCGTCGAGGGGGGTGGGAGGCGGATTTTTTGATGAAATTGTTTAAAAAATTTTTTGTATGTAGTAAACAGATCAATAAAACTATATGCCAAGTTTCACAAGTTTTCCGTTGTATACTTTCTTCACAAAAAAAATCCCAAAAAGCGGTAAATTTTGCGAAAAAAAGACAATCCCCCCTTAAACGCGTTTTTTTCGAAAAAGCGTTTTTCCAATTGGCGTGACAAATAACTTCAACAATTTTCACTCGAATTACTTCAAATTTAAAAGTTACGTTCCTAATTGCATTTCGCAGAGAAGTGTGGACGGAATTTCTGATTAATCGAAAACTTTTCATTTTATGAGCAGTTTATGAGCAGTTATAACGAAATTTTTCACTGAAAATTCATTTCTTAAGTTCAAATACCTACAACTTTTAAATAAAACAATATTTGTTTTAATTCCGTACGTTCTTCTCTAGGTATTCTAATTTAGATTGACGAGAATTTTTGTTTTTTGTTCTAGGTAAAAAATTGCGGATGCTAAATGCCAGGCCGCGGAGCGCCTACAAAAAAAGATAAAAGAAAATATTAGTAGACGGCCATTTTGAGCATCGAAAAAAATATATATTTTCTAACAGCTTGATATTCATACTAAATAGATGTGTAATTAAATTTATGAGTGAATCACTTTTTTATACGAAAAAAAATTGTCAAATTCGCACATGATTTTATACCCGCTGCTGTGGCCTAACCCCTTAAAGCACTTCGGTGACCGACTTTAGGGATTCGTAAATCTTGATTAACCCTTCGACTGCACACTTCCGCCACGAACCTGACTGCATATGGGGTCGATCCGACCCCAGACGTTTTTCAGATCGTTGTATTTCGATAAATGTGCATTTTTCGTAGTCAATGATCCTTATTTTATGGCCCAAAATTTATTTTTTAAGAACAACAAAAATCACGTGGCTAAACATTTGTTCAAAGTGGGAGATGCGTTGAAAAATACGTACTTGCACGATAATTTTTATTTTTAAAATATAAAGAAAAGTCCTTTGAGATTTTTAAAGAGAAAGGTTTGTAGATACGAAAAAAGGCAGTGTCGACCGTTTTTCCAAAAAGTATATTTATTCGGAGGTTTGAATTTGAGTATTTTCGGGATAGTGAAAAACGGAAAAAATCGACTCCTTCGGCAGATTAACTGTTGAAAACGTATATTTTCCGCATTTTTTTACTTCAATGGCTTATTATTCGGTGCTCGATGCACATAGCCCTCCTGCATATCGGACACTTGCTTTTCGTTTTATGATCAGCATTCTAAATACATGATTTACTATAGTAGCGCAAAATAAAGAATATCTATGAGCAGTTTCTATCGTAACTCACTTACATGTAGTAATAAAACACCAAATATCACCAAAAAAATTGTTCACTTTCACCACACTATTGCATAAGCGGGGTCGATTCGACCCCAGGTCCTTTTTCGACAGCTGTTCTCAGTACACGGGCAAGATGTAAGATGGCGGCCGACTGTCCACCTATAGAGTAGAAGTGGGGGAACATTCGAGCGCCGCACTGCGGCCGAGTAGATTAACCCGTTTTGCTATACAGTCGGTTGAACAAAAATGGGGTCAAAATGACCCAGTGTGCAGTCGAAGAGTTAAAACTCAGGCTTCATCGGAATAAAAACCTAAACATTTTGTTTGTATTAATTTTTCCGTCAGTTCGAATATATGACACCAACGATTTTCGGGGCAAAAAAAGGAACAATTGGGTTTAGTTGCAAGTGTTTTCGAATCTTTCTCAGAAACTGCGGGAAGCATATGACGAAGGATCAAAGTGTTAAGGTTGTTACGAGGCCCAGTCAAGATGCTACCACAGAGCTGAATTTTTTTCTGGACGTATATAACCCCTTGGCCGATCGTCCTGTGCAGTTTGTGTACGACCCACAGTAACGTGTTTTTTTATTTAAAAAATCGGAAACTTGCCGTATTTAGTGGGCTAATTATATTACGCTTATGGAAACCTGATCGTCTTTCGGTACATTTTTTATATTTGCTACAAAAATGCTACGACAGAGCTGACAAAATAGGTACGGTTCGATTAATTATCGGACTAACCTTTGGCACGGTGAAAATAAAGATTCATAGAACCGTTATAAAAGTTTGTGCGAAAATCAAGCGCACAGAATATTAATTAAGTTGTGCGCATATGGCAACGTCGTAGACGGTCCAAATGATACCTACCTTATCCACATTCGGCAATTATGCTCAAGGATCTTAAACTACTTGGTCAGGATAACTAACGAGGATTATTTTAATTAGTAATATTCACTTAATGCAAGATTGATATCTAAGTTCAGAAATGATAAGTTTCTATACATTTCTAAGAAAAAAACAAAATAGGGCGGAATCTTTTTCAAACATAAAAGAACTCTTTAGAATATTGGAAACTGATTAAAGTTTTTGATTTCTTACAGATTGTAAACAGCTTCAGTACACACGTTTCCTTTCTCGCGAACATTTTTTTTTACTCGGACTGATATTTATCGTTGAGAGCTCCTCGGGCCGATTTTGAGGTTATAAACGGGGTGCGTATGTCTCCAAACTTCGCGACACTTCTGCCAATCGGAGCATTATCATATACCACGATTTACGACGTTGCCAATTCTTCTCGCGTTAATTGAGCAACAAAAAAAATAGAAAATGATTATACGAAGTAATAAAAACATTTCGCGTAATTATCGAATGTTCAAAAATGCGTATTTTTATAAGTGGGTGTAAAAAAATAGTTCGAAAACGTACGTTTAATGTGACGATTATTTTCTAGCTAACAATTGGTAACAGTCAATTGACCCCATGCATAAGCATAGAGCACTCCCCGTGTACTTCACCCCTACGGCTGGACCCTTTAACGACCTTAGGGTAATCCTATCGCTTCACACTAGTCATACCACTGATCATACTTGAGACTTGTACAACTAATTTTTTTAACATATGCAAAAAAAAAATTTGTAGTCACTAAAAATTTTCATGTGTAAACTGTAGAATAAATGTTCACATTTAATTAGAAAAATGACAAAAAATAGTTATTCCAACGATTCGCGCAGTATTTCTGGGTTTAATATTTGGCATCATTGGTTCTATCTCAGTCTCTTTTTACTCGACCAGGCGAGTTTAACCTCCATGCTTTTCAACGTCGATCTGTCAAAATGATGTCAGGTGCGGGAAATACAAAGCATTGTATACGGGCCACGACTGGTAAGAAGCGTGGAAAATTTGTGTCGGCCAAATATGTCGGTTAAAAATGAAGTATGTGTGGAAATTCGAAGGAGATGAGGTTAGGCCTACATTCAGCTGTTGCCTTGCTGTCACGTCTGTTTATCGTAGCTACTGGTAATAAATCCAATACCGGAAGTTCAAATTAAACTTGATATTACATAAAAATTAGGTCAACGAGCGTAATTTTTTCTAAGAGCATTGGCTTACTACAAGTGTTGAGTATGTAAATCTGATTATTTTTAAGAATCTGACGGATTCCCACTATTATATACACTTTTGTAGCCACCGGAAATTGGGTTTTTGCATGTCGTCTCGGAATTCCTTCACAAAAATACGCAATTGTAATATGTTTTTCTCTATAATTAGGTCGATAACCGATCCAGAAAATTTACAGAGACGATTATTAATATATTTAGTGAAGCCAAAAAAATGAAAATCCTATGGATTGAAGCCTGGCGATAGGATTACCTTAAGGTGAAAAATCCCTTTAGGAGCGTGAAAAATAGGTATTTTTTGGGAATTTTTTTAGAGGGGATAGAATAATCTGATCATTTTCAAATTTGGACATGAGTTTATCATAACTGTCAAGTTAAAAAAAAAATTGGAATGACCAACAAAATGGCGGCGTTATTAAGGGTCTTCGGACGCCTGTTTTTCGCGACATCGAAAAGTGCTGCAGGTGTCACTCTTTTTCTGTTGATCTGAAAAAGATTTAATAAGTGCCATTCGTTTACTGACATATTAAGGGCTAGGATATACCTAAAAAATGATGAAAAAGTGCAAAATTGAAAATTTGGGAGCTTTTGTACTCCAAAGTTCGAATTTTCGACCATTTTTTCGACATATTTGACCCCAAAAAAATGTTTTATTTACACGCTACCTTTCAAACTTTAGGTATATACTTCCGATAATATTACTGAGAGTAACCTCCCAAAATTTCATCCAAATCGGTCGATAACTTTTTGAGCTACAACACGAGCGGTTTTTGAAAGAGTAGTTTTGAGATAATCGCGTTTAAAGTTTTCTCGCTACCTGACCGCATGCTGTCTCCGCGCCCTAGACTATATGCGATAACTCCGCAAATATTCAATATTTCGAATTGTCCTTTGGTCAGTATATTCTTTGGGCATCATACTTTCGAAATATGTAAAAAAATCGATTTTCTGAAAATTCTAAAGGGATTTCTCGCCTTAAGCCAAAATAATGAAAGCGCTCGAACCAAATGACTCGAAATGTTCACAATCGACGTCGAATTGCTACACGAACTTGCTACACCTCCCTGAGATTTGTCACTTCGAAAGAAAAATAATTACCCATTCACCAACTACATCAAACTGTATTTGAGTCCTGATTGTCATTGAGGCCTAGAATTGCTTCGACCCTATGGTTTTTCCCGAAAGTCTCAAAGCTACCGAACCTCACGAGTTTTTTAACATTGTGATCAGGTATGAAGAAGAAAACGTGCAGGAATCCTGTGCTTTTTGAAGTCTAAGAGAGGCCAATGGCTCGATACAGAGGCCTACGAATAAATCGTTTCCAACGTGCAGAATGCAATTGCCACGGAAGATGAGCGTAAACGCAATGGCGATAAGCATAAGTCGTACTTTGGGAAATCGTAACGAGGGAATTGCGAAACATTCGAACGAGGTTAAGCTCGCTGGTGAAGAGAGCAAGGACAAGCTGTACGAGCCGAAACATCGACAAAAGCTCGTCAGAGTATTAACGGTCCTAGCTTATGTAGTTTCCGTTAGTCTGGCAGCCATTATTCTTTCCCTCTACTACACCTTTATCTGGGATCCGAAAGATCATGCTCTTTACACGTTTCGACAAACTTCATTGAATTCGACGTCCAAAGTGGAATGTCTCAATTTGACGATACCCGTCATCGCTGAACTATCGACAACCATTAACGGTAATGATCGCTATTTCTGAAGTTTCCAAGTGACGTGATCAAGAAATAGGCATTGGTGACCGACTTGGACTCAGAAAATGATATTCAAGTCTGATATTATTGAAAGTTTAGGCCTTAAGGCCTTAGGCCACAGTAACGGCTATCTTGTGCGAATTTAACAATTTTTTTTTCGTTTGTTAGAAAAAATATATTTTTTTTTTCGATGTAAAAATGGCCGACTACTCGAAACTTCTCGAAACAGCTTTTTTCCAATTGGCGTGACAAATAACTTCAACAATTTTCACTCGATTTACTTCAAATTTAAAAGTTATGTTCCTAATTGCATTTCGCAGAGATGTACGTACGGAATTTTTGATTAATCGAAAACTTTTCATTTTATGAGCAGTTTATGAGCAGTTATAACGCAATTTTTCACTGATAATTCATTTCTTAAGTTCAAATACCTACAACTTTTGAATAAAACAATATTTGTTTTAATTCCGTACGTACTTCTCTAGGTATTCTAATGTAGATTGACGAGAATTTTTGTTTTTTGTTCTAGGTAAAAATTGTGGATGCGAAATGTCACGCCGCGGAGCGCCTAAAAAAAAGATAACGAAAGAAAATATTAGTAGTCGACTATTTTGTACATCGAAAAAATATATATAGATTTTCTAACAGCTTGATATTCATACTAAATAGATGTGTAATTAGATTTATGAGTGAATCACTTTTTCATACGAAAAAAAAATTGTTAAATTCGCACATGATTTTATACCCGTTACTGTGGCCTTAACATTGTTTACATTGTAGACATACCTAAATGTGCATTTTGTCCGAATTCTCATTCTTATGGCTCCCTTTTCTGTTTGCAGTCATTTTTTTGCTTTCTGTTCTTTTTACTAGCAAAATTATTTTGATATACAGAAGTGACCATCGATTTTCGAAATTATCAATCCTGGGACCATTATTTTATTCCCTTTTTGACAAACAATCATTAGGGAAAAAACTCTAGCAGATTTGTTTATTCATATTTTCACGATAAATTCGGTGACTAACTACTGGAATTCAAGATTTATTTCGATATTTGAAGATTTTTTGTCTTCTATTTTCAGGGTCACACATGACCAGAGTACCGGCACTGCGTGCCATCACAAATAACAGCGTAGCACACGAAAAGCACGCGACAAATGCGCCAGTACAGGTTCCAAGCCCAGATTTTATGGGAGACTCGGTCACGGAGGATATGGAAGGGACGAGTGAATCGCCGGCAATCGAATCTGCGTCATTGATCGTTCACCCTGAGCTACAATTATCGGATGAAAAGGCAAAAGAGACGACGAATGAACGTCTGCCTCAGGACACAGACGATTTTGATTTCATCTGAGATCGGACGATTCTTCGCGTTTTTTTCTCTTCTATCTTGCGCCATGTTCGAGCGATGTTTTACGATTACCAAAGGTCTTAATAACGAACCTCTCGACGTACGTATAACAATAAATTATCGAGCCTGATCGACGTGAATGGATACGATCAAATTTGGGATCGCGTTGACACGAAATTTTTCGCCCGATCCGTTTGTTCGAACTATTCGATCATAAAGGGTCTCTCAAAATGACCTGACATTTTGAATTGCGCGCCATTTTTTTTGTGGCGAACATAGAGTACTAATCTTTGACAACTGGCATCAGAAAGTACGTATTGAGGTTAAGTCGTGGAGAATGGGCAATCGGACAGTAATCAGAAAAATCTAAAATGTAGTCAGAATGAATGTTTATTAAAACGGTCATTGAATCATTATTTTTGTTAAATATTAGTGATGTATATTTTTAAATAAATAGATAAGATCTAATTCAAATATTTTAAATATGTTCTTCACCTCAAACAAAACACCAATCACAACGTATAATGTTATTCGTGTGTAAACAAACGTTTCCATGCGCGTATTGTTCTCTATTGTTTACGTTTTTTTTTACATGCAACGAGGAACCCCAAACTTCACAAAAACGTAAAAAAAAACAGTTTGCACTTGATTTCGAGGTTAGCTTGTCGTTTGTTTACACACATATGGCGTCACGCCGTCTTCGCACGGTCTTATATACAGGTCTCGAAACGACGTTAGTGGGGGAAGGTTCGCTTAGCGTATAATTTGTGCTTCAATTTTTGGCCGCATGGTGCGTATAGGAAATGGGGTCTCTTGTGCGAAAGAGACAGCAATATCGTGTGTGAAAGGGACGACAATATCGTGTGCGAAAGAGACAGCAATCTTGAAGACTTGAAAATGGTTTGCCAAAAGCGATTGAAAAAAAGTAAACTTAGATGAGCAATAATCTCCCCCTCACCGTCGCGTTTTATCCACTCTTTGAGGACGCATTTTTCTTCAAAATGTTTTTCACAAACATACTGCGTTGGTTTTCACTCCACTTCGGAAATCGCTGGTTGTCACTTTTTAAAAGATCGGTGTCTTTTGGCACTTTAAATATAAAGCATGTTGATCTATCTTTGTACCTCATCTTACATTGAGGCACCGCACATGATTTCCGCGTTGTCACGGAATTAAATTGTCAATAACAGTTATTTAGACGTATCCAACTTTTTAATTTTATTTATTTATATCCAACTATATTTTATTTTACATATTTCCAACTATACGATAAAACAATTTATGATCGCTTCAGGTTAGTCTCATCCTGTCTCTCCGATGACAACGACATACGGTGGCGGCGATAAGAAAGAAAAGCTTGGACACTAAGCGGCCCACTCGCCGCCTATCAAATACGACCGTCGTTTCAAGACCCGTATATACGTAGTGTAATGTTTGCGCGGCAATTTAAAAAAATATCTAGACATAGTTGTAGGTACTTAAAAAGCTTTATTTATGTAAAATAACATTTTTTATGGCCATATATACCCATTATGGTTAATTTTAATCACTTTCTGAAAAGTTGTCCGATTCCCTATAACACGATTGAGCAACGCATAAAAATTGTTATTTGCTGCATTGTTACTGCATTGGCCACCAAGATCGTGCGATTTGCCGCCATTGGACTTCTTTCTTTGGGCTTTTCCGAAAGGAAAAGTGTATGCGACAGACCATTCCACAGACCATTCCTCAGCTCGATGAAGCAATTGGACGCAACATTAATGAAATTAGTCCGCAATTATGCCAAAATGTTATTGAAAGTTTCGTCAAAAGGTCGAACGTTTGCAAGCAGGGACGAGGCGGCCATTTGTAGGATATCGTGTTCCACACATAACCTCAATGTTTGTACCTCATTAAAATACAAATAATCGTACTTTTCAAATAAATAATACGTTTTATCAATAAATTAAAATGTCAGGTCATTTTGAGACACCATACACTTGACGTTTTATAACGAATAGAGTGAGTGTAGTGATACTCAACGATCCTCGGATAGTTTGATTCTGTCGAATAATGCAAATGGTTCGTCAGTGATTGTACGAGTGAAAAATGGAGTAATGTGAATTGTAAAAATATTGCCAATCCGCCCAAATCTCAGAGTTGGATTAATCGCGTACTCTCTATTGGTTAAATATTTACATTTTAATTTATTCGAATCTGAGAATCGATCGACAGATCGAATCAAATGTAATATACATCCAACGTGATTCGATGCGAATGCCACTTGCACATGTCTACTTTCCATCGTGGAGCTGATTCCTCGTCATGTTCGATCGACGATCCAGCCGAGCCATCGAGATACCTTCGTAATTAAAGTTCCGCGATTTCGTCTCAAACTGAAACACGGTCGTTATATACAGGTCTGGGCACTCCGTTAAAAAATGTGACTCTAAGTGACGCCTCTATTTGCGCATTCCACCGCGGCGCTAGTGAAGGGGAGGCACTTTTGTTTATACCGCGTTTACGGGGCATGGCATGCACGTTGTGTGATGACGGTCGTATGTACGTGTGCCCTAACCTCGTTTTGGCGGGGTGATTTCGAGTGTATCGTGGCCATGGTTTTTATTCAATACGGAATAACAAAAGATGAAGTGTCTATATATTGCGATGCCGAAACGGTGCATGATTCCGGGATGCAGAAGTGGATACATAAATAACCCAGAGCACGTCTCATTATTTAAAATTCCCAATGATAACTACTGATATTTTCTACTACTTTTCTACTACTACTACTAATGAAAGGAATACGTGCTACACGTAAATTTCGAATGTTCTTCTTTTCCGTAAACGAAAAAAAAAAATGTAATTGGATTGAGCGATAGTTAAATCAGCATATCCATGTCAAAGACGATGAGTATCATTAACTAATGGCTCATCGCTCATATTTTCGGTTTATGCTTTTAGTTTTTGTGTTCGACTAAATATTTAGGATGTGTTAATTTATCATCACAGCCACGTGAAGGGAAAGACAATTCGCATACGCGCATACATCGCGCTCTGTCGCACATGCCTCCGAGATAGCAGCGCTCCACGCTTTTGCGGCCAGTTCCGCAAAGAGAGGCGTCAGATAGAGGCACGCTTTGGGGTATACGAAATATACGGGAGTGCCTAGACCTGTATATACGACCGTGAACTGAAATCACCTTTGGGGCCGTACATAAATTACGCCATTTTAAAATGGAGAAGGGGTGGGGGTCTCATAGAAAATGACGTCATCACTCCCAAATCTTAAATCACCTAGAATCATAATCATTATTTATAATCGATACATTTGAGCTTACATGGTACATACACTGAAAAAAAAATTCGTTCATCCATCCAAAATTCAGTTGGTTTAACAAAATTGTATCTTTAAATACGTTCAACTTGATTTTTGATTGGCATAACAAAACAGTATAGTTGGGCAGTAACCAAAGATACATTTAAACTATCTGCTTACTTAGCATATCTAAGCAACTGTTGAAACAACAAAATGCATTTTGCACATTCAACGATTCTTTTTTCTCAGTGTACGCAGCACTGGCGGCGGCGCTGCAGGTCAAATAATGACGTCATTTTCTGAGACAGAGGAGGGAGGGAGTAAACAATCAGAAAAAAATCGACGATGTGATGAATGGACGGCCCCTTTGTTGTTTCCTCAAATCGACTCCACCTTCGTCCCGTTCAATGTTTCCGACCCTGCGGAAGAACATTAATTGTAGGAATATCATTACCGAATAAAGACGCCGACAATTTCAATCGTAACAATTATTGTCCCAAAAGTGCGTACTCCGTCTCTAAAATAGAATCCCAAAATTGCAGCGATCTTCGTCAATCTCCGGTCATGAGCATGTGAACATCCTTGTCCGAGGCCAACATTTTCCTGGCTCTCTCGGTCCCGACAATGGCAGCGATCTTGATGGCGTCGTATTTGGAATAAACGGTGGTCACGCTCATGTTGCTCTCGGAGCCGGCGCGTGGATTCTGGTTGGCCTCCTGCATGAGGTTGCACATCTCGTCGTAGAAATGCGGAAAAGTGGGTGGTTCGAAGAACACAAGATGTCTTATTCCCTTGACCCGTACGCGTCGGAAGAAATGAAAGCGCTCCGAGTAGAGTAGAAAGTGAGCGTCGCTGTGAAAGAACATATCCCTGGCTCGCGCGATTTTCGCGTCCCTCGAATATTCGCATATCTGGACGAAGCTGAGTTCCTCGCTCTTGAAGTAGTTGCGCAGTTTGACGAAGTCGAAGTAGGAAGGCACGTAGATCAAGGTGTGATTCATTATGCTGTCCCGGTACTGCGGCAATACGGTGCTAACGAAGAACGCGAATCTCGCCTCGAGGGTCGCTTGGCTCGAGCTCGTCGCGTTGAACTTGTGAAAAACTTGGGGCACTTGAACGATAACCTGACAAACGGAGCCTCGCAAGCACGGATTCGACGTTCTCAATTTGCCCCGATAATTGTGACATTTCTTGTTGAGTATAGCCTGAATCTCGGGTAAATTTACGCTCGAAAATATGAGCGTCTGCCTGTAATACTTCGTCCAACCGTTGACGCACCAGCTGCGCACTCTCGAGAAATCGGCGTCGTGCGAGTTCCTCGGCTGTAGATGCAAATGATCGAGAACGTGTACGAGATGATCCCAATTCTGCATCGCGAATATCTCCGCCTGATCGAGCACGAGCAATTCGACGGACGCCAAAAAATCGTAGTCCCGATCGTCCTCGCCCTCGGCACCGACGAGCATACGAAGCCCGAGAACCGACGATATTATAATGTCCGAGCTGTAAAAGTCCGAGTAAAGCTTGAGCGTCTTCTTCGTTATGGACAAGCCGATCTTGAAGGTATCGTCGGTATTGCCGGTGAAGGTTTTCTCGTAATCCTCGGGCTTTGGATTCTTTCGCGGCATCGCGATCTCGTTACCGGCGAAATCCTCGAGAAAACGCTTTTTGTTTACCACCGAGCCACCCTTGTCCTCGCCAATGAGTATCGCGACGAGCGTCTCGACGATCTCGAGACAAGAGTGACGAAAGGGCACGACTATGAGAATCTTCGGTCTCACGAGACCCTGGTCCCGATATTCCTCCGGTATATCGGCCATGTTCGATCTCTTTGACTTGCTCAGCTTCGCGTTGTGGTGGAGCACTTTCGTGCGTGTCTTCAGCGCGTGATTTATCGCGTGTAAACAATACGCCAATCTTATCTGCCCGGCGTTCTCGAAATTTCTCTCTGTATAGAGCAAATCTTGATAATTGTTCATTATCGCGAAGAGTTCCTTCTGAAGAGACGTCAGAGCTGGAGAATCCTCGCCCGATGTCTCGCTAAGGTTTTTCTCGTTCGCCGCTGCTACGTTCTTCTGAATCTGGGATTTCACGAACAATTTGTCCCAGTCTACATTTCCGATGAGAGACGGAAGACTCGCTGGCTCTGCGAATTGCTTGTTCTCCAAAACACTGATCTTCATGCTTTGGACGCTGTCCGCAGTGGAATTTTTCGACGATGGAACTTTGGGAATGTGGGCTACGATCTTTCCCAACGTCGGCCAAGTGATCTGCGAAATCTCGCTGATCGGAGGCACCGATGATACAGATTTGTACAACTCTTCGCTGAGATCTTTGTTCAAGTGAACGGAGAATGGATCTCGCAAATGACCCTCGTCCTCTCGAGCCGTTTCGGCGTCCTCCTCGTTCTCTTCTTCCCTTGTCTCCACTGTTATTTCCTCGTCCGTGTTCTCCGGTGTGGCTGCGCCTTCCTTCCCCTCTGAATCCTCGGCCTCGATATCCGAATCCTCCGCAGAGTCCCTCTCGTCAATCCTCGGGTCCTGTACGGAACAAAGCCCATTCGGCTGTTATAAGAATTGTCCGTACATTTGATTTATTTTTTTCAACTCAGTGAACATACCAAATGTTACAACCGCAAGCTGTTCACGACTGTGAACACTTCTTATTGCTCTTATTTCTCATACCATCTGCAAATGGTGAGGTAACGATACATGTTACCTAATTAACATTTTAGACTGTAGATAGTATTCGTTATTGGAAAAATAGAGAAAATGTACAGTTTTTTAAGATCAATAATCAATGATAGTCTAGTTTGCATTGTTGGAGCGCAACGAAATTTTAGAAGCTCGACATTTTTTGGCAATTTCAGCTACAGAAATCACGATGTTGAAGTTTGCATCGTTGGACTGCAACGAAATTAATTTCTATTGACAGATTACGCCTGCAAAAGTTCTTCAACCATTTATTAAGATACTTAGTTAGTGATTTACATTATGAATCTATAGAAAAAAATCGCCAATAATAAAAATATGGAAAATGGAACTTTCGTTGCTTTCCAACAATGTAAACTTCAGCACCGTCAGAAATCATCCAGCCGTTTTTTTTAGGATCATCATCAGAATTCTACAACACGAATTTGCGGAATGAAATTGAAGATATAAAAAAATAAGAAGGATTTTCGTTGCATTGCAACGATGCATACTTCAACACGATAATAATTGGGCAGACACGTACTGCAACGGACAAAAAAATATCTGGGATGACAATAATTTGCGAGTAATTAATTCGTGCGATTCAATAATGATGTATTTACCTGCCAATATTCATACGTGTAGATTTTTTAATGAATAATGACATTCGTGTAGTTAGAAATTGTACGATACTCGTACTGCATTTATCGATATATATACAAATTTGAAGAATAACCGTATTTTCATGCATATTTCCAGGGAATGAAGATTGATATACAACGAAGTTCGTCACAACCTACAACAAATTTGCAGAGTTGGGCGTAATTCTATTTATAAATACGAATACGAGTTTATGCACATCGTGATTTTCATGTGAATATAAATACAAATTTGTTCATACTTCACTTATTTATATTCACATACATGCATACAAACACAATTGTATTCACAAATATTCTGAACATACAAATAAATTTACAGAAAAAATTGTGAATATTCACAAAAAATTGTAAATACAAAAAAATTCACAAAATAAGTTGTGATTTTTTTCGTATTTAAGACAAATTAAAATCAAATTCACAATGATTAGATTAAAATTTACACCGACCGTGAGTTCTTACGTATTTTGAGAGAAAACATTGCGACGACGCAAATAAATTTTTGCAAAAAAAGTTTGGAGTTTCAAATATTACATTATAAATATGAAAAATTCATAAAATGAGTTGTGAATTTCCTCAAGTTGAAGAAAATTAAAATCGAATTCACGACAATTATATTAAAATTTACACCACAAGTGAGTTCTTACGTATTTTGAGAGAAAACATTGTGTTGAGGCAATGTTTTCTCTCAAAATACGTACGAACGCACTTTTGGTGCAAATTTTAATCTAATCATTGTGAATTTGATTTTAATTTGTCTTAAATACGAAAAAAATCACAATTTATTTTGTGAATTTTTTTGTATTTACAATTTTTTGTGAATACATTTGCATTCACAGATTTTGATGTGGATTTTTTTTAATTCACAGGATTTTTTGTAAATATTCACATTTTTTGTGAATATTCACAATTTTTTCTGTGATTTTATTTGTATTTTCAGAATATTTATGAATACAATTGTATTTGTATTCGTATTTACAATAAGTGAAGTATGAACAAATTTGTATTTATATTCACATGAAAATCAAGATGTGAATAAATTCGTATTCGTATTTATAAATAGAATTACGCCCAACTCTGTAAATTTGTAGGTTACACCTAACTCGGGGCCAGAAAAAAAAGGATTTTTCGGGATTTTTTTGGAGAAACCGTGTGCAAGTATTCAATTTTTTTTTCTTTAAAGAGTTTGGTTCTACGTATCTTTTACAATTTTGGTATTGAAATTTTTCTACAAATGTGGTAAATTCAATGGTTTGTGCAAACCGCTCTTTGAAAAACGTCCTTCACAGTGACCACGGCTGGTCGGGAACAAATCGTTCGAAATAAAAAAATTAAACGTATTTAGATTTTGCGTGAAATTATCTAGTGCAGGGAGGAAGGATTTAATAAAATATTGAATTTTGAAAAAATTCCTGCAGCCCAAAGTGAAAGTATCGATTTTCGTAAAAAGAGCGCTCTATTTTCGATGATAAAAAAAACTGCTTTCAAGCACCGATTTACGATATGTAAAAGAAGCTTGTAACATTTGAACTAGATCGGTGCAGTGATTTTCGAGGTATCCTGGTCACCGATTTTGAAAAAGTAATTTTGAGAAAAAGACGTTTATAGTTTGCAAGTTCGTGGAATCTGACCATATACACCGACAACTCCCTCAATTTTGAACAGATCAACGTGAAATTTTCAGGGAATATTTTTATAACGCTATATTTTCAGAGTACAGCGAAAATCGATGTTTAATAAAATTTCAAGTAGGTGTAAGCCCTTCAATGAATTAAAGCTCATTCCAGTAGCTGCAAAGAAGTATAGGGTCACCACCATGGCGTACTTCTGTAGAATTGGGAATGAATAATTGTAGAAAAAATATATATTTTTTATCTTCGCAGGTACTTGGCTTCCGCTCATTTGGTCCAGATGTTTTTGCGACAAACTTTTCGCCACTTTTTGGCTGTATAATGAAAATTACTAAAGCTGTACATAAAATTTGATGCCGAGTGTACATACGATATAAATAAAGATAATAATAGTGTAATATATATAAAAATTATGAAATGAATATTATAATAATGTAATAATTGCAGTAAATATAAAATATAAACTTAAAAAATACCAATGACTTCCGCTCATTTGGTTCAGACGTTTTTGAATGATATTGAAGTTTGCATCGTTGCAACGCAACGAAAGTTCTGTGGTCCGATTGATTTGACAAACTTACGTCTCCAAAATCGCTTAAACTTTTTTCAGGTTCCTTTTCAGTGATCCGCAGAGCCTAAATATGTAAGAAAATTTTTCAGATGTTAACGAAAATGCAGCAATAGAAAACTAAAAATGAATTTTCGTTGCATTCCAACGATGCAAACTTCAACATCATGTTTTTGAGAAACTACATAAAATTTGATGCCTAGTGTGTATGCAACATAAATAAATATTATAACAGTGCAATAAATTTAATAATAATACAATAAATCTAGGAATAATGCAATAAATATAGTAACAATGCAGAAGTATATCAACGGAAAAGAAGTATATCAACGGAAACATGGTAGAGAGCGGCAAATTATTTAAGGGTAATCATGAAGATGGGGGAGGAAAGATGGC
The DNA here is from genome assembly GCA_944452715.1 of Ophion slaviceki. Lineage (NCBI taxonomy): Eukaryota > Metazoa > Arthropoda > Insecta > Hymenoptera > Ichneumonidae > Ophion > Ophion slaviceki. Next base: position 27,891,781 of record OX101783.1, read on the forward strand.
CCCGAAAATGCCTAAAAGAGGAAGCGAGAGGAGTTATAAATGGAAACCCAGCAAAATGGGGGAGGGAGGTGCAAAAAGCGATGTAGGAAGTAGGAGAGGGAGGAATGTGGATGGCCATTGCAAACAATGATACAAGGGAATTGAAGGAAATAATAGAAAGAGGAAAGAAAACAAAAATAGATCAGGAAATCCAGCAGGATTGGAGCAAAATCGAAAAATCCATGTACTGCGTACAATACAAGAATAGAAAACAAACGGTCGAAGCAGAAAAGTATTGGGAGGAGGAAAACACAACGTCGGGAATGAAGGAGACATGGGCAAGACTCAGATGCGGGAATGTGGGGAAGGAAGGCAACAAGGGATATAGCGACAATAAGTGCAGGAGCTGCGAAAAAGAAATAGAAGATTTGGTCCACATATGCACATGTGAAGGAATAAAGGGAAAAATTAAAAAAGAAATAGTAGAGGAGTTGGAAAAGTGGTTAGGGGATGGAGAAAGAGAGGAGATAAATAGGAGAATAGAAATGGCGTTGAAGGAGGGACCGGCGGAACCACTAGGTATATACATAAGGCAATTTGAGAAGGTGATCAAAACCGAAAAGAGATAGAAAAGGAAATATACATAGGAATAGATAGAGAATATAAGTAGTTTTTAAGGGTAGTTTCTAAATATTTTATGTAAAAGAAGAAACTCAAATAGAATGTATTTAGATTTAAGTGCGTGTGAAAGGAAAGTAAAACAAAAAAGGGGGACTGGTTATATAGTGGGGGGATACCTGTGTAAACACCCGGAGAGGGTATTCCACGAAATAAAGACATACTAATACTAGTAACAATGCAATAAATCTAGTAATAATGCAATGAATATTATAATAATGCAATAAATATTATAATAATGCAACAAATGTAATAATTACGCAATAAAAGTCATTTTTATTTCATGAATGAAAAAATGCAAATGTACATACTTCATTTTCACAGGAAAAATTGCTTCCTTCCTGCTCATCCGACAAATCCTCGTCGCTCTCTGATTCTATGGCAGCTCGTTGGAGGGACTTTGTTGTTGAGAATGTAGCGAGCAGAGCCGCCAAAGGATTTTCATCCTCATCCTCGCCAGACGACGACTCCGGTTCTCTTCTCCTTCGTCTTTCCTGCTCATCGTTCAGTCTTTTTCTTTTGTTCTCAATCTCCGCATTTTTCGCATCCCGCTCCTTCACGTACGATGCTTCTTTGATACTGAATTTTCCCTTTTTAGGCTTTGGCCTACGCTCCCGCGGGTTTTCAAATTTTCTCTTGCCCCCTCGAACCGGCCTCTTACCGCGAACCATCGTAACTCCGCGGCGCTACACACGTGCGCACGCGCAAACGCGTATCTGTTGATCGAGAAACTCGCGCATCTTTACGTCAAGACCATGCTCGATAAAATGTTCAACGAATCAGCAGGCGAACGAAATGTCTTTTGACACCTTTCCAAAGAAAAGAAACACGAAAGAATTATGATTACCGGATATTTGACGCGCCAGTAGATCGAATCGGTTTCTAATTTGAGGTTATGTCGACAATAGTCAATCACCGCTCTAATATATGCCGCGGATGATGAATTTTCTTTCACCCACGACTGTTTCGAATGACGACACTTTTATTTTTCTACTCCATTCGACGAATTCATCGAACTGTACTTTTTCATAATGGGATCGACGATCGTAATATCACAATAATAAAGCAACTAGATGGCGAACAGGAGCACGTGGGCGCTCTGCGGGCGCAGCTGTTCGAACTTTGAACCACGGAGGCTAGATACATGAGGCGAAACTGCAGTGCAGAAATAGTGAATAAAGTGTATCCGAAGATGCGAATAATAATGATGGCGCGTCGATCGAACCGACCCAGATCAGCCCCCTGTCACCATCAGTCATACATGGCTCGCGTAATGTCCGTGGTTTTTATTTTCAACCGCTGTTACATGTGGCGCTAGCAGTCACCTGCTCGATAACTATATATATGCCCTGTAACCTGTGAACCAGCCGAACCCCGAACCCACCAAATAATGAAGAATGTGTTTATTATAATCATTATTATAATATGATTGTTGTAATCGTTTGAAATTATGTAACTAGAGATGTATTTGTTTTTTGGCAGTTAGAGACCGGGAAGTAAGTGTATGCGTGGATGCCCGTTTCTTAACAAGCATGAAAATTCAAAGAAATAAATCTATACATATAAATATGAGGAAAAATATATTTATTTCCCTTGAATAATTTTTAAATTATCAATTGCCGCTCAGCGTCGTTTGACAATTATAACCTACACACAATGCAGAAGGTATGTCATGGTAAACAAAAATTACACTTCACCGATCAAGCAAATTGATTTTTTAACATTTAAAATGTTCTGAAAATATTATTTTACTCACAAGCGACAAGTCACAACACAACCGTAAAACGCGTAAAACTCCAAATACACCGAAAATGTTATTATTATATCGAGCATGGAACGCGCATGCGTAAAAGAAACCGAGCAGATGACTACTAGCGCCACGAAGTGGACTGTAGCGCAATCAAACATCCCGGACAACACGCGAGTAATTTATTGCCATAGGAATAGTACCGTGTCAGGCGGCTGACCCAGATGTATAGTAACACACACGGTCTCATATATAGATTGGAAACTCCAGTGGTGGGGGTAGGTCGCTTACTGAAAACATTTTTAATTTTGTAGTGGCCATTAGCGGCGCTGCGTAGGTTACCTCAGGGGGCTGGCATCTTTCAGAATTGTTGCTACGCAAAATGTCCGATGTTTGTAGTGTCCTACTCTACCACTCGCAGCGCTAGTTGTTCTCGAACCATCCTGACATACATGACCTCAATACGGCGAGCAACGGAGTGAGCGGTTGAAAACGTGTGTTGCTGAGTCGCTGAGAACTGTTGTTTTTTTCTGCGTTTTACACACGGTACGTTTTCGATAAATTGAAAGCATATTCTTTGAAAACGACGATGTGGTGCGCCGTACGGCGCATGAAGGGACAACATAAAAAAATTGAAAGGTTTCATTCTGCTTACCTTGATATGAATACGTACAAAAATAAAAAATATCAGAGAATTTTCTGCATTTGTATTTTTATTAAATTGCATAAAAAACATGGGAATGAGAGATTGAAGAAAAAATTGAGACAAGTGACTTTGAACCTACAACAACGCGATTATGAGGTGAGTACGGAACCACTCCATCAAAGTTCACAATGTGACAGCTTCAAAATCGTATGTATATGCGTATCACGCTCGCTTGGCTTTAGAAAGTTTGTTTGTTTGATTACGATTAGGATCATATATTTTTTTATTGTATTAATCGAAACTGACAGGACTAACGCCTTTTCCTGGCCCTTTTAACAGTGTTTCGAACTGATAAAAAATATCCGTGTAACGAACGTGAAGGTGAGACAGAGATAGACGAATAGAAGCATGGCCGACTAGTGCTGTCTCTGTCTGACCCCCCGGCCGCGCCACGACGGGTATTCTGATCGCAACGAGCCTAGTGGCAACTAGTGAAATACCAACGCTCTTCAATAAGCTACATACCCCTTCCACTCGAGTTTCCAGACATGTATGAAAGACCGTGGTTTGGACCGCGGTCTTACATACAGGTCTTGCAACGAAGCTAAATTTTCCCGGTGGGGGTAGGCACGCTTATTGGCTTCACTTATCGATTCACTAGGCGCCGCTACGCGTCGCTACTAGCGAGGGGAAGTAGTTTCCCCCTTACCACTTACCGGCGAATGGGTCCAACGTGTTTACGTATGTTTTTGTGGCGCGATTGTCGAAATAACCTTTATTTGCGACCATATACCAGAAGGTTCTACGCGATTTACCGTGATACATTTTTTATCGTGTTTTTACGCATATGAGTGATTTCTTTTTGGTAGTGTTTGCGAAAAAATGCGAAATGGCTAAGGGTTACGCGGTTCACAATTGTAAAACGGGGTACAAAAATTGTAAGCAGAAATGCTCCGTGTTTCGCGAGCCCAGAAACGTCGAACGATACAAAAAATACAAGTACAATAAAATACAAGTACATACAAGTCTTGCAACGAACGTGGTGGGGGGTTGCCAGTTCACGTCCAAACGAAAGTGCAACTTATGGCCACGAGAGCGGCACAACGAGTTATTCATAAGCTTCATAAGTTTATATCACGGATTTGGCGGAATCCTAACCAATCTTTTAATTGTCATACGCAGTCATACATGCGTATATGAATATGTTTATGGCGAAATACAAAATAGCTTCGAGCGAAATTGATTATTTTGCTTCCCCATGGAGGAAGCTTTATGATGGTGAAATTTTTTTTTCCAGTTTTCAATGTCAATATGCTTAAAATGTCCCAAAATATCGAAAAATTATATCTAGAAAAAATATCCAGATGTGTGTGTTCTGGCACTGTAAAATTCAAACGTTTATAACTCGAGAACAGTTTGAGCTACAGGGTTCCCGTTTCGCACAGATGTTCATCTGTACAGGCTCTTAATTCTCTAAGAATTTTGTCGAATTTGCTAAAAAAATACGAATTTTACGACATTTTGACATTTTCAAAAAAAGTCTTTTACCGCTCTAAATTCCGCAAATTTTAAGATTTATTGCTAAGTTTTTTTGTAAATAGAGTATCATAATAGGAAGGATCGTATTGAATTTGGGAAACATCGGTCGAACGGTTAAAATTTTATGATTTTTTTAATGTTACGAAAATCAGAGTTTTTCGAAAAATCGTCGAACTACTTCAATTTTTGCAAATTTTGTAAGATATTGTGTATTAATCTGTACTTCCCTTCTACTTTCTAAAAATGTTGTCGAAATTACTAAAAAATACGGATTTTACTAAAAAAAGAAATACTCTGCAAATTGCAGTTTGCAAATTGCTTCCTCGAGATTTAGTACAACGCTCAAAGCTGAAGTGTTTCTCACAAATAAATTTTGACGACCTTAGGTTGAAAATTCCTGGAATCGCAGCAATCCATTTTTCACGCAGTTCACGATTCGATGGAACTTTGAAGACGGAGCACTTCTGTTTTACTGATTTTCGTCCCGTGTTGCAGGTCGGAACCGCACAGGAATTAGTCATCATTATGCATTTATCTCTCTTGTTATTGATTTCAATCACGGTATTTATAACCTTGCGTCGTAATGTCACTCATATGCGTTTCTATGAATAAATGACAGCGCCCCGTAGAGGCAAAAAAATCGGGAAGATAACGCGGCTACCCCCACCACTCAAATTTGTTCTAACCCGTGATCAAAACAACATCTCTCGACACTATTGACACCACAAATTCGGCTTCAATAGTCAGCGCGCCCGGAAGTATCGATTGTCACGTAGCGATATATATCGACATGTTTCAAGGGGCCCAAAACGGAACCACAGTTACCCTTTCGGGTACGATGCTACTTTACAAAACGCATGTTTCGGAAATGCATTTCAATGGCGCAATGTTCAGCCCTGTTGCTTCTCAAAAGCACAAGCGCTCCTGCGATACTCTGGCCATATGATAATCGATGACGATGCACCAGGCGTGCACGCGGCAGGGCACATTGCACGAGCCTTGGTTGACAAACGAGTGGGATAATTGTCGACGGAGTTTATGGGAACGGGGGAGTATCGTACAGCGCTCATCCCGATACAATGACATATGATGTTGGTATGACGAATACCAGTTGATCCGCAATAACGTCGGTATCGCTCAGTTGTCCGAAATGCGGACACGAATGAGGAATCTTTTAAACGAGTCCGTACGTTTTCCTCCTCGGCGGCTGTTTCGAGTCTTTGCAATAAGATAGGCATAGCTCATACGGCATACTTCCACAGCTCGTATTTCGTCACGTCAGTAATTGATTACTCGGAACCGCAGAAGTATATATTATCTCGTTCGAGCGTATCGTCACTCTATTATCAGCAGTTTTTATTCCTCAGTACGACATTTTGTCTATGTGGCGTGTTGTGGATTACTGAGTGTTTTTCGCAGGTCACGATCTTTGGAATTTTACATTTGCCGGTTAAGGGGGAGATCCTTTTATAACGTGAAGAAGAGCTTATGGCCGGAAATGAACTCCACGAGGAAGCTGAAGGACTACATTATGACCCGGAATCGCAGAATAAGGGGGAAGATACCTTTAGGCGCGGAAAAAATTTGCTAATTTTCATGATGTTTTTTAAAAGGAAAGATTTTTTCCCCATTTTGAGTCTTAGGGTATGTTTCATTACTACTTTCGGCTGTTACATGGAATTTTTTGTTATTAATTCTCAAAAATGGCGGAGGTATGGCACGGTCTTCTAAACTACATTTTCCAAACTGGCGTGACGTATAGGGGAAAAATAAAATTTGGTATAATTCTTTCTAACCTTCTTGTTTAAAACATGACCCTTCTTGTTTTAGAAAATCGAAAACAAAAACAAAATTTATTGCAGAATGGAGCAATTTTTTTGGAAAATTCAATGTTTTTATTTCGAAGCGTACCATTTTATCGATTTTCAACATTTCTCACTTTTTCTTCGTTCATATTTCGCGTCTGAGTGTTAATGAAAGAATCATCTTCGTTGGTTTTTTTTTTCAGATTAATCCCGCCGACACTACGTGTCACGCCGTCTGACAACATCCGCAGCAAACCGTTTAGAAGACCGTGCCATACCTCCGCCATTTTTAAAGATTAATAACCAAACCATGTAACAGACACAAGCAGAAATAAAACATAACCTAAGTTTAAAAAATGGTGAAGAAGTATTTCCTGTGAAAAAAAAACGATCATGAGATTCAGCAATTTCTTTCTCGTCTAAGGGCCGGTTCCACAACTCTCGGTTAACCGAGTTAACCGGAGTTTAGCCACCTCAGCGTGGTTCTGATTGGTCCAGTCGCCCTTAAACTTCGGTTAACTCGGTTAACCGAGAGTTGTGGAACCGGGCCTAAAGGTATCTCCCCCCTCAATCGGTAGGTCATTTAGTCAGAACATTTTTGAGTCTTAAACTTTAAATGCGTTTTTTCTGGAAACAACTTTTCCGTGAGCGTCGTACAACATAACTCAAAAACCATCTCATTGATCATTTTTTAATTTTGCACACTCTTAGATAACACAATTACCGTCCTTGTAAACCTAAAGTTCCTTAAACAATTATTTTAAGAAACTACTTTTTCATTAACAAATACGATAGTAAAAATTTCATGAAAAATAGAACATTTGTTCTAAGTGCCATTTTTTTGAATTTTCACTCATATTTTTAGGTTCACATAGAGCGTGTGGGTCTTAAAAATCTACAAACTCTTGGCTCTGATGTTTCAGATCAATCCACCAGAAGCGGGGTTGTACCCCGCGGAAAAACTCAGGCGGCAACCGTCTCTGAAGCAAGCGTTGTGCAGCGCCATTTTTAAATATGAAAACAATTTTTTTTGGAAAATTGGAAGATGTAATAATGTGTACATAAAATTTCGATAAGGGAGAATAAATAGCTTTGGGACAAAAATATATTGAAAGTTCGCTTATTTTCGGCGGTTTAAAACGATCTCCCCCCTTAAGGTATTCCTTTCAGGGCGGGCGGTATTTTGTCGGGGCCCTTTTAATCCTTTCAATACGGCGAAAAAATCAGTTTAGTGCGCTCATTACCGGGAACAGTTATTTCTTCTCCAAGTGATTGTTACGATGAAAGAACTTTTCTGTCTGAAACTTGCTCAATAAGGGTGCAAATTTCTCACCACTAAAATGCACCTATGTTTTTCAGTAACTGGGGCACATGGTGACCCAGTCGTAATTTCATTTTTTCCAGACTGGGACAGCATATGCCCCGTCAGGTGTGAAAAGGTTAAGCAAGGCCCTTTTGAAACATCGGTAAATTCCAGTTGCGCTTGATAAAATTAAGTTAAAATCAACTATTGTACCCAACGATAAACTGCAATGAATAATTTCACGCACATTTAGTTGATTGAGGCATTTTTACATCTTCTCTGAAAAGTCGTGGCCAAGAATAATCTTCTGCTAGTCACATTTTTCCAATTTTCATCATTGATATTTTCTTTGTACATTCGGTAACTGTTTTTATGCTCGTTTCGGAATCTTCAATTTTTTTACACGTGTTGAGCAGTTTGTATCTGGTATCTAGAGTTTTTTAGTGTATAAATTATTAGATAGAAATGTGGCCATCATGTCATGTCCGCAAAGTGCCGTGTAAATCAAACTATTTTTGGAGTCGTAATTTTACCAGTAAACTAGGATGTGTTTTTACTTCGTCGTAGACGAAAATCAGTTACTGTTAAATATTCGGGTTCGTAACAGGAAAACCTTGAGGCCCAATGTGCTGCGAATACCGGATAAATATTCCACTCGAATTATTTGGTCCATTATGCAAGTCTGTTTCCAGCCCATATGAACCAAATACTCCAGCGGACTTTTTCGAACAGCCTATAATGCATTGTTTCCGCAATATGACGACGGTCATTCGCACAAAGGATAGATTCCACAAAAACTAACTTCCTCCTGCCGAGGCGATGAAAACACGACGGCATATTGTCCATGTGCGACAAAAAAAAACAGAGGTAAAAAGAGCCGGTGATCGGGCAGAGACTCCATGAGTCACAAGGGCATGAAGCATCGCGCGCCCGCACGTCACTATGCAGGCTATGCAGTAACAAGCATACATAGCATGCGCTTAACTGCTACGACCGAGAGAGGAAAGCGGAACTTGGGAATTCGACTAATCAGGGCCCCTCGCCGAGGTTGTTTACAAAATATCCGGTAACCGTTTAGTTCCCGGTTAAGGGGGAAATTTCCATAGGCGGCCGAAAATAAGCGAATTTTCAAGATTTTTTTGTGTCCAAACTATTTATTGTACATAATTGAAATTTTATGGACATATTATTATGCATATTTTATACATATATATGTTACACGTTTAAATTTTCCGATTATTTTTACTATATAAAGATGGCGGCTGTACGACGGTTGCTGCCTGACTTGTTCCACGGCGTACAACCTAGCGTACGTTGCATTCATCTGAAACATCTGAGCCAAGAAGTTTTAGAATACTAAGACCTACATGCTCTATGTGAACCTCAAAAATCCAATGAAAAGTAAAAATCCGAAAAAAAGGTACGTTTTTGAAAAATATTAGATTTTTCATGAAATTTTTACTATACTTTTTGTCAATGAAATAGTCGTTTTTTCAATAATTTTCGAGGAAATTTTAGGTTCACGTAGACGGCCATAGTGTTATCTAGGAGTGTGCAAAATTTCAAAATGATCGATCGGATAGTTTTTGAGTTATCTCGTACGAGGTTCACGAAAAAGTAGTTTTCACGAAAACGCCTTCGAAGTATCAAGATTAAAAAATGTAACTGAATTACCTACCGATGAATCTGCGCTATAAGTAGTCCCTCAGCTTCCTCGTGGTGTTCATTTTCGGCCATAAGCTCTTCGCGTTATAATCGGATCTGCCCCCCCCCCCCCCCGTGACGGAAGAGTGGGGGAAGACCGACGAGGCAGGCGAATGAGGCACGAACGGACACACGATTCAAACAGACCAGGGCGATTCATAATTTAAATAGCACCGTGTATAGATGTATGTGTGCGGAACTTCGAGAATGTTTATAATTTAATAATGAAAATAAAGATGCATATCGCAACTTGGGCGAGATAAAGGTTGCTAGTGTGTACGATGTACAATGGAAGAATAGCAGCGCGTCGAGATAACATTTTTGGACAATGCCACTTCAACGAAGGGGCCTCGGACGAGAACGAAAATGAATGAAGCCGGCGCTACGCTGTCAAAAATTTCCCCGCTTCGAAATTGTCAGATTCTAGAAAAGATGAAAACAGAGCGGGTCGAATACATCCTCTACGCACGAATACGATAATTCAGTTTACATTCGTTCGAGGCTCGATGTTTGACCCACGGTGCAAAGGGCCCTTTTTGGGCGGCCATCTTGGTTCGTAACGTTATGATTTCGTGTACGGAATAGGCTAAACTTTCAACGTGCAAAAATTGCCTGTCCAGTGCGTTATGATATATTGTGGACACGTTACCGGGCGATTTCCGAAACGGTTCGTCAGGCCTCCCTTGTTTTTCGTCGCGAAGCTCGAACGAGCGGGAGAAAGAGACGAAGAGATCGCGCGGAGAAGGGCGGCAGGAAAAAGAAGGAGCGGCGACGAGGTGCGAGGGAGAGCGGAGAGCGCAGAGGCGGACTACGGCGGCTCTGCGATGCGCGCGCATCAATAACATAAAACCGAGCTCCGCAGCGCTCTCGCGTACGTATTTACGATTGTGCGTATGCGTGTGTGCGCTCGCGAGTGTGTGGGATCGTGGTGCCCTTCGTAGGCCGCTAACGGTGGCCAGGTAAACGCGGATAACCGCGACTCGCACTGCTCGAGTACGTGACAGAAAAGAAAGGGTGCGAAATAACAAATTGTTAGAGGGCGAGAGAGAGATAGAGCGATATATATAGATACATATATATATATACATGTATATATATAGAGTGGGAGTTTGAGCCTCTGAAGTGTCGGCAGGTGCGCGCGGGTGAAGCAGAATCAGTGGCAAATAATAAAATTCGCTAAGCTTACTTATTTAGCCCCGTGTGTCTCTGATGAGCTCCACCATTGAGCCTCTGGTGGTAAGATGGCTGTGCAGTTGGACGGCGGGGGGAAGGAGGACTTGAAAACACAATTTGTCACGCGGGAAGGCACGTACAAGCTGATGACATGGTCCGAATATTCGCGTCCGAACAGGGTAGGAAATACCGATACACGGGGAAGCTCGTCCGTAAGGGTATCATTCGTATCTCTGCCCGATCCGACCGATCCAACGGGTACACAGGGCCTCGGTGATCGGATGTGCTTCAATTTTGGCAAAGAGCTCTACGTCTATGTCTATCGTGGAATAAAAAAAGTAAGTTTGTTCTTCCGATTTTTTCTTCAATCCTGGCCGTTCAGTTGTCAGTAATCATCGCGATCCTAACTGTCCTACAGCTGCGAATCTCCCGACACCTAACCTTAAAATGTCCCTTCGACTCCATCTTTATACACTTGGGGTCAATCCGAACGGGGCACACCTATATTTCCCGATGAAACGACGCTGTTATTGCGCGATAAAGTAAAACGTTGACCATTCCGATAGCGTCTGCGTTTTTTGCTCCGTGCTTCTTTCAATGATTACGAACGCGCGAATGTGTCGGGAATTTTTGCTCGACCACGCGATCTCTCGGGCTCTCGTTTCGTGTTTCGTATATACGTACCCGTGATTTTCGTTTATACGCGTTTGACATTTGACGAAAACGAAAATTGATTCGTTCTTCTACGAAGGCCGTTGCCATTTGTCGGCGATTTTTTTTTCATCACGCCACTGGAGCCTGTTAGAATGTTTCTTCCTCCGCGGCATGGAAGAATCAGGAAATACAATCTGCGGCCTTGTAGACTAACGCATCCGCCGTGACGCATCGTTCCGAGATAAGAAACTTTTTTAATGATAATCAGCAGGCTACGCAGATAATAGCTAAACTAACACTTTTCTTCCGAGTACGCATAACCTTTTTTTTTTCATCTCCGCTCGAAACGACGCGGAAGATGGCGCGATACTTTTTTGTAGACCGAGAGCAGTGAAATAAGAGAATCTGTCTTGCTCTCGACGGAACATCGGTTTGCTTCCTTTCTCCTCGCGGCTCGTTGTTCTTTCACTGACGATCGGAAGATGCCTGTCATTATCGATCATTTGTATCATTTTTAGGCGGTGGACCTGAACAAACCGGTGGACAAAAAGCTTTACAAAGGGACTAACCCGACCTGCCACAATTTCAATCAAACAACCGCCACTGTCGATATCGCTCCGCTACTTGTGGGCTTCTCGACTGGCCAGATACAGCTCATAGATCCAATCAAGAAGGAACTCAACAAGTTATACAATGAAGAGGTGCGTGAATGGCAGTTTTGTATCGTTTCCCTATCGGAGGGCTTGGAGATGCGGCTGTTTTAGTGTATGTAGCTAGCTCAAAGTACCAGCTTCGATTGAGAGAAAACGACACGTGCAGAGAAATTTTTACGCCAATGTCGACTTTTGCAAGCAACGCAAGATTATCAGCGATTAGCTAAGCGGTTTCTTTTGGAACTTTCCTCAGTTATTTTTTTGCGTAATGGTTATGCGTAATGTGTTCGATGGTATTCGCGAAAAGTTCCAAAAAATTTTCTCAGATTTCTCTACTGATGGAATAGTGTCTCGTTTCGACTTGTATCGGAACTCTTGTTCTTGAGCTTGGCTACTGTAGAAAATATTTTTGACGATATTGGCGAGCTTGTCGTTTTTTCCTCCGGTCGGATATCTCGCCAGATCCTTCCCTGCGCTAATAAAAAGAAAACGAATGAACGATAATTACATTCCGGATGCTCTTCAGAAAGTCGTGTCGAAGTTTGCATTGTTGGAGCGCATTTTTTTGGCGGATTTGAGCTACAAAAATCACTTGCAAGGAACATCGCCTAAGGGGTTATATACAGTCAGGAGGCCCAAAAAGATCGATTTCTCAAGAATTTTTCTTGAGAAGACCTTTAAATCTATTAACGTAAAAATTTGTACACATATTATGGTAACTTTTAACTGTATTTTAACATTTTTTTATTTGTAAAAATAATCATTTTGAAAGCTGTCATAGCTGATCTCCGGGAGCACCGCTAAAAAAAAGGCGCTTGCGGTGAGCACGTTATCTCTGGACTGGATCATCCAAAATGAAAAAACCAAAAATATTGCGTTAATATAATGGATTATCTTGTAATTGATCAAAGGAATAAGAAAAATAATATTTTTTGACAAAATGGCGGCTTCTCAAACAAAAAATTCGATTTTTGACAAAAATTTAGGCCTTAAATTGTTTATAAAATGGGAAATAGTTATCGGTGAGAAAAAACTTTCGTTTAATTACTAAAAAATATTCTTAAAAGGATTGTGTTAAAATTTGACACTGATCGGTTCCGTCGTTTCCGAGAAATCTCGCTCACCGACTTTAAAAACACAGTTTTGAGAAAAACGCGTTTAAAGTTTCGGAAGCACTTTCGAACGCTCTGACACGTCATTACAAATGTGCGTGTAACTTCGAGAATATTCGCCGCATTGACAAGAAATTTTCTGTGTCTGTACTTAAATATATGTACATTACGAAAAAAAAAATCAATTTTTCGAAAATTTTAACTGTATATAACCCCTTAAGGTGAATCCTTCAATTTTGTTGAAAGTTACATATCTGATAAAGCATTGAAAACTATTAAACACGTATTTTTTATTGGTGGAGAAATGGCTTTGAGGGGGGAAAAGACCTCTCAAATAAAGGCGTGTCACCCCTTAATTTTTTTTTCAATACTTCTATACGGGGTTCTTCTTTGCTTTACGGTAGAAATATTTTGGTTCCTGTTTCAATCTTATCGGTGGACTGCTTGGGGGTGAAACTGCAAAATCACATGATATTGAAGTTTGCATCGTTGGAGTGCAACAATTTTTCTGTTCATTTTTCGTTCCTTCATTTTTTTTAATAATCCAAAGCCTTTTCTTTGCAAATTGAAGTCGTAAATCTCTAACAAGAATTCGTTGAAACGTTTGAGTGACTTCCACTGCCTAAATCGGCCAACGAAAAAACTTAACCAATTGAAAAAAAAAGATCTCGTTGCACTCAAACGATACAAACTTCAACACAACAAAATCAGCGCTCGACACGCCTATCTTCGAGGGATAGTTTCCTCCCTTAAAACCGTTGTTCCACCGATTAAAAAAAAATACAAGTCGATATTTTTCTCAGCTTTATCACATATATGAATTTTCGAAAAATCAAACGCGGACACTTGCGTGATGTCCCTTGCTAGAAAATATTTAAGATAACAACGAAAACAACGGAAGAAAAAAGTATTTTCGTTGCATTCCAGGAATGCAAACTTCTACACCGTTTTGGCAATGTGTATGACGTTGAAGTTTGCATAGTTGGAATCCGGCGATATTTTTTTATTTCTTCATTTTCATCATTACACGATTGTCTTTTTTTTTGCAAATTGGAATTGTAAATTTCTAATAAGGATACGTAAAGACGTTTAAGGCGGGATATATATTTACAACGTTAAAAAAATCGAGTTCTTCAACGAAATTCGAAAAACTTCAAACGTTACAGCCTGCCAACGCTGTGCCTCACCGCTCGGATTCGCAGCGGGCGTGAACTTCAAACGCGTTTTTCTCAAAACTGCATTATCGAAATTGGCGTGCAGGATTACTCAAAAACTATTAAGCCGGTTGAGTTGAAAGTTGGTAGAAATATTGATAATATCGGTACCTTCGACGTGACGAAAATTGTTTTTGAAAAATTGAAAAAAAAAACTACTTTTTTAATCCACATTTTACAGAAATGTTGCGTGAGATGTTGATTTTTTTCGTAGATGCGTGTCACTTTCTCAAATTTGCATTTTCTTCATTTTAATTACCGTCATATAAAAACTATACATGTTCTAACTGAAAAAATGTTTGAACTTCTTTGCAAATCAAAGTCTACGAGAAGCTAGACTGCACGCCGATTCGCAACCTCCGCGGCGACCTTGCTGGAACACTCTGCCACAGCTCCGCCATTTTGATGATGAATTTATTTCAAAAAATTGTTTCGTATACTTAAATATACTATTGAAGTATATCTAAAGTTTGATAATTGTAGAATAATTATTTCTTAATTTAAAAAATCCCTCAATATTGCTTATTTTTTTCCTGTCTAAATGTATATCCCGCCTTAAGCGATCTTGACAGCCTAAGTCGCCCGAAAGAAATTTGAGTTATTAGGAAGAATTCATTTTCGTTGCATTCCAACGACGCACACTTCAACGTCGTCAATGCGTGATGTAGGATGAAACACAAAAAATGCAGCGATTTATAAAAGTTTTAAACGTTCTGCGACGCTTGCATCCGCAATCTGTGCTTCTGTTATTGTCACATATTGTTCCTTTGAAAATAGCCGTTGCAAATAAACATTGTTGAAACGAGAACAATTTTCCATACTGCCCTATAACGGACACAATAACTACAAACTGCGCCTTGTGAGCGTGCGTTTACTTCTGATCTTCAATTATAAATGACGTTGAGGTTTGCATCGTTGAAACTCAACGAAATCCATTTTACATTAATCTTTATCACTTTATTTTCATCAATATTCAAAATATTGTAGCTGCATTAAGCGGTCGATTTCCAATAAGAATTCTCGAAAACATTCGAGTGATTTACGCAGCCTGACCCCGTCGAAAAATTCGGGTGAACAAGACGAATTTCCGTTGCTGTTCCAACAATGCAAAATTCAGCCTCGTGTGCGCATACAACTAACACAACTCGCCTCAACTTCGCCTCAACAATAAAAATGATAATGAATTACTTCCAATTTTCAACGTTTCAACGTTACATTCTCTCAAATTGTTCGTTAAAAGAAAACGGGTTCGTTTTTCAACGAAAAACGCACGTTCATTTCGAAGTCTATTGGACAATACGCAGGCAGTGCCTAGCAGCACAGATTGTCTTTTAAATTACGCGAAATTGAAGCACAACTTATAGATTCATCATTCAAAACGACAAATATTCCGCCGCGTGGGATTCGCGCAGATCCGCGCGATCCCAACGGAAATTAAGGGGGAAATTAACCTAGGAGCCGCAAAACGGGTCATTTTTGTGAATTTTTTCAAGGAAAACCATTTGAAATTTCGGATTGGGGTTTTCATTATCTAAAAGTATATACATTCAAAAATATGTTTAATTTTCTTTATTTAAAAATGTAAAAAATATACAAAGATTTTGTATGATCCTTGGAGCGTCGTAAAAAAATCTGCGTATACGGTACCCACTGGCTTATTTTTTCAAAAATCATCTGAAAAAAAAAAACAAAAAGATTATTAAATTAGATACTATAATCTAGTACTTGTCATAGCCGATTTTGAAAATATCGATTTATGACAAAATGGCGGACGTTTGAACATAAATAGTGATTTTTGGGCAAAAAATTAGTTATTATTTTGCCTATAAAACAAAAACTAAGTAACGGAAAAAAAAATCCTATGACAAGTGCTAGATAATGGTGTATAGAATAACCACAAAAAACCTCAAGGCAATCGGTTCATTGGTTTTCGAGAAATTTTGGGTACCGATTTGTAAAACGTGGTTTTGAGAACAACGCGTTTGAAAATTTGGGACTGAATAATTCATGAAATTTGTCAACTTACATGGAATCATCGATACCAGGCTCATAGTGTAAGTCTTCTACGGTCGACGGAATGTTCATAGCTTCTAAATCCTCGACCTCGACCATCTAGGTGTATATCTCTCCTTAAGGCCTCAGGCCACTCTAGAGGCCGAAAAATAGGCTTTTTGGGATTTTTTTTTTTCAGAAAAACTATAAAATAAATCGGGATTACAAAAAGGGTGTTTATCGTACATATCAGTAACTGTATACAATAATTTTTTTGAAGCGATTAATTTCAAAATGGCGTCTGTGCAGCGTTTATCTCAAAACTGCATTTTTTAAGTTGGCTGTAAACCCAAACAAACTCAGACAATTTTAAATAAATGAATAAATCTTAAAAAATACATTGTCTATGGAAGTACGTAGGTTTTTTTTTTACATTGCATAGTTCATTTGTTATTAACAATTATCTGACGGTTTTTTAGGCAAATTTTTGGAAAGTGAAAAATTCGCCTAAAAATCGTCAGATAATTGTAGCCCCTTAACATGTGTAAAGTTTCCCGAGTCGGTTGTACGCACGAGGGACAAACTATTGGATGTGTAACTAGTGCAGGGGCGGGGGGGGGGGGGTACTACAGTGGAGGATATCCGAAGAATGTACATTACCCAGCGAAATATCGCAAGCGCGTATTGCGGCCGTAATTCTCGGAAGTGCTCGAGCGTTTATCGGCATGAGGTGGATAATTGAGTGAACTAGCGGGTGAAGACATGCCTGTTGTCGAAATAACGATAGCGTTCAGAGGTTAACAGTCAGTAGTTGCTCTATTTTCCGTACCGAAGAGATAAACGGCGCGACTCTAGAGAGAGAAGAAAAAACAGGAGAGAGAAAGATAGATGATGATGATTTATTTATTTATGCCTTGGTTACTACCTTTAGGCAAAGATTTACAGTTTAGTAAGTTAATAATAGAATAAAGTATACAAAATAAATTGAAATAAGAATTACAAATAAAAATAAAAATAAACTTAAAAAATAATTATGTTTCACATCGCATATAAGTGTTTTCGTGTTAATTATATACATATAGTACAGTCGTGCTGTATATTCGGCAACGGGAGACAAAATGTTCAGAAAAAATTGAGCTCTATTTTTGTCCACAGCGCCGAAGTCGTGGAAGTTCATTTTGGAGGTGAAAAAGTGGAGTGAAATTTAAAAAAAAAATCAGTTTTCATTCGACAACTCTTCAGGAAAAATTCATACAATTTTTGTTCAAACGCGAACGTTGTAGCCCTTGAAAAGACGCGTCGATCGAGTATTTGGTCATCCCTCTCCAATAATATCTTCACCCCCAAAAGAATTGTTAAAGTATAAAAAAAAAT